>LR812524.1:72012894-72132894 GCA_903798195.1 Danio kyathit | reverse complement strand
GCGGGCATGCAAGTATGACTGTTTAGGTGTGTGTGTGTGTGTGTGTGTGTGTGTGTGTGTGAGTGTTTGTGCATTTACATTGATTCAGTTTGTGTCTGTGTACGCTTGTGTATCTGTGAGTGTGTGTGTGTGTGTGTGTGTACGTGTTTTTGTGACATGTCAGGACACAAATCTGTATAATGACATAGGTATGACACAGGTATTACAAAAAGCAGGTGAAATATGAGGACATTGGTGACGTCCTCACTTCTCAAAAAGCTTCTAAATCACACAGGATGAGTTTGTTCAGGGAGTAAAGCTGTACACTGTCTCCTGTGATGGTTGGGTTTAGGGGTAGGGTGGGGTGAGGGCAATATAATATACGCTTTGATCTGTAGAAAATGAATGGAAGCCTATGTAATGTACCCACTTTTCACAAAAACAAACATGTGTGTGTGTGTGTGTTTGTGTGTGTGTGTGTTTTCCAGAGTGCTCACACTAATCCAACATCTTTCTAACCCTTCTCTCTCTCTCTCTCTCTCTCTCTCTCTCTCTCTCTCTCTCTCTCTCTCTCTCTCTCTGTCTTTTGTAAATCATCATGTTGTTAATTAATGAGCATCTCTGTCTTGTCTTCCAGTGATCATCTCAACATCCCCGAGCAGCAGACCTGCTACTAACAGATCAAAACATTCATATTCATTTAAACAGCCCATGTGTTCAAGTTTGCAGAGATCATGTCCTGTTAATAACACGATTTCACCCTTATTTGTAACATAACCAAGTGAAACCCGAAACAAAATGTGTTGTTTTAAGGACATTCAGAAGTTAGTTTTAGACAAAAACACAAGCTACTTTGAGGAGTTGTTGGCTTTAGCGTTTTCAAGGCTGTTCATAGCTGATCTGTGTGTGTTTTTGTCTCCTCTAGGATTGAATTGTGCGTCTCTGAGGAAACTGGAGTCTGCTTTGGTCAGTCATGCGGACACTTTCTGCTCTCTGACCAGTAATAAGCAGCTGTGTGTGTGTGAGAGAGAGAGAAAAGCGGACGAGAGACATTGAGAAACACACACACACACACAGAGAGAGAGGGAGAGAGAGTCTGGCGGAGGCTCAACATGGGTGGCATTCAGAGGGGGAGGGGCCAAACCCACAGCCCTCATTATGACATCATGCTCATTAATATTCATCAGCTTTAACTGTGCTTCTGCTCATAATAAAAGCATCATGATCTGAGAGAGCTTGAAAACAGATATAATTATAAATGCACAGTGCTCAGCAAACAGTGCATTGGGGAAGTATTGATAGCGCTTCACTTTTCCCACATTGTTTATGTTACAGCCTTACTCCAAAAATGGATTAAATTTATTTATTTCCTCAACATTCTACACACAATCCCCCATAATGACAATGTGGAAAAAGAGTTTTTGAAATTGTTGCAAATTTATTAATAAAAAAGCTGAAACATCACCTGTACATCAGTATTGACAGCCTTTGGCGTGAAGCTCTACATTGAGCTCAGGTTCATTCTGTTTCCACTGATCATTCTTGAGATGTTTCAGCAGCTTCATTGGAGTTCACCTGTGGTCAATTCAGTTGATTGGACATGATGTGAAAAGGCATACACCTGTCTATATATGGGCCCAGGGTTGACAGTGCATGTCAAAGCACAAACCAAGCATGAAGACAAAGGAATTGTCTTTAGACTTCAGAGACAGGATTGTCTGGAGGCACAAGGCTGGGGAAGATTACAGAAATATTTCTGCTGCTCTGAAAGTTCCACTGAGCACAGCGGCCTCCATCATCCGTAAGTGGAAGATGGAGAACCACCAGGACTCTTCCTAGAGCTGGGCGCCATCTAAGCTGAGTGATCGGGGGAGAAGGGCCTTAGTCAGGGAGGTGATCAATAACCCGATGGTCACTCTGTCTGAGCTCCAGCGTTCTTCTGTGGAGAGAGGAGAACCTTATAGAAGGACAACCATCTGTGCAGCAATCCACCAATCAGGCCTGTATGGTAGAGTGGCCAGACTGAAGACACTCCCCGCCTGGAATTTTCCAAAAGGCATCTGAAGGACTCTCAGAGCATCAGAAACTAAACTCTCTGGTCTGATGAGACTCAAATTGAACTCTTTGGAGTGAACGCCAGGCGTTACGTTTGGAGAAACGGCAGGCTAATAGCATCCCTACAGTGAAGCATGGTGGTGGCAGCATCATGCTGTGGGGATGTTTTTCAGCAGCAGGAACTGGAAGACTAGTCAGGATAGAGGGAAAGATGAATGCAGCAATGTACAGAGACATCCTGAATGAAGACCTGCTTCAGAGTGCTCTTGACCTCAGACTGGGGCGACGCTTCATCTTCCAGCAGGACAATGACCCAAAGCACACCGCCAAAATATCAATGGAGCGGCTTCACAATAACTCGGTGAATGTCCTTGAGTGGCCCAGCCAGAGCCCAGACCTAAATCCTATTGAACATCTCTGGAGAGATCTGAAAATAGCTGTACACCGTTGCTTCCCATCCAACCTGATAAGAGCTTGAGAGGTGCTGCAAAGAGGAATGGGCAAAAATTCCCAAGACAGGTGAGCCGAGGTTGTGGCATCATATTCAGAAAGACTAGAGGAAAGACCAAAGCTGCCAAAGGTGCATCAACAAAGTGTTGAGCAAAGCCTTTGAATACTGATGAACAGGTGATTTATCAGCTTTTTTATTTTGAATAAATTTGCAACAATTTCAAAAACTCTTTTTTTCACATTGTCATTATGGGGGATTGTGTGGAGAATGTTGAGGAAATAAATGAGTTTAATCCATTATGGAATAAGGCTGCAACATGAAGCGCTATCAATACTTTCCGGATGCACTGTATATGCGTACACGCCTCACAACTCTCTCTTTTAAATTCATAAGTTTAATAGGAAGCTGTACAATACTATATTTGTGCATAAACATTAGATTAATCAGTACTGAAGCCAAATCTGGAGCTTATCTAACAAAATAACTTAAAATAACGCTCCAAAAACTAGTACAGCCACATTTATATGTTATAGAAAAAATATTAAATATAAATTTAAAAGAGGAAAAATTAAGAGAAGCTAAAAAATGAAAAATTTTGTAGAAAATTTGTAGGTTGTAATTTTTTTTTGCAATATTTAGCTTGAATTTAATTGTATTATCTTTCACTTTCTAAAAATGTTTGGTGACTAAAATATTATTGTAATAAATATATCTGTTTAATAAATCTGTTTTGTTTAAATCCACCAAAATACATCGCCTATATTCACTGAGAAATGGAGAAAATATTCTTTTTCAAAATGGGCTGTACTCAATTATGCTGAGCACTGTATACACAATAATAAAAACATCACACTATAGTATTTTTTAAATGGTTTATGAGCCAAAACAGTAGCTGAGCCCCCTAACATTAACATATTTAATAACATTACATATAAAATACACTCAAGTCAACTAAATTCTAAATTATATATATACATTTATTCATTAATTTTTTTTTCGGCTTAGTCCCTTTATTAATCAGGGGTTGCCACAGCAGAATGAACCGCCAACTTATCCAGCATATGTTTTACAATGCGGATGCCCTTTCAGCTGCAACCCAGTGCTGGGAAACACCCATACACAGTCATTCACTACGGCCAATTTAGTTCATCAATTCCCCTATAGCACATGTGTTTGGACTGTAGGGGAAACCGGAGCACCTGGAGGAAACCCACGCCAACACGGGGAGAACATGCAAACTCAAACAGAAACACCAACTGACCCAGCCGAGGCTCGAACCAGCGACCTTCTTACTGTGAGGCGATCGTGCTACCCACTGCACCATCGTGATGCCCTATATACATATAACCAAGTATATCTGCATAAGTAAATTTATAAGTGTATATACTGTATGTGCATGAAGGGCATCCGCTGCGTAAAAACGTGCTGGATAAGTTGGCGGTTCATTCCGCTGTGGCGACCCCGGATTAATAAAGGGACTAAGCCGAAAAGATTATTACATTTAATTCATCTAAAATGAACTGAAATATTAATGATGTTAATGATCTTATTATACAAAACAGATTTAATTGGACATCGCTTTATCTTACTTCATTTACATATTGTGTAAGAGTGCGTGTTGAGCAATGAGTGTGGTATGTCTGTGTGTGTGTGTGTGTTGAGTGTTGATTGTATGTGTTATGTGTGTGCTAACCGTTGTGTTTCCTGTATGTTTTGTGTGTGGGATGTCTGTGTGCATGTGTGTATGTGGAGTGTTGTGTGTATAGTGCCTGTGTGTGTTTTGAAAGAGAACCGATCACACCAGATGTGTTTCTAGGCACGGTTGTTTCACGCAAGGTAACGGGAGCGTGCACGCGTTTTAAACAGTCGCGCGCATCACATCACTTGTTAGCGCCAGTGATCATCAGGTGTTTGTGTGCATGTGAAGTGTTGTGTGTGCATACCTGTATGTGTGTGTGTGTGTGTGCGTTGAGTGTATGTTGAAATGTGTGTGTAGTGTGTGTGTGCAAGTGAGTAAGAATGTGTGTTGAGTGTATGCGTTTTGTTTGTGTCTGGTATGTGTGTGTTTGTGCGAGTGAGAGAGAGTGTGTGTGTTGTGTCTACACTGTGTTTGTGTTGAGCATTGAGTGTGTAGGTTTTGTTTGTGTGTGTGTGTGTGTGTGTTGGTACCCTCTGCTCGGCTGGTTGCTGGTGTTGTCGTAGTGGTAAAGCCCCTGGTGTGGCTGCATATCCACTGGCATCGAGACGGACACACCCACTACACCCACAGTCCTCTGCAAACACACACACACACACACACATTAGACCTCAACACATAACACTAGCAGAACTTACATTCATACTTTACACATACACACACTGTCGTTACATGTACCATAAACTCATGAAGACATTAACTGAAGACGATGACTGACAACTGATTCCAGCACTGCTCCAAAGGACTCGTCATAAACGGCAGCACACACACTTTCATATATTGTGTGTGTTTGAGTGAGTGTGAATGTGTAAGTGTGTTTGCGTGTTAGTGTACTGTGTGTGTGTGTCAGACCTCCCTCATGGTATTTATTGGAGTAGGCAGCTGTAGCTTTATGCAAGATCTCTATTTAGCGCCTGAAACTCATTAGCACACGTTACCAGATACACACACACACACAGCAGCAGCACATATGGACACACACCTGTCAGAACTCACAGACAAAACCTACATGTCAGTGTGTGTGACCTGCTACTGCTGGTGTGTTCACAGTAAACCCGTATAACACACACCTCTGCTTAGCTGAATAATAACCTGGCAACATTACTGCATTACTTATATTTTACTGTAAAGAATAAGAGTAATAAGTCATGCCAAAATGTTTTATATGCTGATCATAACTTATTAAACCAAGTTAATCATGTTTCAACATTACTTTTTTCTTATAAGAGGTGTTTTAATGGATGCATGTTCTCCCTGTGTTGGCGTGGGTTTCCTCCGGGTGCTCCGGTTTCCAAACACATGCGCTATAGGGGAATTGATCAACTACATTGACCATAGTGTACGAGTGTGTATGGGTGTTTCCCAGTAATGGAAGGGCATCTGCTGCATAAAACATATGCTGGACTAGTTGGTGGTTCATTCCGCTGTGGCGACTGTGGTGTAAAGTAACAAATTATAAATACTCAAATGTCTGTAATTGAGTAGTTTTCCACAGATATTGTCATTTACTAAGTAGTTTTAATAATGTGTACTTTCCCTTGAGTACGTTTACTGCTGTTTGAGGCTCGTACACACCGGGACGTGTTTCGTTTGCGTTTATCATTAAGACGTTTTCAAGACGTTTTTCCGGATTCAATCCTAAGCGATTTTCACAGGCGTCGAGCAGAAGAGTATGCAAAATCACTCCTTGACGTTAGATGGCGCTACACAACTTCAAGCTTCTGACACCCACTTGTAACACAGAAAAAGACGACAAAGTTGACACGCTTGTTGTTATTGGTGGTTGAAGCAGCAGCTCCAGCTCTAGCGATGAAGAAATGATTATTGTTCAGCAGTGCAATAAGCAGCTCCACGTTTATATCACCTCTGGGCATCTTCCTAAATGTGCGCACGCATTGACAGTGTTGCGCTTGAGCGCCTCCAAGTGCTGTTCACTGTAACTTCAGCAGCAGAACAAAAGTGCCAATCTGATTGGTGGAGAAGGTTTGGATGCGGCGCATCAAAACAAAAAAACAAGCATGAAGCATTTTTTTAAAAGGGTTTTGCGCTGGATGTTGGTGTGCACGATCACATTGATGCCCTTTATTTAGTCACGAGGCGTTAAACGTCGACGGAAAACGCGAGCAATAAACGTCACGGTGTGCACGGGCCTTTAAGCCTGGTTTATACTTCTGCGTCAAGTGATCGGCGTGACCCACGGCCCAAGCCTCACACGTAGCCGTGCATTTATACTTCTGCACGCTGTTTCTGTTTCTCTGCAATACACTTCCGAAACACTAGCTGGCAGTAGGTGTTTATGTTCCTCTGTGTCGAGTTTCTTCGCTGGTGTTTTGTTTTTTCTGAACACTTCCTTAATGTACAAGTGGCTCAAACTCGCTCATTTTGAGGCGGGAACCGGCGGACGCCAACAACTTTAATCATGAGGTAAACACAAAACAACACTCTCCATCCGGAGCTCCTTCACGGGACTCCACACTTGTAAACACTCGCTGCATCGGGCGCGCGGCTCTCACCTCCGCCTACACTCATCAGCGCTACCAAGCCGACCAATCACAGAGCTTGCGCTACGTGTATGCGTTACATTTTTTGAGAGGTGCGCGTCAACGACGCCGACGGCCACGGCGAGGGGCTATGCGTCCAAGCGTATGCTGCGCCGTAGCATACGCATGCGCTTGACGCAAAAGTATAAATCAGCCTTTACTCTACTCTTTCCATTACCCTGCAGTCACTATTTTTCTTGTCTCTGGGGATTGGCTAAAGTAGATTAATCAATGTGACTCTTGTTAAATCAAATCACACATAGAAAGTACATCGCATCATACTGAACAACCGCAAGGCATTAGCGCTTTATAAATGTGTAGGAATGAAAATGATCATATGCATCTGTTTATATGGCGAAACATGTCTTCTTCATCAAAGAAGGTCCATACTGACTCCAAAGGCAGATACTGACTAGATCAGGGCCTGGTGTTTGGACTTTGGGGGTTTTACGATGTGGTCACATGTTGGTCAGTTTGAATGTCTCAGTATTTGGGCTTGGGTCACACGGTTAAGAAAGATACAAAATAGATGTTAAACTTTGCTCTGTCTCTTTTCCACTCTCTCTCTCTCTCTCTCTCTCTCTCTCTCTCTCTCTCTCTCTCTCTCTCTCTCTCTCTCAGGTAACGTTTAAGCTGGGTACAATTATCATCATGTTTTTATCATTTCATATTTTATCATTCTATACAGTTATTTGTAACTAATTCAGTTGTAATCACAGAGAATTACTGTCATTAAATCATTTCATTTTCAAGTATTTGTGAATTACTTTTGATTTAACATCAACACTTAATTGCTCCATATTGCAATACAATACAATCACATAATAGCAACGCTCTCCCACATTTATAGCTATTAATACTGCCCTTATTTCCATTTTGGTATAAGATTGCAGAAGGATGAAAACCAGGGGCGTCGCTAGACCCAATTTACTGGGGCACGTGCCCCAGTAAAAATCGCCAGTGCCCCAGTAAATGCTTTGAGATATGATTTACTTTATATGCAAGTGTATGTATTAAGAGTGGTAATCCCGGAATAAAGATGTTATTTTCTATGTGCAACCAAACCAACGCTGGTGAAAGCAATGTAGTTTAATCAAAAAGCAAACTGATGCATCTCTGCATGTGCGCAGAAAACCACACCCGCACGCCTCACACATTGCCCCTGCTGGACCCTGACGCGCTGCTCTTCTCCCAGTGCAAGTCCCGGTTGTGAACATGCACGCCGAAAAAAATATCCGCTGCTCACACGCCGCTTATGCGTTGTCTTTTATGTGGACGTGACGGCACGCATAGTGCCTTTTGCAAGTCGACAAAACTAAAGTTTAAACAATATGATGGTGATCTTACTAAGCATGCCTCCTGATAGATTTTTTTTGTATGAAGCACAAAGGAGGGATGCAGTTAGGGAGGTAAAACTTAATAAGCCTAATTCTCTGCCATGTGTCAAGTCTAAGACAACTGATAATTAAACATCTTTTTTGTATTCTATAGAATTGCCTATAGAATTTAATTCAAATGAAATTATTATTCATGCAAAAGAATTTTTAAATGATCTTAGCATATCAGTCCAGTTGTGCCTTTACATTATTTTCCAGTTACATTTAGAATTAATTATTTATATATAGAATAACAATTGTATAATAACAATAATAATGTATTTTTTTTATTTATACAATTGTTATTCTAAAGAATTAATTCACGGTTCCTCCTCAAAAAAAAAAAAAAAAAAAATATATATATATAGATCCAGTAGATCTTTATGTCTAGCAACGCCCCTGATGAGAACCCTGCATGAAGTAGAAAACAAATGTCAAGACACAACTGGAGTGATGATAAGATCATTTAAGAAATCTTTTGCATGGACTTAATTAGAATGAAATTCTACAGACAATTCTATAAATACAAAAAAAGATGTTTAATAGAATTATCTGTTGTGTGTTGCCTTAAACCAGACTCATGTCTGAGAGTTAGGTTTATTAAGTCTTGACTCATCATCCCCCCTTTTTGCTTCATACAAAAATCTATCAGGAGCCATGCTAAATAAGATCACATTCATATTATTTAAACTTTGTTTTGTCGACTTGCAAAACTCGCTGCCTGCCGACACCTCCGCATAAACGACTGTTATTACGTCACAACGTAAGCAGTGAGCAGCCCGTGTATTTTTTCAGCGTGCATGTTCACAACCGGGACTTACACACTGGGAGCAGAGCAGTGCGTCAGCGTCAAGCAGGAGCGGTGCGTGAGGTGTGCGGGTATGCTTTTCTTCTGCGCACATGCTCAGTTTGCTTTTTGATTTAACTACATTGCTTTCACCAGCATTGGTTCAGTTACACATGAGAATAACGTCTTTATTCTGGGATTTCCACTCTTAATTAATACACCTGCAAATAAAGTAAACCGTATCTCAAAGCCTTTACTGGGGCACTGGCGATTTTTATTGGGGCACGTGCCCCAGTAAATAGGGTCTAGCAACACCCCTGACTCATATAGATTAGTTTTTAACTCAAATGGTTTGTAGCAATCAGTTTCCTTAAACGGTTTGAGTTGTCTTAACTTATTGGGTTTTACAGTACTCAGTTGGTTTGAGTTCTCTTCATTTATTGGGTTTTACTGTGCTCAAATTGCTTTGTTAATGGATTAAGTTCACAGTACTCATTAGGATTAGTTTATGAACTTAAATGGTTTGTTGCAATCAGTTTCCTCAAATGGTTTGAGTAACCTTAACTTTTTGGGTATTACAGTGTAGTAGTAGGTAAAAGTAACAAAATAATAAAAATACAAATTAAAAAATTAAATATTAATAAATCAGAATAAACTACATTTAACAATCAACATTTTAGGATAAAATGGTAATAATACATATTAGTAATCAGTATATTCACAATTATTCATTTATAACTATCAAGTGTGTGTGTGTCTCTCTCTCTCTCTCTCTCTGCGCTGGTCTGTCGAGGTGGGTGTTCTGGCTGTTATGACTCTTGGAGAGGATAATAGCAGCTCTAATGCAGCCAGCCGTTCCTGATGTGGCCCGAAAGCAGATTCCAGCTCGCTCTTTCTGTGCCTCGCTCAACATCACTGTTTGTCTGCAGTGCTAAACTCTGATTTCCAGCTCTGGTTTTGTTTTAATAAGACTGCTTTGATTCCTCAGTCGATTATGAGCAGTGGTGTGAAGTAACAAATTACAAATGCTAAAAATGACTGTATCTGAGTATTTTTTTTGTCAGGAGCTGTAATTTAAGTAGTTGTAAAATGTGTACTTTTACTTTCCCTTGAGCACATTTTAAGAGCTGTATTGGTATTTTTAGTCCGCTATTTTCCTTCAACCTGCAGTCACTACTTTATTTTTTCTTCTCTATGGGGATTAGCTAAAGTAGTACAATCAGTCCTGTGATTCCCGTCCAATCAAATAATAATAATTTTACATCATAATGAACAATTTCAAGACATGTTTGGAAAGTGTCCAAGAAGACGTCCAAAATCTTTACATGCATTGATCCAGAGACTTGTTGATCCAGAGCATGTTTACTGTATGATGACTAGGGCCAGACGGAATCTGCAGACATTTTTTGCTATTTCTGCGCAGAATTTCTGTATCTGTTTTTGTTGTCTGTGCCTTTAATGCAAATGAGATCTCTCATTATGGCTCTGATGGGTGTAGCCTTCACCTGCTGCGTCTCACGTAGATAAACAGCACAGTGACAGACAAAAATGAAGCAGATCTTCCTTACTACACACTGTATAATAAATCTGTAATTTTACGGTTTATTTCCGGCAGCTGGGGTGCCGGAAATAAAACGTAAAGTAACAGTCAATAAATTACAGAAATTTACTGTAAAATAACAGAGGTTGAATTACAGAATTTAAATTTAGGGAAATTTCTGTAATTTAATGTCTGTTATTTTACGGTAAATTTCTGTAATGTAACAGCCGTTACTTTACTTTTTTTTTTAATAAACCGTAAAATTACAGATTTCTTTTTTACAGTGCAGTAAGAACTTTCCCAATGGTTATTTGATGTATTTGTTATTCAAGCCTTTCTGCAATGATGAGTCACACAATGTTGTTCTAAAGCAGGGCTATTCAATTGGCGGCCCGCAGGCCAAACCCGGCCCCCGAGGCAATTTGTTCTGGCCCTCCAAATAGTGTGACCAAGACATCAAGAATAAATTTAGTTCAGTCAAAAAACGGCCGCTATAGTTATGAAGTGACGTGCGTCTGTTCAATACAGCATGAGCTGCGCAGAGCGTGAGTCACCTGACAGTGGCGAGAGCAGCCGAATACATTTGAATATGTTTGTTGAAAAGGTCTTTTGTACAATGCACTGATATCGTTATTAGGGATGCAACGATTAACCGATTTCACTATTAACTGCGCTTTAATTCGTCATGGTGAATTAATCGTAAAGGCTTCTCTAAGCCGCATTTCTGCATTTCTGTTCTGCCGCATGAAACGAAACTGCTGAACAAAGTTACGCCAAGTTGCCAACTGTGCGCTAGGTTAAAGTTCCGAGCTTGTCCACCGAAGCTAATACGCACGCACACTGTAATAACTATAGCCGCGGGCCGTTCCCATATCACGTCTTTCCCGCGCGCAAGTTTGTTATGTCGTAAGAATATATGCCAATATGCGGGCGCAAGCGGAGCAACGCGCTCGCGGCTGTCTGGGCGCACGCAGTAGAAAACATCTCATGCTGTAGCGGTGAGAGTTGTGCTTAGCTTTCAGTGCAATGTAAACAAAAGACATGTTGGACGAACTATTATTAAAATGATTATGCATGTATGAACACAGATGATAACAACAGTTAATCTAAATATTGGCGCCGACCTTCATAACAATTATTATTACATAATTTTCTCCCGTTCCTCTCTATAAACACACACATAATTGTGTAGCCCTATAAGCACAGAAAAACCTTCAGCATAAAGACTATTACTAATGAAAATGCCTTTTAAAGGTTTTTAATATTAGTTAGGGATGTCCAGATCTAAATCTAGCTAATATAAAGCTTAAATTTACATTAGACGTGATAACTGTGAAACGCTGATTATTCTTCACACTATATAATCGTACAACCAAAATCTATAATTGTTGCATCCATAATTATGCAGTTCAAAACATCAGATATGAACGTATCTGAGTGTAGAAGAAGCCTACTTCAGCAATACGCTGATTTTGTTGTGCTGTGAAATACAACATTTGAATGTTTGTTAAAAAAACTTATTGTACAATGCAGTGATATTATATAGTTTCAAAATACAATATATTAACATTTTAATGTAGACAAATACAACGTGGGTGTCTAAAGGAGCAAAAATACATAATTGGCTCTTATATGCAGATGTGTCATCATTTATATTTCAAGTCATATCTCCCCGGCCCTTCGTTTGGGATGCTTTTCATGAACTGGCCCCCGTGACAAACTAATTGAATAGAGCATGCACACAAACACACACGTTTAACTTTGCACTGTTTTTGCATGGCACATGTGACAGAATACATGGTAATATCCACTGCTGTATGGACATCTGTTATGTTAATGTACAAAACAAACCTGATTTAACGTCCACAAACAGCGATTTCACCTTCTTTATTACAAACATGCACTGTTTTAGAAACGTTTTAAACTTGTAAAACTCATTTCTGATCAAATCTGATGATGACTGATGATCACAGAGAGCTGAACAGACCTTTTAATCCCAGTTGCTTTGTGCACGTCCTGTCTTGTGGATGTGATTATATGCATTACTACGGAGACATGTTAATATGCAGCTGTCAATCAATCAGTGGGCGGGGAAACCACACTTCTGCGTCACGTAGTGATGGGCCTCAAAATGGGAGGGATTAGGATCCTATATTAACGTGAGGAAATAAAAAAAGAGGCTTATTGTGTTTCTATCACCCCAATATGACTGTAGACACGCTATACCTGCACACAGTTCTGTACAAACAGCTTAAAAAAGAAGATTCTCATCATAGGGGCTCTTTAAATCAAGACAATATCGTTTACTTGTCTATGCTTCTTGATTTGAGGAATTTTTAGATATCTGGACTAGAAACAAGACACAAAATGTAAGTGAGAGAAGCAGTTTTTGTAGTGTATATCATCTGAACACTGGAGCAGCTGTGGAGACCACCGTATAAGCAAAATAATGCACACCAGGCCAATGAATCATTAGAAAATAATGCACAGCTGGGGTATTTTGAATGTGGATTATTATGTAATAATTCAACAGCCTGTTGTCAATTATTTCTTACTTAATTTTCTAGAAATAAATAAGTAAATAAGAGACCACTTAAAATTTGTTTCTGGATTTACAAATAGCAAATGCATCCGCTTCGAATGTTATCAGTGTGTTAGTGAGGCCAGTAGGGGGCGCCCAACCTGCGGTCTGTGTGGATCCTAATGCCTCACAGTATAGTGACGGGGATTCTATCTTGCTCAGTGAGCCCCGTCTTTCGGATGAGACGTTAAACTGAGCTCCTGACTCTCTCTGTGGTCATTAAAAATCTCAGGATGTCCTTCGAGAAAAGAGTAGGGGTCTAACCCTGGCATCCTGGCCAAATCTGCCCACTGGCCTCTGTCCATCATGGCCTCATAACCCTCCCCATATCATAATTGGCTTCATCACTCTGTCTCCTCTCCACCAATCAGCTGGTGTGTGGTGTGCGGTCTGGTGCAAAATGGCTGGCGTCACGTCATCCAGGTGGATGCTGCACACTAGTGGTGGATGAGGAGATTCTCCCCTATTTGAATGCCCAGAAAAGCGCTATATAAATGTAAGGAATTATTATTATTATTATTATTATTATTATTATTGGATTAAATGGGCGTTATCAGTGGTTATCAGCTGATAGATATGGGCCAATAAGAGCGCCTGCTGTTAGGCTCAGAAGGCTGTTATCATCCATTCACTTGGTTAATCAGCTATAGTAATAGAGAAGACCGGTAGAAGTGATGGTAGGATTTAGGGTTGGGTAGACACAGGGGTGGATTTAGTGAATTGGGGGCCCTAAGCAATTCCAGCCATGGGGCGCAAAAGTTCTGAAATGCACCTTTGGTTTATTTTGCGGTTTCTTTTTCTTGTATCACTCAAACACTCCTTTTCTACTGTAACCAGAGAATGTGACACTCCAAATGCAGGTTTAATAGCAGGATGGTCAGGCAAGCAATGATCAACAGGAGCAAAGAGATGTATGAGTGCAATCCAGAGTCGTAATCAAAATAACAGGCAGATAGATGGTCAGAAGGCTGGCAGCAGACAGGGAGAAACAGACTAACAAGGCGAGGGTCAAAAATAAGGCAAACACAAGACAAAGGAAACGCGTTGTAATGTCACTATAACAGAAAACAAGACTCGGCGACTGGAGTGAGTGTATGTGCTGCTTATATACTGTGTGCAATCAGTCCTTGACAATCCTCCGGTGGTGTGTGTGCAATCAGTCAGGATGAGGAACGTGTGTGTGTGAGCGGAGTGCATGTATGGAGATGTAGTCCATAAGATGGCGGTTTTGTAGTCCGTAAGTGATAGTGCATTACCAGCGATCTATGGAGTGAAGATCGCTGGTGATCGTGACATCTACATTTTGTCTTTATGCAAATAATAATAACTACATGCAAAGCATCTTGTCAAACTTTTTAAATCATTTGTTTTCTTAAAATTAATTCACAACTAAAAATTATATATAAAATATTTCGTTGTTAAAACTAAATCTTTACCTAATTTGACTGCTGGACTTGATTGAGGGTGGGGATACACTTGTGCAGATGTAATAAACATTAAAGATTTATTTTTTAGACACTCATCATACAAAACATGACAGAAAATGATGTTGTATATAATGTATAATGTAATAAACTTATATTTATAGGTTTTTATTTGGAGGCCCTCAGATTTCCTGGGGCCCTAAGCGACTGCTTATCTTGCTTATGGTTAAATGCGCCCCTGGGTAGACATTAATAAAAGACAATTAATGGGAAATTTAATAAATAATATAAATAATTCTAGGCGGTGCAGTGGCGCAGTAGGTAGTGTTGTCGCCTAACAGCAAGAAGGTCGCTGGTTCGAGCCTCGGCTGGATCAGTTGGCGTTTCTGTGTGGAGTTTGCATGTTCTCCCCGCGTTCGCGTGGGTTTCCTCCGGGTGCTCCGGTTTCCCCCACAGTCCAAAACACATGCAGTATAGGGGAATTGGGTAAGCTAAATTGTCTGAAGTGTATGAGTGTGAATGAGTGCGTATGGATGTTTCCCAGAGATGGATTGCAGCTGGAAGGGCATCCGCTGCATAAAACATGTGCTTGATAAGTAGGGGGTTCATTCCGCTGTGGCGACCCCTGATTAATAAAGGGACTAAGCCGAAAAGAAAATGAATGAATAAATAATTCTTGTCAACTTCCAGCCGCAGCTGTATGTGATCTATAGCTGATTAACCGTGGATGGATGACAACAGACTTCTGAGCCTACCAGTAGGCCCCTACTGGTCTATATCTCTCAGCTGATAACCACTGATAACGTCCATTCAATCCAGTGATAACATTCCAATCGAAAAGAAAATACTGAACTACTGAACACTGCACTCTGAGTCATCGAATTATTAGAAAATATAATGCACATTTACTAATAACTCAATAGACTGTCATCAATTATACCTTAGATGAAAATACAACCAAATAATCCCACTTTACTCTTCTGTTGAGCTGCTTTACAGCCGAATTTGTTTCATCCTTGATGTGTTTTGCAACATGAAGAGAAGTTATTTGTGTGTTTATTGCAGTGAAACGACTTTGACACATTTGTAAAACATTAATTCAGACGCTCGGTTGCCAGATTGCTGCAGCTGATGTTGCAAGAAAGATTCTTTCGGGATGAAATAGTTCAGTCACGTCAGCTGTCGTCATGGCAACCGTAAACTGTTTAAAGGAAACTTCAGTGTAAAGGGCGTCTTCTTTTTCCAGCGTGTGTGTGTGTGTGTGTGTATCTTTCTCTCCCTCTCTCCGTCCTGCACGCTCCATACCTGCGGTTTGACCAAACCTCACACCTCCATCACTCTCCTCTGCCTCCACACGCTCCTTTCACCGTTCACACACGATTATACTGAGAGAAACTGCTCCAACACCACACACACACACACACACACACACTCACAGCTGGCTTCCATCTGTAGAACACACACAGACACACACACACACAACATAGACACACGTGCACGGACATATTGACACACGCGCACAGACACATTGACACATATGTGCACACACACGCGCAGACACAAACACACACACACCTTTTATAAAAACTGCAGTCACATGTGCTAGAAAAAAATCTGCTCACATCGACTCCCCTGTGAAAGTTATTAAACTAAAAATAAAACGTAAAATCAGCTTTGTTTCTTGAAATATAATGAACATAAGTGAAATAAACTCACTTTCAGAAATATAAAACAAATAAAAACTATTTAAATTTGTATTTACTTATTTATTTTTTATTTATTAAGTAATTTTCCAGTAAGTGTCTTGATTTAGGAAAAAAAAAAATTCACTTTGAGTAACCGGTCCAGAATAGCATCTCTAAATAATAATCATGAGACCGTGACCACATTAATTATGTGTAAAATAGACAAAATAACCATAATGACCATGTGTGACTTAACAAAGATTTTCAGTGCAGTTCAAACCATCATGAGTCATGACTACCACTGATCAAACTGACCAAAATAAGAAAGAAAAATCCTGACAACCACCCACAACACCCTAGCAACACCCTGACAACCACCCATAACACCCTAGCAACATCCTGACAACCACCCACAAATCCCTAGTAACACCCTAACACAACCCACAACACCTTGACAACCACCCACAACACCCAAACAAACACCTTGACATCCAATCACAACACCCAAACAAACCCTAGTAACACCCTGACACAACCCACAACACCTTGAAAACTACCCACAACACCCTAACAAACACCTTGACAACCACCCAAAAAACCCTAGTAACACCTGACACCACCCACAACACCTTGACAACCACCCACAACACCCTAACAAACACCTTGACAACCACCCACAAACCCTAGTAACACCTGACACCACCCACAACACCTTGACAATCACCCACAACACCCAAACAAACACCCTGACAACCAATCACAACACCCAAACAAACATCCTGACAACCACCCACAACACCTTAACAAACACCCTGACAACCACCCACAAAACCCTAGTAACACCCTTACACAACCCACAAGACCTTGACAACTACCCACAACACCCTAACAAACACCTTGACAACCACCCACAAAAACCTAGTAACACTCCATCCACAACACCTTGACAACCAATCACAACACCCAAATAAACATCCTGACAACCACCCACAACACCCTAACAAACACCCTGACAACCACCCACAAAACCCTAGTAACACCCTGACACCATCCACAACACCTTGACAACCACCCACAACACCTTAACAAACACCCTGACACAACCCACAACACATTGACAACTACCCACAACACCCTAACAAACACCTTGACAACCACCCACAAAAACCTAGTAACACCCTGACACCATCCACAACACCTTGACAATCAATCACAACACCCAAACAAACATCATGACAACCACCCACAACACCCTAACAAACATCCTGACGACCACCCACAAAACCCTAGTAACACCCTGACACCACCCACAACACCTTAACAAACACCCTGACACAACCCACAACACATTGACAACTACCCACAACACCCTAACAAACACCTTGACAACCACCCACAAAAACCTAGTAACACCCTGACACCATCCACAACACCTTGACAATCAATCACAACACCCAAACAAACATCCTGACAAACACCCACAACACCCTAACAAACATCCTGACGACCACCCACAAAACCCAAGTAACACCCTGAGACCACCCACAAAACCCTAGTAACACCCTGACACCACCCACAACACCTTGACAACCACCCACAACACCTTAAAAACACCCTGATAACCACCCACAAAACCCTAGTAACACCCTGACACAACCCACAACACATTGACAACCACCCACAACACCCAAACAAACATCTTATCAATACACAACACCCTAGCAACAACCTAACAACCACCATCAACACCCAAACAAACATCTTGACAATACACAACACCCTAGCAACATCCTGACAACCACCCACAACACCCTGACAACTACCAACAACACACTAACAAACATCCTGACAACCACCCATAACACCCTAGCAACACCCTGACACCCACAACACTCTAGCAACACCCAGACAACCGCTCACAACATCCTGTCAACCACCACCAACACCCTGACAATCACCCAAAACACCCTAGCAACACCCTGACACCCACAACACCCAAACAAACATCCTGACAACCATACAGAACACACTAGCAACATCCTGACAACCAGCCATAACACCCAAACAAACATCCTGACAATACACAACACCCTAGAAATACCCTGACAACCACCCACAACAACCTTGCAACACCCTGACACCCTAGCAACACCCTGAAAACCACCCACAACACCCTAACAAACACCCTGACAATACAAAACACCCAAGAAACACCCTGACAACCACCCACAACACCCTAACAAAAACCCTGACAACCACCCACAACACCCTAGCAACACCCAAACAAACATCCTGACAATACACAACACCCAAGTAACACCCTGACAACCACCCACAGCACCCTAACAGACACCCTGACAACCACCCACAACACCCAAACATCCTGACAACCACTTACAACACCCTAGCAACACCCAAACAAACATCCTGACAATACACAACACCCAAGAAACACCCTGACAACCACGCACAGAATCCTAACAAACACCCTGACAACCACCCACAACACTCTAGCAACACCCAGACAACTGCTCACAACATCCTGTCAACCACCAACAACACCCTAACAAACACCCAGACAATCACCCAAAACACCCTAGCAACACCCAAACAAACATCCTGACAACCATACAGAACACACTAGCAACATCCTGACAACCAGCCATAACACCCAAACAAACATCCTGACAATACACAACACCCTAGAAATACCCTGACAACCACCCACAACAACCTTGCAACACCCTGACACCATAGCAACACTCTGAAAACCACCCACAACACCCTAACAAACACCCCTGACAATACACAACACCCAAGAAACACCCTGACAACCACCCACAACACCCTAACAAACACCCTGACAACCACCCACAACACCCAAACATCCTGACAACCACTTACAACACCCTAGCAACACCCAAACAAACATCATGACAATACACAACACCCAAGAAACACCCTGACAACCACCCACAGCACCGTAACAAACACCCTGACAACCACCCACAACACCCAAACATCCTGACAACCACTTACAACACCCTAGCAACACCCTAACAAACATCCTGACAATACACAACACCCAAACATCCTGACAACCACCCACAACACCCTGACAACCACCCATAACACCGTAAAACACCCTTGGAACAATCTAACAACCACTCTGAACACCTGAATTATTTGCCTTTTAAAAAGCCTTACACACAAGGCAAAAAAATAATATTATTTATACTAAATAATCACACACAGGACAAAAACAATATTATTTATATTAGTAACAGCCAGCATAGCAACACCCCGGCAACCAGTCACTGCATCCCAGCACCATGACGATGCTTTTTTTTATATGTACAAATCTAAATGAAGTTTTTTGAGTTTTCATTGGCGCTGTGAACATGACACAGCCATTACCGCACAGAGCCAGCAGTTACTGGAAACACACATGAAGAGGAGCAGATGAGGAATCCAGCACACACACACACACACACACACACACACACACACACACACACACACACACACACACACACACACACACAATTGTAAGATGTAAACTCAGAGACGTGAGATGAAAAGTTTCTATTTCTTTTTTAACAGCACAGAAGAGCAGCACTGTGAGGATAACAGCAATGCAGACTCTGATGAGGTTCAGCAGTGAGTGGATGTGTGTGTGTTCTGCTCAGTGTCTGCGCTTCAGCTCATTGTGTGGTCCTGTTGGGTCAGAACTAATTCACTGCACTGGGATAAAGTCATACTGAGTGTTTATATGCATGTGTAAATCATTTGTAAGATCTGCTCAGTGACGCGTATGTGTGTGTGTGTGTGTGTGTGTGTGTGTGTGTGTGTGTAATC
This sequence comes from Danio kyathit, assembly GCA_903798195.1. NCBI lineage: Eukaryota > Metazoa > Chordata > Actinopteri > Cypriniformes > Danionidae > Danio > Danio kyathit. The sequence goes on along the minus strand of LR812524.1, from coordinate 72,112,922 downwards.
TCAACTTTGGACCGAAGCCCGGCTGAACTTCAGAATCTCTCCCACCTTAACAAACACTGACTCACATCACGAGGAATCCGAGATATTAATACAATTAATCTTCTAAAACAATACACACACACACACACATGCACACTTCATACTGATGCTGTTGAGGTTTATTGTAGACTTTCATCATGACACATCGATCATATTTGCATACTTTATTCCAATTGGTCCTCTTTGCCACATTTACATACTGCGTTCTGATTGGTCTACATTATATGTTGGTATTAATTCTTCCATATATTTATGGACATTGTCTCTAAAAATATACGTGTTTACATATAGATTTACACACAAACTATAAATCATTAAATATATATGTTTTAAAAACATCACATATTCACTGTTTCTATGGATTAACTAACTAGATTTATTAATAAATAATAATAAATAGGCGACGCAGTGGCGCAGTAGGTAGTGCTGTCGTCTCACAGCAAGAAGGTTCGAACCTCGGCTGGGTCAGTAGGCGTATCTGTGTGGAGTTTGCATTTTCTCCCTGCGTTCGCGTGGGTTTCCTCCGGGTGCTCCGGTTTCCCCCACAGTCCAAACACATGCGGTACAGGTGAATTGGGTAGGCTAAATTGTCCGTAGTGTATGAGTGAGTGTGAATGAGTGTGGATGTTTCCCAGAGATGGGTTGCGGCTGGAAGGGCATCCGCTGCATGAAACATGCGCTGGATAAGTTGGCGGTTCATTCAGCTGTGGCAACCCCTGATTAATAAAGGGACTAAGCTGAAAATAGAAAATAGAAAACGAATGAATGAATAAATGAATAATAATAAATTAATTAAAATAATTATAACAATAAATCATTACAAAAATCTAACTTTTAATGTTTTGGTAAACTTGGTACAAATATAAACATATTTGCATAATAATAATAATAATAATAACAATAATAATAATAATAATATTAAGCTATAAACAAAATCAATAAAATGATAATAAAAATCAAATCACTGTTTGGCCACTAAAAACCTACATAATTACAACTATAAGTGGATTTGCAAAGCAATAATAATAATAATAATAATAATAATAATAATAATAATAATAATAATAAATTATTACAAAAATCTAACTTTTAATGTCTTGGTACAATGTTTTGGTATACTTGGTACAAATATAAATATATTTGCATAGTAATAATAATAATAATAATAATAATAATAATAATAATAATAATAATAATAATAATAATAATAATAATAAGCTATAAACAACAAATCATTAAAATAATTATTTAAAAACTCAAATCACTGTTTGGCCACTAAAAACCTACATTATTCATACTACAAGTGGATTTGCTAAGCAGTAATAATAATAATAATAATAAATCATTGCAAAAATCTAACTTTCAATGTCTTGGTACAATGTTTTAGTATACTTTGTACAAACAAATATATTTGCATAATAATAATAATAATAATAATAATAATCATCATCATCATAATTATAATAATAATACTACAAATAATAAGCTACAAACTAAAAATCATTAAAATAATAATAAAAAAAATGTTCACTGTTTGGCTATTAAAAACCTACAAAATTCCTACTATAAGTGGATTTGCAAAGCAGTAATAATAATAATAATAATAAATAATTATAAAAACTTTCAATGTTTTGGTACAATGTTTTGGTATACTTGGTACAAACATAAAACTATTTGCATAATAATAATAATAATAATAATAATAATAATAATAATCAAAAACTATAAAAAAAATTAAATGTTCTCTCTGAGTACAAATAAAACCTCTACATACTAATATAAGTAGATGTTTAAAATAATAAATGCTATATAAAACTATAAATACTACTACTAAAACAAAACAAAAAGTATTAAAAGGAAAATATAAATGATAAAATCTTTTGATGGAGTTACAATTGTCACACTTCCCACACCAAATGAAAAGCCATCAATCTCTGCTTCCCTACATGCTTCAATAACAACAACTGAATACTAAAATGACAGTCAGAGAATTCCGGCCTGTTCTGTCCAAACCTGACGTAAATAAACCACACAATGTTTTGCATGAAACGTTTCGTCTGATTTGTGAAGCGTGGACTGACTGATCTCTCAGCATTCATTCATTGGCCACACTTCACCTCCTGCTTTCAGTCGGTGAAAAAGCTTTTGTTTGCTTCCTTTACAAATCAAGGAGCTCGAAAACACGCTACAACAGCTCCGTCATCAGGACATTTACATAACTAAACACTAACAAATGAGCAGAGCGAGAGAGACTCAGAGAGAGAGAGAGAGAGAGAGAGAGAGAGAGAGAGAGAGAGAGAGAGAGAAATACTGCATTACAGTGTTTATATAGGGCGGCACGGTGTCTCAGTGGTTAGCACTGTGGCTTCACAGCAAGAAGCTCGCTGGTTCGAGTCCCGGCTGGGTCAGTTGGTGTTTCTATGTGGAGTTTGCATGTTCTCCCCGTGTTGGCGTGGGTTTCCTCTGGGTGCTCCGGTATTCCCCCACATGTGTGTGAATGAGTGTGTATGGGTGTTTCTCAGTACTGGAAAGGCATCCGCTGTGTAAAACATATGCTGGTATAGTTGGCGGTTCATTCCGCTGTGGCAACCTCTGATAAATAAGGGACTAAGCTGAAGGAAAATTAATGAATGTTTATATAAAATACTTAAAGAGGACCTGGTATGCAGAAGTCACCTTTATAAGAGGTTTAAACCCAGTAGTGTGTCTGCAGTGTGTGAATATCTCCAGCCTCTAATGATAAACATGAGTTAATTGTGTTTGCTATAATCAGACTTGATGAATGAAGGACTTTGATTGACATTCTCTCTTTGTACGTGTCATCATAGGGGGAAAGCCCCGCCCACTAGTGCCCATCTCTCCCTCATTAGCATAAACAGCAGCTCTGAGTGAGAAGCAGCCGTCTGTCCATTAGCCATTAGAGTGTTTGAGCTGCTGAAGATAATGTCAGTATAGACTAAGAGGATTATAGATGAGGAGTTTTAGATGAACAGCGACAGGAGCGACATAGACTGACACAAGCATAAAGCACACACTCACACTGAAGCACACATGCACACCTGACCAGCACTGACAACACACACACTGCTGTTTTACATCTCACTATGCTGACGCATAGTCATTTGTAGCTCCGCCCTCTTTTGAAAAGAGCACAATCTCATTCGCATTTAAAGCGACAGTCACCAAAATGGGATCAAAGCCTAAAAGGGTCAGTTTCAGAGAGTTAGAGAACATTATCTGTGTGATATTCTCAGCTCAAACTGAAACACACACACACACACACACACACTCTAGAGACAGCAGCGACACATCCTACAGCTTGTAAAAAGAAACAGAATAGGTCCCCTTTAAATTTTACATTCACCTTTTAATACCATACAAAATCAAAAACAAACAAATAAGGAATAGAACACAGTAACATAACACTTTTAACATTATGTCTACATGAAACGAGAAATAAATATATTTTCCATCAACCACAGAGCCTCATATGTACTGTACATATAATGTGCATTTATACTGTACATATGATATACACCAGGGCTATTCAAATGGCGGCCCGCAGGCTGAACCCGGCCCTCGAGGCAATTTGTTCCGGCCCTCCAAATAGTGTGACCAAGACATCAAAAATAAATTTAGCTCAGTCGAAAAACAGCCGCTATAGTGATGAAGTGACGCGTGTCTGTTCAATACAGCACGAGCTGCAGGTGAAGGCTGCGCAGAGCGTGAGCCACCTGACATTAAGCGAGTGAGTGGCGCGAGCAGCCGAAAACATTTGGATGTTAGTAGAAAAGCCCTTTTGTACAATGCACTGATATCGTTAATAGTGATGCTAGCCGATGATTTATGATTTATGATTAGCCGATTTCACTATAAACCGCGCTTTAATTCATTACGGTTAATTAATCGTAAAGGCTTCCCAACGTCGTGTTTCTTTTGCACAGAACAAAACTGCTGCAACTAAACAAAGTAATGCCAACTGTGCGCTAGTTTAAAGTTCCGAGCTTATACCGAGGCTAATACACACGCAAATTGGATTAACTATAGCAGCGGGTCGTTCACATATCGCATATTTTTCACGCACAAGTTCATTATTTACAATGGAGACGTGCGCATATTGGGAGCGGTGCGCACATGGCTCACAAGCGAACCGACGCACTTGTGCCCTGCAGGTGCACACAGTAGAAACTCTCTCACGCTGTAGGGGTGAGAGTTGTGCGTGGCTTTCAGTGCAGTGTAAACAAAAAATACGTCAGATGAATCTTTACAAATGATTAAAATAATTATGAACGCAGATAATAACAACAGTTGATTTAAATTCTTAGCTATTATATAGCTTAAATTAACTTAAGACAAATACTATTGTTTATTTATTCTTATTTTTATTTATTTATTTATTGTTCTGTCATTTATTTTCAGTGTAAAATTATCACTCATGTTTAAATCCAAAACTTTTCATGCAAAGTCCAAAGAGAGAAATGGACTATTATTTGTTTTTTTATTAATGCTTTGTGCTGTATTTTGGTTACTGAGCAGCAATAAACAACACTTTTCTAAACTAGTCAGGTTTTAAATTTAATAAATGCATAATAATCATGATAACTGTTAAACCATGATTAACCCTAATTGTTTTGCAGTTTAAAACATCACATATGAGTGTGTGTGAACGTAGAAGAAGCCTACTTCAGCACTGCACTGCTTTTGTTGTGCTTTGAAATACAACATTTGAATATGTTGATAAAAAAAGCCACATTGTACAATGCAGTGATGTGATGTAGTTTCAAAATACAATATATTAATAACCTGTTATGGCCGATTTATACTTCTGCGTCAAATGCACGCGTATGCTACGGCGCAGCCTACGCGTGGACGCATAGCCCCTCGCCGTGGCCGTCGGCGACGTTGATGCTCACCTCTCAAAAAATGTAACGCGTACGCGTAGCGCAAGCTCTGTGATTGGTCTGCTTGGTAGTGCTGATAAGTGTGGGCGGAGGTGAGAGCCGCACGCCCGATGCAGCGAGTGTTTACAAGTGTGGACTCCCGTGAAGGAGCTCAGGATGGAGACTGTTGTTTTGTGTTTACCTCATGATTAAAGTTGTTGGCGTCCGCCGGTTCCCGCCTCAAAATGAGCGAGTTTGAGCCACTTGTACATTAAGGAAGTGTTCAGAAAAAACAAAACACCAGCGAAGAAACTCGACACAGAGAAACATAAACACTTACTGCCAGCTAGTGTTTCGGAAGTGTATTGCAGAGAAACAGAAACAGCGCGCAGAAGTATAAATGCACGGCTACGCGCAAGGCTTGCGCCGTGGGTTACGGCGATCACTTGACGCAGAAGTATAAACCAGGCTTTAGCCTTCACTCAATTTTAGGGATTTACACCTACTTAACTTTAAACAGTAACAGTTCCTGACTCCAGTAAGCTACAAACACAAACTAGGTATCATTGGAAAGAAGACAGTTTGAGCTTTACTGTGGTAAAGGGGGAAGTTACATGTTAAAAAATATAAAAACTTTTTTATGAAGTCATGAGAAAAAATTTTTTGTATTGTGTTCAATATTTGTTTTTCCACATACAAACACAGGAAAACATTAATGTAATGTCCTAGAAAAAATATGACTTGAAAGCCAAGAGTCTCATAAGTTTATATTTCAAATTTGATGAAGATAGCATGCAAAATTACACTTACACTGGCTGCCTGTTAAGTTTCGTATTGAATTTAAAATATTACTCCTTACCTATAAAGCTTTAAATAATCGAGCTCCTGTTTATCTAACCAACCTCCTGTCTCGCTACAACCCAACCCGCTCTTTAAGATCTCAAAACTCAGGGCTTCTGGTAGTACCTAGAATATCAAAGTCGAGTAAAGGAGGTCGAGCCTTCTCATTTATGGCCTCTAAACTCTGGAATAGCCTTCCTGATAATGTCCGAGGCTCAGACACACTCTTGCTCTTCAAAACTAGATTAAAGACCTATCTTTTTTCAAAGCATACACTCAATGCAGCACATATCGGTATGACGCATGATGTGCCCCACACATGATTTTGCTTTTTGTGTATATATACTATGAACAGCAGCTACGCTAATTATTCTCCTTATTCTGTATTTCCACCCGGGGCTACTCATCTCGAGGCCCTCAGACTATGCAGCGCCACTGACGCGATCCAAGACCAGAGACAAGATGATCCCAAGGTTTTCTGGACCAGGCCGTATCCTGAGCAGCTGCTGTGGTGGTCATCGTGGAGTGAGAGCATGAGACTGACTCCTGTGACGCTCCAAGGACAGACGAGTCTTCGCTGAGGTCCAGCTTCCTGCGCCTAGACTGCAGCTCTGCACAAGACGTTTGGCCATAGGGGAAATGGTTGTGCCCAACTGAGCCTGGTTTCTCTCAAGGTTTTTTAAATCTTCGCTTTCGCCAATTGGTGAAGTTTTTTCCTCGCCGCTGTCGCCACTGGCTTGCGTGGTTCGGGATCTGTAGAGCTGCGCATCGATGGATTTGCTCTTCAGTGTTTGGACTCTCAGTAGTGATTATTAACCCACTCTGAACTGAGCTAAACTGAACTGAACTTAAACTCTGAAAACTGAACTGACACTGTTTACATTCACTATAATCTTCCATGTGAAGCTGCTTTGACACAATCCACATTGCATAAGCGCTATACAAATAAAGATGAATTGAATTGAATTGAAAATGAGGATTTCTGTAAAAAGTTTGCTGAGACTATATCGGTGTCCTCCTTTCCCTCACCGTCAGAGGCACTTTCTCAAAAACAACCATCTCAAACTGAAACCATTACAGTTGCTGAATAATTTGGTCTACATTCACAGTTTATGCATCTTTGAAAAGAAGACACTCTGGGCTTTATCATCCATCATCTAGAGTTTATAATGCTCAAAATAAAAAAAGTTATTGATGTTTAAGTAATGTAAAAAAAAAAAATGCACAGCACTAAACATTTTATTATTTCATAAACAAATGTGTGAAATTAGTCCTGGAGCAACACAGAAAAGTAATAGGTCGAAAGCTACACATCCCCCGAGTACATGTTTTGAATTTGATGCCAATATCATGCAAAATTATATTTCTGGAATTATTTTTCTGAGACAATGTCTTGTGATTTTCTCCCTCTCCTTGTTTATGGAGAGGTCTGATGACCACACATGTACTGGGGTTTCTAACACAACTCTTTTTAGTCTTTTCACATACCACAAATTTTTAATTGTAAAATTATAGACAGAAATGTATAGTATGAATGATTTATTTGAGCACAACAAGTACACTGTTTGAAAAAGTCAACATGGGTGTCTTTATGAGCACAAATAAAGCATATGGGCTCTTATATTGCTGTTGTGTCATCACTTATATTGCAAGGCATGTCTCTCCAGCATCCCCTCATTTGGGATGCTTTTCATGAACTGGCCCCCATGACAAACTAATTGATATAATATAATATATATATATACTGTATACTTTTACTTACTTTATGTACTTTTACTTAATTTAACTTTGCTTTTACTTACTTTTCTTATTTTTTACTTTTACTTACACCATTAGTTTTCAGAAGTGCTAAGATAATAAACAGAAATATACCAATGGAATTCAATAAATATACTGGATTTGAAAAAACCTAAAGAAATAACATTAATATCTTGATCTAATCCCAGTTGTGTCTTATTTTTCCTACTCTGATCAATTGATAATTTAGCTTGACCTAAAATAAAATCCTAACATATTTATAAAAAAAAATGGAGAGAGAAAGAGAGCGAGCATAATGAGTGTTCACTGAGCTCCGTGCTTCTCCTGTGTGTGTGTGTGGCCTCTGAATGATTCACTGATCATATTACACACACACACACAGGCTGCCAAACAGCTCTCAACAACCAATACTGGAGAACAGCTTCATGAAGAGAGACTTCAGAGGAGACTCAGTGTGAATTAAACATGGATTAGCCAGAGTATTTTAGAGTATATTTCAGAGTTATGCTATAAAATTAACTCCTTTAAACTTCAATTTCATGTATGGAATCAGGGCTGCGCAATATATTGAAAATTCTTGGTAAAAATAACTGAAAGTTGTCTGCAAAAACTGTTAAATACATTCACAGATCACACTGAACAACTCATTTGTGAATTCATTTGATCCAATCACATCTGTTCTTGAGTGACTCCTTGATTCACATAATTCATTCAGAGTGAGTGTGCAGCAAATGACTCATGATTCAAATGATCAGCTCAGATTGAGTCTTCTGTAAATAACTCACTGATTCAAATTATCCTTTCAGAGTGAGTCTTCAGTAAATGACTCGCTGATTCAAATGATCCGCTCACATTGAATGTCCAGTAAACAACTCACTGATTCAAATGATCCAGTCACATTGAATCTTCAGTAAACAACTCACTGACTCAAATGATCCGCTCACATTGAATCTCCAGTAAACAACTCACTGATTCAAATGATCCGCTCACAGTGAGTCTCCAGTAAACAACTCACTGGTTCAAAGATTTGATTCAAATGATCCAATAAGAATGAATCTCTGAATAACTGACTCACGACTCTTTGAGATTTTATTTTAATAAGAAGTTTAACTTTATTTTATACCATTTTAAAATTAGTGAACTTTACTCAATGCATCTTGCGAACATCATCTTTTTCCAACAACAAAGAAAATAATATGCTAAATATTATATAATACAATTGTCTTTTCACAAACCTAAAACCAAAAATAACCCCACCCTTAAAAAAACATGAGCTTAAAATAAACAAATAGTTGTATTTTATGAGTATGTTAATTAATATTGTAGTCTAGTAAAGCTTGATTTGTCCAGGCTGCTGAACTCTGGAGTCACAGCATTCTCAGACAGACAGCGAGAGAAACAGAGTCAGTCCAAAGAAAAGAAAACTTCCAGCGTTCTAAATAAAAAAAAGAGGAGGAGAACATGAGACGGAAAAATGTGGGAGGAGGAAGTGGCGTGTGTCTCTGTGTGTGTGTGTGTGAGAGAGTCTGACTGTGTGTGGCATTGAGACCACAGCCACACTCATAATAATGTACATATAATAATGTACATACAGTTAAGTCAGAATTATTAGCCCCCTGTTTATTTTTTCCCCAATTTCTGTTTAACGGAGAGCAGATTTCTTCATCACATTTCTAATCATAATAGTTTTAATAACTCATCTCTAATAACGGGTTTATTTTCTCTTTGTCATAATGACAGTAAATAATATTTGACTAGATATTCTTCAAGACACTTCTATACAGCTTAAAGTGACATTGAAAGGCTTAACTAGGTTAATTAGGTTAACTAAGCAGGTTAGGGTAATTAGGCAAGTTATTGTATAATGATGGTTTGTTCTGGAGACTATCGAAAATAAAAATATAGCCTAAAGGGGCTAATAATATTGACCTTAAAATAGTGTTTAAAAAAATTTAGAACTGCTTTTATTCTAGTCGAAATAAAACAAATAAGACTTTTTCCAGAAGAAAAAATATTATCAGACATACTTTGGAAATTTCCTTGCTCTGTTAAACATAATTTGGAAAATATAAAAAAAAAAGAAAAAACAAAATCAAAGGAGGGTGAATAATTCTGACTTTAGCTGTATATATGCTGTATAATAATGTGCATACAGTGCTCAGTATATATAAGTTCACCCTTCACAAATCTCTCATTTAAATTAATATGTTCTATAGGAAGCTTTACAATATTATATTTGTGCATGTACATTAGATTAGTCAGTACTGAAGACAAATCTGGAGCTCATCTAACAGAATAACTTACGATAATGCTTCAAAAATGAGTAGGCATCAAAGATCTGAGGTGTTCTGGTGCATTTGGTCCTCCTTCTGGATTTTTCTTGAGGGTACAGAGTGACTATGTCTTTCTAAATTTGTTTTATAATATCCTTTTATTTTTGGCTTTGCTTTAAAGCATTTGTATGCATTTGTTAGAATGTCTAACAAAAACTGCTGCACTTGTTGTTACGATATGCCAGTACCACTGTTGTTCTGTTGAAAAAATAAAAAAATAATAAAAAAAATAATTAAAAAAAAATTAAAAATCTAAATGTTTCTGATGAACACAAATGAAGATATTTGGAAAAATGCTGGAAACCTGTAACCATTGCTTTCCATAGTATTTATTTTTACTGTACTATGATGGTCTATGGTTGGAGGTTTCACATTCTTCAAAATATCTTCTTTTCTTCCATAATATTCAATAACAAAGCATGCATTTAGAAAGTCATTTATTTTTTGTTGAATTTTTTGACTTATTTATGGCCATTTCCACTGTCAAAAAGCGTACAGTACCATACCGTACCACTTTTTTGGCACCCTTTCGAAAGGGTACCAAACATGAGAAAGGGTACCAAAAGGTGGAGCTACACGCACAGCTGAACACTGATTGGTTACAGAGATACGTCACGATCTCGTGGAGGTAGCCAGAATGAAAACAAAGGAACCGCCATGTTTTTAATACACAGCCGAGGCCCGAGACATTACAACGTAAATGTATATGCATATAATAACGAGCCATGGTCGACCCGAGCTTAAACAAACCTTGTCGTTGTCTTGATGTACAGCCACAAAGCCAACAAGAACAAAATCTGCCGTGTCCTGTTGTTGCTTTACGAGGCCGTCTAAAGTGCGAGTGGTTTTCGCTTTCTCCAGGGAGCTCGCGATCTCGTCTATATTTGATATAACGAACTTCTTAAACTGATGATAATAACGTGTGTGTGATTATTGAAGTGTCTGATCCTTTCAGAAAAGAAAAGGACAAACGCGAGAGTGAAGCGCGAAAAAAAAGAAGCCTGACAAAACACAGGAGCAAATTGTTTCAGCAACCTGAATCATGAACAAACTGCCATGTTTATCATCACCTTTTGGACTATTATGAACTGGGAATGACTGAATTACTCTCTAACAGAGGCTACATGTGCTGGTGAAGATTACAGACACAGATGAGAGGTCTGCTCTGACTGTGGGCTATGTTGTGTGTTGTTTTTGAACCCAAATAAGGACTAATTGTCTGCTGTGTGTAGTTTTTCTGTAAGTGGTAACATATCAGAGACTGTAAGGGTCTGTATGTGCTCATATATGTTCATTTATTTATTTATTTTATATAATTGCAGACGTTACAGTAGGCTATTTCGCACTGTCATTGATCTGCAGTTATAGTCAAATCATGTTCATAGAAAGGTTAGTAATGAACATTTATACAGTATTTATATGTTTAAAGCATCTGTTTATCTGTTTTGTGAGAAGTGCTTCTCATATGATTTGTGAACGACCTGTACGGCTTTACTGTAGACATTTATTTAATCGAGAATGACGTCGACTGAAACTCTGTCATACACCACGCCCACTAAAAGGGTACCCTTTGTAGTGGCAACGCAAGCCTGATAAAGGTGACCCGTACCGACCCGTACTGTACCGTACTGTATCAGTCAGTGGAAATGAGCCATTAAAGGGACAGTTTACCCAAAATTGAAAATTTTGTCATTGTTTACTTTTTTTTTTCCATTTGTTGCAAACCTGTTTGAGTCTTCTGAACACAAAAGAAGATATTTTGAAGAATGCTGGAGACCTGTAACCATTGACTTTTGTATTATTTGTTTTACAGATTTAACATTCTTCAAAATTCTTATTTTTTCCCCATAATATTCAATTACAAAGCATGCATTTAGAAAGAAATTTTCTTTTTGTTGACTTTTAACGTATTTAAAGGGAGAGTTCACACATAAACAAAATTCTGTCATCATTTACTCTTAAAATTTTTTTAAAACTGTAGGACAAATGTTATAAAAAAATATTAAATAACATTTTCAAAAATAGCAAAAATCAAGAGAAACAAAAATATATACAATTTTGTTTGAAATGTTGTAGGTTGTAACTTTTTTTGCAATATTTTGCATGAATTTAAAATGTATTATCTTTCCATTTCTAAAGATGTTCTGTGACTAAAATATTATTTGAATAAATATATCTGTTTTATTAATCTGTTTTGTTCAAAGGCACCAATATTTATTAGTATATATACAGTTGCAATCAGAATTATTGAACCCCCTTTGAATTTTGTTTTCTTTTTTAAATTTTTCCCAAATTATGTTTAACAGAGCAAGAAAATTTTCACAGAATGTCTGATAATATTTTTTCTTCTGGAGAAAGTCTTATTTGTTTTATTTCGGCTACAATAAAAGCAGTTTTTAATTTTTTATGAACCATTTTAAGGTCAATATTATTAGCCCCTTTAAGCTATATATTTTTTCGATAGTCTACAGAACAAACCATCATTATACAATAACTTGCCTAATTACCCTAACCTGTAATGTTACTTTAAGCTGTATAGAAGTGTCTTGAAGAATATCTTGTCTAATATTATTTACTGTCATCATGACAAAGAGAAAATAAATCAGTTATTAGAGATGAGTTATTAAAACTATTATGATTAGAAATGTGCTGAAGAAATCTGCTCTCTGTTAAACAGAAATTGGGGGAAAAAAATAAACAGGGGGGCTAATAAATCAGGGGGTTGAATAATTTTGATTGTAACGGTGTGTATATATATATATATATATATATATATATATATATATATATATATATATATATATATATATATATATATATATATATATATATATATATATATGTATATGGGATGGCACGGTCGCTGGTTTGAGTCCCAGCTGGGTCAGTTGGCGTTTCTGTGTGGAGTTTGCATGTTCTCCCCGTGTTGGTGTGAATTTCCTCTAGGTGCTCCGGTTTCCCCCACAGTTCAAACACATGCGCTACAGGGGAGTTGATGATCCAAATTGGCCGTAGTGTATGAGTGTGTGCGTGTGTATGTGAATGAATGAGTGAGTATGGGTGTTTCCCAATACTGGGTTGCGGCTGAAAAGGCATCCACTGTGTAAAACTGGAATAGCTGGCGGTTCATTCCGCTGTGGTGACCTCTGAAATAGAGACTAAATATATACATTTATTTGTTCTAAATGATAATGAAAAAGATTTAAGTTGCATGTTATCAATGCAAAGTTGAACTGATATCCAGTAATAACTTGCTTACTTTAACAATTTACTTAATTGTGCTTACATTTACTTACTAACCTTTACTTAATTACTTACAGTTGCTTACTTATGCTTACTTTTTCCTAATTACTTGTACTTAATTACATTTATTTACTAACTTTCTTTTGTTTACTTTTATATATGCTTACTTATATTTACTTATACTTTTACTTATTCTTACTCTAATTACTTACTTAATTTTTACCTAATTAGCAGGGCCAGACGGAATCTGTGGACGTTTTTTGCTATTTCTGTGGAGAATTTTGGTAAAAATCTGCGGATTTCTGCGGAATTATTTTGAGAGTCTCATAACTAAAACCTTAATATGTTAAATAAAAAATAATATCTTTTTAACTTGTATTTAATGTTTAAAATGCAAATCCAATTAGATTAACTGTAAATAGTTAACTTTAAGTAAATAAACCGAATTAATGATGGGATAAAAATCTGCGGAAATCTGCGCGCGCAGATTGCGTGTGGGCCTACTAATTACTCATACTTAATTACATTTTTTTTATTATTATTTATACTAACGTTTACTTACTTTTATATACTTTTACTTACTTTTTTTTACCTGCCTACAACTATGTGTACACCGCTTTTCACTCATCATAGCACACGTGCTGCTGATGATGTGACAATAAAAGTGATTTGATTTGATTTTTATTTATACTTACTTTTACCTAATTACTAATCACATTTACCTACTAACTTTATACACTTTTTACTTACTTTTGTTTACATTTATATACGTTTACTTATATTTACTTATACTTTTACTTACTTTACTTACACTTTACTTATACTTACTAAACTTTTACCCAATTACTAAATATTAATACTAAGTATTTTTACTTACCAAGTTATTTTAACTTTTACTTACTTTTGCTTTTATATACTTTTACTTATAGTTGCTTACTTTTAATTACTTTTACCTAATTACTTAATTGCATTAACTAACTTATACAACTTTTACTTTTGTTATACATTTACTTACTTTATACTTATTTTATTCTTACTTTACTTATACTTAACTTACTTTTACATAATACCTTAGAATTAATTTTTACTTACTATAATTACCTTTTACTTACTAAGTTACTTATACTAACTTTCACTTACTTTTATATACGTTTACTTATACTTACTTGCTTACTTATGATTACTTATACTACTTACTTTTACTTGCTTTATTAACTAACTTTACTTATTTTACCTTAGTACTAATATTTAATCATACTTCAATTACTTATACTTACTTTTACCTAATTAATCATACTTAATCTAAGTACTTATACATAATTTATTTATACTTTAATTACTTAATACTTTGATTACTTATACATAGTTTGTGTTTACTTGCTTACCTACTTGCTTAGTTAGTAGCTTAGTTACTTACTAATTTACTTACATACATACACTTGCATAAATACATACATACATACTTAGTAGCTTTATTTAGTAGCTTACTTAGTAGCATCCTTAGCAGCTTGCTTACATTTACTTTACTTATACTTTGACTTACTCTTATTTTACTTACTTTATTTACTTAACTTTTAACTAATTACTCATACTAAATTACATTTATTTACTAAGTTATTTATACTAAAGTTTACTTACTTTTATATACTTTTACTTACACTTTCTGTGTGTGTTTACTTGCTAACCTACTTTCTTAGTTAGTAGCTAATATACATACTTACTTAAAAACTGATATTATTTGTGGCACACCCAGCCTCTCGTTTCTGTGTTAGCGCTATCAGGCTCAATGGAGTGTCGAATTTAAAGAGGGTCAGGCCTCAAAAATCCAGCCGATGCAGCGTTGTGTGCGGGTCATCAGCTATTTCCTCATTCATTAAAGCACAAAGAGCCGTTCTGTGGATGAAGATGGAGTGCTGGAGGAGGTTAAACTCTCCTACCTGAGGAGAACACTTACAGCGCAGAAAAGAGGAGAAGGGGAGAAGAGCTCTCCAAACCCGCGCCTGTAGGGCTCTTGGGAAGTTTGTCTTGTAATTGAATCAATTGTTGACCTGCTGTTGAATCTGGCCGAGACGCTTGCAGGGGAAAGCCTGCAGAATAATAAACGCCTCGCTCTCTCTCTCTCTCTATTCAGTTCACTTTATTGGCATGACACACTTGGGTACCAAATGTTGCCAAAGCATTGTACATAGCAGAATTTAAAAAAAGAAAACTTAATGACTGTTAACCGTGTTACGGCTTTTTACTGTAGCATTTTTAGTGTTTTTTACCTTTAAAATGACTGACATTTTCATAGTGTAGTTTTGGTTATTCACTTATGTCCAGTAGTTTTCAGTAACACTGACAACTACACCATCGGAACGTCTAGCACCTTAGCAACCACAAAGTATCATGCTATAAACTACATGCATAAACATATCAACATCCATTCAACCACTTACAACAACAATATAGCAACTCCCTAGCAACTACATAAAACAACTTAGCAACCACATAGCAACTTATTAACCACTTAAAACACATTAGCAACCACATAGTGAACATCAACATTCTCTTTTTGCAGTTTAAATTTGAAGTTTAACATGTTCGAAGAAACCAAAACCGTGTTTCTATTAGGTATACACTTACCGGCCACTTTATTAGGTACACCTGTCCGACTGCTCGTTAACACAAATTTCTAATCAGCCCATCACGTGGCAGCAACTCAATGCATTTAGGCATGTAGACATGGTCAAGACGATCTGCTGCAGTTCAAAGCGAGCATCAGAATGGAGAAGAAAGGGGATTTAAGTGACTTTGAACGTGGCATGGTTGTTGCTGCCAGACGGGCTGCTCTGAGTATTTCAGAAACTGCTGATCTACTGGGATTTTCACGCACAACCATCTCTAGGGTTTACAGAGAATGGTCCGACAAAGAGAAAATATCCAGTGAGCGGCAGTTCTGTGAGCACAAATGCCTTGTTGATGCCAGAGGTCAGAGGAGAATGGCCAGACTGGTTCCAGCTGATAGAAAGGCAACAGCAACTCAAATAAGCACTCGTTACAACCGAGGTCTGCAGAAGAGCATCTCTGAACACACAACACGCCCAAACTTGAGGCGGATGGGCTACAGCAGCAGAAGACCACACCGGGTGCCACTCCTGTCAGCTAAGAACAGGAAACTGAGGCTACAATTCACACAGGCTCACCAAAACTGGACAAGAGAAGATTGGAGAAACGTTGCCTGGTCTGATGAGTCTCCATTTCTGCTGCCACATTCGGATGGTCGGGTCAGAGTCATCTCAGACTGGTTTCTTGAACATGACAATGAGTTCACTGTACTCAAATGGCCTCCACAGTCACCAGATCCCAATCCAATAGAGCACCTTTGGGATGTGGTGGAACGGGAGATTGGCATCATGGATGTGCAGCCGACAAATCTGCAGCAACTACGTGATGCTATCATGTCAACATGGAGCAAAATCTCTGAGGAATATTTCCAGTAGCTTGTTGAATCTCTGCCATGAAGGATTACGGCAGATCTGAAGGCAAAAGGGGTCCAACCCGGTACAAGTGAGGTGTACCTAATAAAGTGGCCGGTAAGTGCATGTAGGGTTTTGTTTTCTAGCACCAGTTTACAATAGATAACATTTAAGTTTCCTATATAAATATATATATATTCCTTTATACAAGTCTATGTTCTTTTATTAAACAAGCAATACAGCCTTGTGTTGTTTATCTTATTAACATGACAGCATGGAATGTCTATAATGGTACATAAAACTAGTACAGACTACTAGAACTAGACTACACACACACACTCATACACTACGGCCAATTTAGTTAATCAGTTCCCCTATAGTGCATGTGTTTGGACTGTGGGGGAAACCGGAGCACCCGGAGGAAACCCACGCCAACACGGGGAGAACATGCAAACTCCACACAGAAATGCCAACTGACCCAGCCGGGACTCGAACCAGTGACCTTCTTGCTGTGAGGCCACAGTGATGCAATATATATATATATTCAGTACAATTCAGTAGGCCTAGAAAGCTGATTAATTGACCAAATAAATACATTATATTTGATCAATATACATTAGCATGATTCTTCTAATGCTATAGCTTTAACAAAGTTGTTTATTTTGATCATATACAGTCTTAAATAAGTGTGTAGGATTAAGATGTAAACATTTTAGTTTCCCAGTGTTTCCTTTATATAAATTACAGAAATCAATGATTTTTGAGGTCAAAAATGTAATAAAGAAATAAGATGTGTAAACGTGTTTATATTTTTACTGCAAAAACAAAGACACACTCCTCCTGTCGTAATGCACCACACATTGTGTTACAAACTCTCATATGCTTTACATGTTTGTTTCAGTGGCGGCTGGTGTTAAAAAATGTGCAAACACCAGAAAAAAATCTAACTGTTGGTAAAGTAAGAGTGTAAAAGACATTTTTCAGGTATCAAAAAACTAAAATATGATCACAAATCAGTTCATTTTAGTTCAATTTGGGTTTATTAACAGTAATGAAGTAATCCAGATAATCAGTACGCACACATGCACACGCATGCACGCACGCACAAATGTTGCCTAATCACTGGCCAGTAGCACTACTTGAAAATTAATTTTGCTCTCCTTTCTTTCTGGCTTGGAAATTTCTCAATAATCTTTTGGTTAACGTCAGTCATCTCAGTCACCAGTCTCTTCTCTATTGACAGCATGGCCAATGCATTCAGCCTCTCTTGCGTCATGCTGTATTAAACAGCAAACACAGAAACAGTTAAAGGCATGACTTACATCACAACCTGCCAGCCAACTCCGTTTGTCATAACAAGTGCTGTAAAAGCCCCGAATATACGCGCGCTCGCTATCACTTGACTACTGGTGAATTTGCAAGGAAGGTCGATCTGGTCTAAGCTCCTTGATTTTTTTTTTTCTTCATCCAAACGCCTTGTGAACGGATATCTTTGCAAAGATACAACAGAATTTTCCTTCATCTCGAGAAATTGCATTCTAAGCTCTTTGGTGAGAATGGTCCAATCACATAAGGCCAATCATATAAAAACAAATATGATTCGTTCTAACAACAAAAATGGGAGGGTTCGGGATGCAGAGCGCTGCGCCCCAAATACAATTTAAAACAGGCCAATTAGATCTTATCGTCATATCACGTGCATTGCAAAAGTTTGTGTTACATAGACACCCATTAGTCCGGCGCCCCGCACACATATGAAAACATATTGTTCATACATTTTTTTTTATATATTTTTTTTATAATTGTTATAATTAAATCAATTTATTTTGTTAATATTTGTGATAATAAACTAACATATTAAAGGGGTCTAACTTGAAGGGGGCGGCGCCCCAGCGCCCTCTATTGACCAGCCCCCACTGGTTTGTTTATATAACTGCTATTCTCATTTATAACACTTCAATCTTGCATCTCGTTTAATACACTATGAACAGCAGCTACATTCATTATTTTCTTTATTCTCTATTTCCACCTGGGGACACTCATCCCGAGGCCCCTAGAGACTATGCAGCGCCATTGATGCAAAGATGTGTGAGAAATTATCCCAAGGTTTCCATAATCCTGGACCAGGCTGTATCCTGAGCAGCTGCTGTGGTGGTCATGGAGGAGTGGAGAGTGTGAGACTGATTCTTGAAAGACCCCAGTGACAGACGAGTCTTCGCATTGATCACGTGGGAAAGCCTGAACACCGGCCGGTGACCTACTCACACCTGCAGCTTCTCCATGATGGACGTCCAGCTTCTCCAGCGCCTAGACTTCAGCTCAACACAGGACGTTTGGCCATAGAGTTTCTCTCCAAGTTTTTTCCTTCACTTTCATCAACTGGTGAAGTTTGCTCCTCCACTGTCATCACTGGCTTGCTTGGATTGTGGAGCTGTGTATGGATGGATTTGCTCTTCAGTGTTTGGACTTTCAGCAGTGAAAATTAAACCACACTGAACTGAACTGAACTTCAACTCTGAAAACTGGACTTTACTAGAACTTCTATGTTCTTCTTTGTACAGCGGCTTTGACACAATCTACAGTACATTGTAAAAGCGCTATAGAAATAAACATGAATTAAATTGAATTGAACAAATACTGCTCACAAATACTGATGAGAAATATTGAGAAAAGACCAAAACATCTGTCAAATCTGTCAGAACACTAACAGTTTATTGCATCATTTCTAGGATAACTCTGTCCAGTTGTTTGGCATTGTGTTGATTGTTTTTTGAATAATTGTAATAAAGTCTTTTGATATTCAAATGCGCTCTCTCTCTCTCTCTCTCTCCCTCTCTCTCTCTCTCTCTGTGTGTGAAAGACATGATTTAGGGCGAGCTGTACAATCTCTTCAGTTTCTCCGCCTGTTGTATTCTCTCTGTTTCATTCTTCCTTTTGTTTTGTTTGTGAACCGCTGAATCTTAATCACAGCTCACCCCCGCCTCACCCCGAACACACACCTTCACCCTCTACAGCTCTCATCTCGTCTGATCTCCACAACACTGTAGAACATTTGTGGCTTAGAAACCACATAACAACGTATTAGCAACCATTTACAACACCCTGGCAACAACACTGCAACATTTTAGCAACAAATCAGCACACCTTAGCAACCCTGACAACCACAAATCAACTACTTATAACACCATAGCAACTAATTAGTAACCACTTACAACACCCTAGCAACCAAATAGCAACATTCTATGAAAAAACTTACAACACCTTGGCAACCACAAAGCAACTACTTATAACACCATAGCAACCACATAGCAACTTATTAACAACCACTTACAACACCCTAGCAACCACATAGCAACACTTTAGCAACCAGTTAGAACACCTTAGCAACCACATATCAATATCCTATGAAACACAAAACCTTGGTAACCACAAAGCAACTACTTATAACACCATAGCAACCACATAGCAACTTATTAGCAACCACTTACAACACCCTAGCAACCACATAGCAACATTCTATGAACCACTTACAACATCATAGCAACCACATAGCAACATTTTAGCAACCAGTTAGAACACCTTAGCAACCACATATCAACATCCTATGAAACACTTACACAACACCTTGGCAACCACATAGCAACTCCCTAGCAACTACTTATAATACCATAGCAACCACATAGCAACTTATTAGCAACCACTTACAACACCCTAGCAACCACATATCAACATTCTATGAACCACTTACAACACCTTAGCAACCACAAAGCAACTACTTATAACACCATAGTAACCACATAGCAACATTTGAGCAACCTGTTAGAACACCTTAGCAACCACATATCAACATCCTATGAAACACTTACAACACCTTTGCAACCACATATCAACTCCCTAGCAACTACTTTTAATACCATAGCAACCACATAGCATCTTGAACCACTTACAACACCCTGGCAACCACATAGCAACATTTTAGCAACTACTTATGATACCATAGCAACCACATATCAACATTCTATGAAACAACACCTTGGCAACCACATAGCAACTCACTAGCAACAACGTATAACACTATAGCAATAACATAGCAACTTATTAGCAACCGTTTACAACACCTTGGCAACCACATAGCAACATTTAGCAACCAATCAGCACACCTTAGCAAC
This sequence comes from Danio kyathit, assembly GCA_903798195.1. Classification (NCBI taxonomy): domain Eukaryota; kingdom Metazoa; phylum Chordata; class Actinopteri; order Cypriniformes; family Danionidae; genus Danio; species Danio kyathit. The sequence goes on along the minus strand of LR812524.1, from coordinate 72,092,202 downwards.
CACATATTAACATCCTATGAAACACAACAGCTTGGCAACACATAGCAACTCATTAAATACTAATAATACCATAGCAACCATATAGCAACATTTTAGCAACCAGTTAGAACACCTTCGCAACCACATATCAACATCATATGAAACACTTACAACACCTTTGCAACCACATAGCAACTTCCTAGCAACTACTTATAATACCATAGTAACCACATAGCATCTTCAACCACTTGCAACACCCTGGCAACATTTTAGCAACTAGTCAGAACACCTTAGCAACCACATATCAACATTCTATGAAACAAAACACCTTGGCAACCACATAGAAATGTATTAGCAACCGTTTACAACACCATGGCAACCACATAGCAACATTCTATCAACCAGTCAGCACACCTTAGCAACCACAACTAATTCAGTCATATAAACCTGATTCAGTTTAAATGAATCAATTTGAATCAGTTGATTCTATACTAAATATGATTCAAATCAATTTGCTCATTTAAATTTGATTCACTTTGATTCAAATGAGTTCAACTGCTGATCATACTGATGATTCAATCATATCAATCTAATTCAATTTAAATGAATCATTTAACAATCATACTGAATTTGATACAAATCGATTTGCTCATTTTGATTTAACGTCAAAAGTGTTCAGGAAATCAATCTGATTCAAATCAATTCAGTCCGATCAAACTGATTCAATTTAAACAAATCATTGTGTGTCAATTAATACAGAATTTGACTCAAATCAATTTGCTCATTCAAACAGAATTCAATTTGATTCAAATGAGTTGAACTGATCATAGCGATTCAAATACATTCAGTCATATCAACCTGATTCAGTTTAAATGAATCATTTAGTATCAATTAATCATACAGATTTTGATTCAAATAAATTCACTCACATCAATCTAATTCAATTTAAATGAATAATTTTTATCAACTAATCATACTGAATTAGATTCAAATCGATTTGCTCATTTAGATGAAACTTCGAAGGAGTTCGGCAGATCAGACTCATTCAAATCAATTAAATCCTATCAATCTGATTCAATTTAAACGAATCATTACGTGTCAATTAATAATACAGAATTTGATTCAAATCAATTTGCTCATTTAAATTTGATTCAGTTTGATTTAAATGAGTTCAACTCATGCTGATTCAAATCAGTTCACTCATATCAATTTAAATGAATCATCTTTTATCAATTAATCATATTGAATTTGATTCTAATCAATTTGCTCATTTTGATTTAACTTCAAAGTTAAGCAGATCAAACTCATTCAAATCAATTCAATTCTATCAATCTGATTCAATTTAAATGTATCATTTTGTATTTGATTCAAATCCATTTGCTCATTCAAATTGAATTCAACTTGATTCAAATGAGTTGAACTGATCTGAGTGATTCAAATAAATTCAGTCATATCAATTAAATATAATAATGTTTAGAATTGAATCATACTGAATTTGATTCAAATCGATTTGCTCATTTAAACTTGATTCACTTTGATTTAAATAAGTTCAACTCATACTGATTCAAATTAGTTCACTCATTTTAAGTTAAATGAATCATTTTTTATTAATTAATCATACTGAATTTGATTCAAATACATTTGCTCATTTTGATTTAACTTCAAAGGAGTTCAGCAGATCAAACTCATTCAAATCAACTCACTCCTATCAATCTGATTCAATTTAAATGAATCATTTTGTATCAATTAATAATACAGAATTTGATTCAAATCAATTTGCTAATTTAAATTTGATTCAGATGGATTCAACTGATCATACAGATTCAAATCACGTAAGTGATTCAATTTAAATGAATCACTTTATATCAACTGATCATACTGATTCAATTCAAACTAATTCAGTCACAGAAATTTGATTCAGGCTGTATTTAATCAGCATGATTCACTGCAAAAATGTCATTTGTCTCCATTCTGCATCTTACAGTGTTAAAAATAAATATACAAATGAATCTTACAGTGTTAAGAAATACACAAGTGCATCTAAACAAATGCAGATGAAAAGCTACAAAAAAATAGGCCTGGTTCAGTAAAACGTGAATAAGCTAAACCCTGACGAGTGAATGCTGTTCAGAGAGCCGCAGCTGTGTGTTTTAAGCTGTTTCTGATACTCTTAATAATGGCCCAGTGGAGAAGAAAGAGGAGATGTTTCTGTAATCTGCTTCTGTTTGCTCGCAGGCTTTAGACTTCTGCTCTATTGTGGAGATTCTCTCAGAGATCAGCAGCAGATCCTCTCGCATACAAACAACCTCCGTCCAGCAGACATGCAGATAACACTGCTTAACAACACTCCGAGCTGTAACAGGCAGATTTTTTTTTTTAAATATGTTCACTCAAACAAAACAATGCAAAAACAATGTAATAAATATGCATATGAGCAAATATTTGCTTGGAATATGTATGAGAGTTGTCAAAACACTGTCTCTTCAAAGTTTGTGTGGCTGTAATTAAAGATATAAAGATATATAACATTTTAGGTTATGGGTTAGAATTAATCTCAGGTTCTGATTTTGCACATATTTATTTACAATGAGGTTTGACAACTGAAAATAAAATTGTCTCATAAATATATGAGGCCAATATATATCAGTTTGTCAAAAAAAAAAAAAAAAAAAAAACACAAAAAATTTAAATGCACATGAATATGCAAATGAGTGTATGCAAATGTGTACATAAATACGCCTGAATTATTGTCTTTTCAACGTTTGTCTGGCTGTAATTAAAGATATATTAAATATATGCACTGAAAAAATGGCTGATTGTGCACATATTTGGAAATAAACTGTGAATTTTCACAATATTTACCCAAAATTCTCTATAAAGTTTGAAAAATGAAAACAATATTGTTACAAAAATATACAAGGTCAATAGTTTGTCGCATGAAAAAAAAAACAATGGACAAAAACTCATGAATATGCATATGAATGAATGCAAATATTTGCATAGAATACACCTGTATGAGTTATCAAAACACTCTCACTGCGTGGCTGTAATTTAAGATATATTAAACACTTTTTAAATATCATTTCAGGTTATGGGTCTTAATAAGCTCATGCACTGAAAAGTATGGCTGATTCTGCACATATTTGGGGGAAAAAACTCAAGTTTTTTTCAAAACATTGCAAGAATCAGACGCTTTGTTTCCAGTGAAGACTTAGAGAAACTTGTTTATGCTTTTATCAGCAGCAGGGTGGATTACTGTAACGGCCTCCTCAAGGGCCTTCCCAAAAAGACAGTCAGACAGTTGCAGCTCATCCAGAACGCTGCGGCCAGGATTCTGACCAGAAGCAAGAAATCAGAGCACATCACACCTGTCCTCAGGTCTCTACACTGGCTCCCAGTTACATTCAGAATAGATTTTAAAGTATTATTACCTGTCTATAAATCACTAAATGGCCTAGGAGCTCAATACATTACAGATATGCTCACTGAATACAAACCTAGAAGAACACTCAGATCTCTATGATCGTATAAACTAGAAATTCCAAGAGTTCAGTCAAAGCAGGGTGAATCGGCCTTCAGCTACTAACAGCGCCCCCTGCTGCTGGAGTCAGCTTCCAGAAATGATCAGATGTGCTCCAACATTAGGCACATTCAAATCCAGACTGAAAACACATCCGTGTAGCTGTGCCTTTACTGAATGAGCACTGTGCTACGTCTATTATGTTTTTCTCTTCTTTTTCATTCTTTTACAACCTGTTTTAACATATTTTTATCTGTTTTTTATTATCTGTTTTTTAATTTTTCTTACACTTGTCTTTTTTATTTCTGTTTATGTAAAGCACTTTGAATTGCCACTGTGTATGAAATGTGCTATATAAATAAACTTGCCTTGCCTTGAAGTTTTCACAATGTTTACAGAAAATTTTCTATAAAGATTGAAAACTGATAATAAAATTGTTATAAAAGTATACTAGGTCAATATATATCAGTTTGTTACTCAAAAAAAAAAAATTCACAAAAATGCATGAATATGCAAATGAGCGTATAAAAATATTTGCATAGAATACACCTGAGCTGTCAAAATATTGCCTTTTCAGTGTTTGTGTGGCTGAAATTAAAGATGTAATAAAGATATACAAATATTCTTTTAAGTTAAGGGTCTTAATAAGCTCATGCACTGAAAAAGATGGCTGATTTTGCACATATGTGGAAAAACAATTGTGATTTTTTCCCCACAATATTCACTCTATAGTTTGAAAACAGAAAATAAAATTGTCACATAAATATATAGGCAAATATATAGGCAAATATATACAGTTGAAGTCAGAATTATTAGCCCCCCTGATTTATTAGCCCCCCTGTTTATTTTTTCCCCAAATTCTGTTTAACGGAGAGCAGATTTTTTCAGCACATTTCTAATCATAATAGTTTTAATAACTCATCTCTAATAACTGATTTATTTTATCTTTGTCATGATGACAGTGAATAATATTAGACTAGATATTCTTCAAGACACTGCTATACAGCTTAAAGTGACATTTAAAGGCTTAACTAGGTTAATTAGGTTAACTAGGCAGGTTAGGGTAATTAGGCAAGTTATTGTATAATGATGGTTTGTTCTGTAGACTAATCGAAAAAGTATAGCTTAAAGGGGCTAATTTGACCTTAAAATGGTTTTTAAAAAAATTAGATTAGTCGAAATAAAACAAATAAGACTTTCTTCAGAAGAAAAAATATTATCAGACATACTGTAAAAATTTCCTTGCTCTGTAAAAATCATTTGGGAAATATAAAAAAAGAAGAAAAAAAAAATCAAAGAGGGGCGAATAATTCTGACTTCAACTGTTAATATCACTCAAAAAAAAAAAATGCACCATTTGAGTATGCAAATTTTGCATAGAATACAGCTGTATGAGTTATCAAAACATTGTCTTTCCAAAGATTGTGTGGCTGTGATTAAAGATATATTACAAATATATCTGACCTCATGCACAGAAAAGGATGGCTGACTTTGCACATATTCGAAAAAAAAATATTTTTTCCACAATATTCACTCTATAGTTTGAAAACAGAAAATAAAATTGTCTAAAATATATGAGGCCAATATATTTATATATATATATCAGTTTGTCACTGAAAAAAGAACAATGGACAAAAACTCATGAATATGCATAGGAATGTATGCAAATAGTTGCATAGAATACACCTGTCTGAGTTATCAAAACACTGTCACTGTGTGGCTGTAATTTAATATATATTAAAGAAATATAAAAATCATTTTAGGTCAAGGGTCTTAATAAGATCATGCACTGAAAAGTATGGCTGATTTTGCACATATTTGGGGGGAAAAGAAACGGTCAAGTTTTCACAATATTTTTTACAATGTTTACTCAAAAGTCTGTATAAAGTTAAAAAAAAAACTGAAAATAAAATTGTTATAAATGTATACTATGTCAATATATATATATATATATATATATATATATATATATATATATATATATATATATATATATATATATATATATATATATATATATATATATATATATATATATATATATATATATATATATATATGTTTGTTGTTAAAAACCCCAATGCTCTATAGTTTAAAAACAGAAAATAAAATTGTCACATAAATAAACTAGGCAAATGTATACATCACTCAAAAAAACAATGCAGGAAAAAATGCACAAGAACATGTAAATTTGTGTGCAAATATTTGCATACAATACACTTGTCTGAGTTGTCAAAACATTGGCTTTGCAAAGTTTGTGTGGTTGTAATTAAAGATATATAACATTTAAGCTCAGGTTTTGATTTTGCACGTATTTATTTACTATAAAGTTTGAAAACTGAAATTAAAATTGTCTCAAATATATGAGGCCAATAGATTTGAACAGTTTGTCACTGGAAAAAAAAAAACAATGCAGAAAAAAAATTAATTCTCATGAATATGCAAAGGGGTGTATCGAAATATTTGCATAGAATACACCTGCCTGAGTTGTCAAATTATTGTCTTTTCAAAGTCTTTGTGGCTGTAATTAAAGATGTAATAAAGATATACAAATACTCTTTTAAGTTAAGGGTCTTAATAAGCTCATGCACTGAAAAGGATAGCTGATTTTGCACATATTCGAAAAAAAAAAACTGATGGATTTTTCATAATACTTTTCACAATGTTTACTGTAAAGTTTGAAAACTGAAATTAAAATTGCCACATAAATATACTAGACTGATATACATACATATATATATATATACATATATATATATATATATATATATATATATATATATATATATATATATATATATATATATATATATATATATATATACATACACACACACACACACTAAGACAATATATGTCAGTTTATTACTCGAAAAAAATCAATGCACAAAATATCATGAATATGCAAATGAGTACATGAAAATATTTGCATAGAGTTGTCAAAATATTGCCTTTTGAGTGTTTGTGTGGCTGTGATTAAAGATGTATTAAAGATATACAAATACCCTTTCAGTTTATAGGCTCATGCACTTAAAAAAAAAAAAAAAAGCTGAAAGCTGAAAATAAAATTGTCACATAAATGTACTAGGATAATATATCAGTTTGTCACTTCAAAAAACCAATGCACAGGTTTGAAAGCTGTCAAAATATTGTGTATAATATTGTTATATAAATATCAGTTTAGGTCATGGGTCTTAAAAGATGGCTGATTATTCATATATTTGGGAAAAAACTGGTGAATTATCACAATATTTACTCAAAAATCCCTATAAAGTTTGAAAACTAAAAAAAAGTCATAAATATCCAAGGCTGATAGATATCCCTCGAAAAACCACTGCACAAAGAATTAAATGCAATCAAAATATGAAATGCATAATGAATAACTAATTTCACATGCCGAAACTGCTCTTGGATCAGTCAGAATGGAGCGGCGTGTGTTTGTGTGTGTCCTGATATCTGAACGAGTGTGAAGGGTTTCTCATTGACTCTGGATGCTCTCCTGAAGTGTTTGTTGGGAAATCCTGAGTAAATGACAGTGTTTGCTCACGCTTTGTCAGCAGCAGCTTTTTATGGACTCCCACTGTTGACAATCGCCTCACTTCTGTTGGCCTCGCACAAGCAGGATAACACTGTGCAAATATACTCATGTACACGCGCACAATCGCTCTCTCAAACACACACACACACACACGCGAGCTCGAGTGTGTGCCAATGTCCCGAAACACACGCTGACAGACAGCTTACAGTGAACACCGCTGACCAATTAATAGAGTAAAAATGCTTGAGTTTTGTTTTGTTTCTAGTCTAAATATCTAAAAACTCTTAAATCAAGAAGCATTTTCTAGACAAGCACAAAACGTTGTGATGTTTTGAGAAGTAATGAGTCACAATTAAGTGAGTTTTTCATTCAAACAATCAAAGTAATCTAATGGGGTAAGTGAAATAATCTAGTCAAAACAAAATAGATTCAAAAAGTAATAAATAATAAATATTTAATCATGCAATAATATTGCATTCTTCATTAATAAATTTCCTTCAGCTTAGTCCCTTTATTTATCAGAGGTCGCCACAGCGGAGTGAACCGCCAACTATTCCAACATACACTGCGGATGCCCTTTTAGCTGCAATTCAGTACTGGGAAACACCCATACACACTCATTCGCGAGCGTGCACACACACACACACACATACACTACGGCCAATTTAGTTGATCAATTCCCCTATAGTGCATGTGTTTGGACTGTGGGGGAAATCGGAGCACCCGGAGGAAACCCACGCCAACACGGGGAGAACATGCAAACTCCACACAGAAACGTCAACTGACCCAGCCGGGACTCATACCAGCGACCCTCTTGCTGTGAGGCGACAGTGCTGACCACTGAGACACCGTGGCACCTTTAATATTGTATCTAAGGTAATTAATTGCAATATATGACAGAATAATGCAATAAATTTAACCAAATTAATGTACATTTAGTTTTTGTTTACAAGTCATTTGGGGTGGATTATGTCAAATAATTTTGGGCCAGCATTTAGATTTTTTTTTACACTTTATTACCAGTTATTTCTGTAAGTTTCTAAGTATACATAATGCAAAAATGTGTTCATTTATCAGGGTTTCTGCAGGTTTCACCAAGTTAAATTTAAGACTTTTTTAAGACCATAACGAACCAAATTTTAGATTTATACAGAGCTAAATGCAAAGGATTTTTTTCACCTGCCCTATCAAAATATGATTAAAATTTAATACATTTAATAATACAATAATAATAATTTAGTTTTTTCAATAATAATTTTAGATTTTTTTTAATTAATTTTCAAATACATCCATTCACTATAACCCTTACAAAGAATAGAACAAAACACATCTGTCAATTACTTCAGTCTACAATAATAATAATAAAAAAATTAAGTTAAAAAAATTAACAGGAAAATTAAGACCTGTTAAAAAAGATTTAAGACCTACAACACAACATTTCAGTAGATTTAAAACTTTTTAAGGCCTAAATTTTCTCCCTGCTATGGCGTGGGTTTCCTCCAGGTGCACAGTCCAGAGACACGCACTTTAGCTGAATTGAATAAGATGTGTATGAGTGTGAATGCAAGAGTGTATGGGTGTTTCCCTGTGTTGGGTTGTGGCCGGAAGAGCATCCACTGCATAAAACATATGCTGGATAAGTTAATTTCTTTACAGGCATTAAAAATAATAACACAAACAATAATAATAATAGACTAAAACTAATAAAATGTTATAAAAAAATGTTAATGATAATAAATAAATAATAAAACAAATTAACAAATGAACAAATATATATATATACACACAGTATATACAGTTGAAACCAGAAGTTTCCATACGCTGTATAAAAAGGCACATCACCATTTAATAAAAGTCAGATGTTAATGTGACTAAACTTTTCTCTTTTAGGTAAGTTAGGATGATCACATTTGTTTCTGTTCTGCTTAACAGCAGAATAATGAGAGAGATTTTTTGAGAAATTGTTCTAACTCTTCTTGAAAGTCAAGTTTACATACAATAAGATTATTCTGCCTCTGAAAAAGCTCAGATGATGGTGTCAAGGTTTTGGAAGTTTCTGATTGGCTAATTGACAACATTTGAGTTAATTGGAGGCACAACTGTAGAATAGTATTGAAGGAAAACCTCAAACACACTGCTTCCTTGTGTGACAACCTGAGAAAATCAACAAGCCAGAATCAACACAAAAGCCAGATTACAATTAGCTAAAATACACTGGGAAAAAGCCTAATGTTTGGAGACATGTCCTGTGCTCTGATGGAGCTAAGATTGAACTGTTTGGCCATAATGACCAGTGTTACATTTGGAGGACAAAGGGGAAAGCTTACAAGCCTAGAAACACCATCCCAACTGTGAAGTATGGGGCATCATGTTGTGGGGCTGTTTTGCTGCAGTAGGGACTGGTCCACTTCACAGCATAGATGGCATCATGAAGAAAGAACATTATGTAGAAATACTGAAGCAACATCTCAAGACATCAGCCAGGAAATTAAAACTTGGCCACAAATGGGTCTTCCAAACAGACCATGACCCTAAGCATACTGCCAAATTAGTTAAAATGTGCTGTAAGTACAACAGAGTGAATGTTTTGGAGTGGCCATCACAAAGCCCTGTTCTCAATCCTATAGAAAATTTGTGGGCAGAGTTGAAAAAGCTTGTGCGAGCAAGACAGCCTACAAATCTGACTCAGTTACACCAATTCTGTCAGGAGGAATGGGCCAAAACTCCTTCAAACTACTGTGAGAAGCTTGTGGAACGAAACCCAAAACATCTGACCAAAGTTTAAAAGCAAAGCTAAAAAAAATACCAAGGAAATGTGTGTAAACTTTTGACTGTCAAGAAATTAACAAACAATTATCTCATTATTCTAGCATTTAGCAAATGTAAATGATTTAGGTAATCCTAACAGAGCTAACATAGTAAACGTTTAGCATGATTTACCATCAGACATTTAAAAAAATGGTTATGTTCCTTTTTATTTAGAGTGAATGTAAACTTCAGGTTTCAACTATAGATAAATAATAAAACTACAACAGTTTTCAGGATGACAGAGAGAAATATAATTTAAAAGCAATAAGAAATCATTAAATACGGTTAAACAAACTGATAGTGCATAACATTAAACAGTATATAAGAATTACTAAAGGTAACTAAAGCTATAATAATGTCAACACATAAAATAAAAACAAACCAATAATAGATAACAACATATAAATACATTAAATGGGATAGTTAAAAAATGTATTTTTATTTTCTGCATTATGTATACTTAGAAATCTACAGAAATAACTGGTAATAAAATATAAGAAATCAAAATGCTCAAAGGCTCAAAATTATTTGACATAATCCACCCCAAATGACTTGTAAACAGAAACTAAATGTACATTAATTTGGTTAAATATTTAGCTAAGTTAATATTAAACCAAGAATTTGGTTAATCTGCCATATATATTGCAATTAATTACCTTAGATACAATATTAAGGGTGGCACGGTAGCGCTGTCACCTCACAGCAAGAGGGTCGCTGGTTTGAGTCCCGGCTGGGTCAGTTGGTGTTTCTGTGTGGAGTTTGCATGTTCTCCCCGTGTTGGTGTTGGTTTCCTCCGGGTGCTCCGGTTTCCCCCATTGATCGAAGTGTATGAGTGTGTGTGAATGAGTGTGTATGGGTGTTTCCCAGTAATGGGGTTGCAGCTGGAAGGGCATCCACTGCGTAAAACATATGCTGGAATACTTGGTGGTTCATTCCACTGTGTCGACCCCTGATAAATAAAGGGTCTAAGCTGAAGGAAAATGAATCAATTCCCCTATAGCGCATGTGTTTGGACTGTGAGGGAAACCGGAGCACCCGGAGGAAATCCACACCAACACGGGGAGAACATGCAAACTCCACACAGAAACACCAACTGACCCAGCTGGGACTCAAACCAGCGACCTTCTTGCTGTGAGGCCACAGTGCTAACCACTGAGCCTCCAGGTTCCTTATGTGATGAATAATTCCAGGAGCATGCGGGGAGAGTGTTAGAGTGTGTGTCGGAGTGTGTGTGCAGCGGCGGCTCATTAGTGTGTGTGCTTGAGCTGTGCTGAAGCTGTAAGTGTGAACACATTCACTTTAATGCAGCAGATCATGAGGCTCACCGGGACCCTAAGACCAACAATGGACCCCCGCCGGGGCCCGATGTCCTGCTTCACACACCGTCTCAAAGCCCCGGCTCTCCCCCGGCGTCCTCACACACACACACACACACACGTCTGATTCTCTCTGTGCGCACGCTTGTGTATTCGCCAACAAAGCAGACGCAGTACGACTACTGGAGCTACTTCTTCCTGAGTGTGTGTGTGTGTATGTGTGTGTGTGTAAGCGAGTGTATGTCTGTTTTTGTGTAAGCGAGTGAAAGTGTGTGTGTCTGTGTGACCGAGTGAGAGAGTGTGTATACTGTGTGTGTTTGACTGATTGAGTGTGTATAGAGTGTGTGTGTGTGTGTTGTATAAAACTGTGTGAGTGTGTGTTTCAGTGTGTGTGTGTGTGTGTGAGAGAGAGTGTGTGTACAGTGTGTGTATATGACACTATGTGTGTGTGTTTGTGTAAGCGAGTGTATGTCTGTTTTTGTGTAAGCGAGTACGAGTAAGTGTGTGTGACTGTATGAGAAAGTGTGTTTGTGTGTATGAGTGAATTTGTGTGTGTGTGTGTGTGTTCCTCAGAGTTCAGCAAACACAGTGAGGAATCCACAGCAGAGATGAACACACAACAGTAGAGTAACGCAATGACACTAATCCAGCACAGAGCGCACGCTCATCTGTCACACACACACACTGCACAGAAACATCATGCGTGAGAATTAAGAGATATTATTCTAATGCTCTGCTGAATGCTGGATTCTGATTGGCTGATGAGCATTCTAAGGTGTTTGGTTATTGTCAGATAAACGCACAGCTAAAGTAGATCCGGCAGGTTTAGAGCGCATCACAGCTCCATATCACTCCGCTGAATGATTAGAGTTATTTCACAGCTACAACAGTCAGAAATCACATCAGAACACAACAGGAGGAGGAGATGTGGAGGACACTAGTGCAACACACAGGAGACGATTGAGGAGGACAAAAACCTGACTAATGTCTAAAAACAATAAATGTCAAAAAAAAAAAAAAAGTTTTATAACCACTTTAGGGTGAGTAAAATATTTTTTTATTAATTATTAAATTATCAAAATTCAGTCTTGAATGAGACTGAAATCTCACCTTAAAGGTGACCTATAGTATTGGTGACTGTCGCTTTAAATGCAAATGAGATTGGGCTCTTTTTAGAAGAGGCCGGAGCTACAAATGACTATGTGTCAGCATAGCGTCAGATGTAAAACAGCAGTGTGTGTGTTGTCAGTGCTGGTCAGGTGTGCATGTGTGCTTCAGTGTGAGTGTGTGCTTCATGCTTCTGTCAGTCTATGTCGCTCCTGTCGCTGTTTATCTAAAACTCCACATCTATAATCCTCTTAGTCTATGCTGACATTATCTTCAGCAGCTCAAACACTCTAATGGCTAATGGACAGACGGCTGCTTCTCACTCAGGGCTGCTGTTTATGCTAATGAGGGAGAGATGGGCACTAGTGGGCGGGGCTTTCCCCCTCTGATGATGCGTACAAAGAGAGAATGTCAATCAAAGTGCTTCATTCATCAAGTCTGATTATAACAAACACAATTAACTCATGTTTATCATTAGAGGCTGGAGATATTCACACACTGCTGACACACAACTGGGTGTAAACTCCTTATATAAAAGTGATTTTTGCATAATATGTGCTTTTTAAATGTTTCTCCTAGCAAATGTGTCTCTTAATGAAATCTCCAAACTGTGCTCAGATCAGCCACTATACTAGTCTGAGATACATTATTAATCCTGTATCAAACCTAATGACTCTCTTGGTCATTTTTAGGAAGATCATCGGTAAACGGCTGATAAATAAAAGCAATAAAACACAAAACTCAATGAAATCTCTGAGAAATCTCTACGCCTGAGAGGAAACGCAGATCAGTCAGAGCATTTCTGTTTTATAGAGCGATCTTAATATGCATTAATAAGGTGCTTTACTGCTTATTTGATTACCGTTGACTCGCCAGCAACTTGTTTGTTCATGAAAATCGTGTAACTCTGCCAGTGAATATCTAAGATGTCGATGAAGCTGAGAGAGAGAGAAAAAAAAGAAACTTTCCTTAAATCATGCAGACAGACTCATCATAATACTTAAAGGTATAGTTCAGCCAAAAACTACAATGTACTCATCATTTAATCACACTCAAGTGCTTATAACCCATTTATGAGTTTCTTTCTTGTGTTTAAAAACAAAACAAGACTCATTCATTCATTCATTCATTCATTCATTCATTTTTATCTGTTTTTCCGGGGCCGGGTCGCGGGGGGCAGCAGGCTTAGGAAAAAACCCCAGACTTCACTCTCCCCAGACACTTCCTCTAGCTCCTCCGGGGGGGATCCCGAGGCGTTCCCAGGTCAGCCGAGAGACATAGTCCCTCCAGCATGTCCTGGGTCTTCCCCGAGGCCTCCTCCCAGTGGGACACACCTGGAACACCTCCCTAGGAAGGCATCCAGGAGGCATCCGAGCCACCTCAGCTGACTTCTCTCGATGTGGAGGAGCAGCGGCTCTACTCTGAGCTCCTCCCGGGTGTCAGAGCTCCTCACCCTATCTATAAGAGTGCGCCCTGCCACCCTGCGAAGGAAACTCATTTCGGCCGCTTGTATCTGAGATCTTGTCCTTTCGGTCATAACCCAAAGCTCATGACCATAGGTGAGAGTAGGAACGTAGATTGACCGGTAAATCGAGAGCTTTGCCTTTTCCGCATTATTACTGCTGCCTGTCAATCTCACGCTCCATCCTTCCCTCACTCATGAACAAAACCCCAAGATACTGTTGTTCACCTGGGGTAGAGACTTTCCTCCAACCTGGAGATGGCAAACCCCCTTTTTTTGGTGGAGCACCATGGCCTCGGATATGGAAACAAGATATTATGAATAATTCTGAGAGAACAAAAAGGATTTTATTTTCATTTTCATTTATCAACTATAGGATTAAACTTTACGTTTTCGAGAGAGTCACGATAATAATAGAGTGTTGGGCACATTCCTTTGAAAAAGTAATTAGTTAAAGTTACTAGTTACTTCTCACAAATAGTAACTGAGTTACATAATTATAAAGGTTAACTAATTACTTTTGGAAAATAACTATTGCATTACTTTAATTAAAGATCCCTTATTTTGCATTAAAAAGGGTCATATTTTGGTTTTAGGGGTCTCCAACAACATGCTGATCTGCAGGCATGGTCAAAAAACACTTTCATGGTCTTATAATCTGCATTTATTTTTACCTAATTATCCCAGCGACTCCCATATGATTGCTTCAGCGATTCATTTGTTCCCTGCGCTGATTGGTCCGATGACCCAGTCTGTTGTGATTGGTCGACTGCGTTCCGCACGAGACAGAGAGAAAAGCCCACCACGGCTATGAAATAGCAGCCAGAGAGTATATGAGAGCCCAATCCAGGAATGCAATAAATTAATGCAGTTAAACACCAGCATATTCCTCTACTCTTAAACCTAACCCCAAGTAATAACAACGACACACATTCAATATTAATCCACACAGTGGCAAAAGTTGAACTAATTTGAAAATTGACCGCGCCGCATGCGTGTGTGTGAGGAACAGCTAAGGGTGGCCATAGCAAAGGCAAACAGCAGAGGATCACGAGTTCAGAAGCGCACTTAAAATCAGTAAAAGAAGAAGCACACGTCACTTTTTTAACGGGGTTTTGGACGCGCTATGTGAACAGCCCCATACAGATTTAACCTGAGAGATACAGTACAAGCACTGAGCTATAATAGATACATTATTACAAGCCACGCTGAGCGATTACAAGTTACAACACACAAATAAACACATATTTTGCAAACTGCACAAAACGAGGCAACAAATTTAATGACACTTACATGTAGGGCTGGGCGATATGGCAAAAAAAAAAATTAGATTTTTTCATAAAGTTTGACCGATTCACGATTTCGATTTTTTATTTATTTTTTTTTTACTGTGTAACTACCTTACCAGCTTACCTTGTTCATTAAAATTTAAATAAATGTCAAAACTAGTTTTTTTCAAGCTCACTTGTAAAAGAAAAGCAACCGTGTGACTAAACGAGGAATTTTCTAGTTTTATTTTTGCTATTTTAATTATTTTTTGTCTTCATAAATAACTAACGAGCTTTAGACAAATTCCTGCTTGACGTTTTAGAAAATATTTGTGCGTAGCTACACCGCCCAGTATATATTAAAGATCACCGTGAACAACCCACAGAAACCTGTTACATATCTATCTATATTTAAATGTCTATCTTATATTTAACTGAATCCTATAACAGCCTATAGCTGAAATGTTGGAAATTGCTCAATTTATTTTTATAAAACATTTGTCAAAATGTATTGATATTTTTTGGAGTAAAAACAATACCGACATTTAAGAATCCATATTTATTTTATTCATTCATTCATTTTACTTGTTTATTGGTGCATATATGTGTTATGATTTAATTCATACAGTGCCTTGGACAGCTACTGTGCCACTCCGTAATTCAAGCAAAAGTCCAAATTAAAGAAACTTTCTGCGGTGACAGCCGACATTCACAACACGCCGTAACCGTCCTTCAGGTGGTGCGCGGGTATAATATACAAAACCAGACGTCTGGGCTTTGAATTAGGTGCAATTATTTCCTCGTGTGTGTGGAGCGATGGGTGAGCGGGCCAAAGTGACTGAAAGCGATCTAGAAAGATCTAGATCTTGCCCACACCTCCGCCTGTTGAGCCTTCTCTCCTTGCGCGCGCGCCCGTCTCGCAGCTCGCGCGGGAGAGACAGACGACTGCGGGGATGCAAACAACAGCACGATGCGTGTGGAAACATTAGCGAAGCTGGCTGGCTGGCTGACTGCGGTTGCCCTGGCAGTGGGGCTGTTGTTGCTCTAGCGGGAAAATGTCCCAGTGTTCCCAATGGCCAGTCCGCCCTGGCACGCTTCCGCTAAACCAGCTGTGGTAGCTCATCAACAGAGCCGCGACGTCAACACACAGAATCAGCACAATTCAGCACCGTTGTCTAACAGTTTAGAGCGGTTTGGCACGATAGTGGAAAAGCAGCTTAAATATTTTTATTTAAAAAAAAAATCGCGATTCCTCGATTTTGTAAAAAATAAAATCGTCTTAAAACGTAAATTTGAATTAATCGAAAAAAAAAAAAAAATTAAAAAAAAAAATAAAAAAAAAATCGAAAAAAAAATCGCCCAGCCCTACTTACATGTTATGATGCGGAGGAAGAGGAAACTGGTCCTTATGAACAGCAACAGTTACTGACAAAGTCCCAGTCAAAGTTTGACAAAGTCCCATAGTCTCTGCTGCTCCTTCAATAGCAAATATACTGTGAATACAAGTTCCCTGAAAATGAACTTTAACCCTTTATTCCCTGCAGCAGGGGTGGCGCGTCCATAGAGGCAGCCCAGGCGTCCGCCTAGGGCGACGGAAAAGAGAGAGCGTCGATACGATCAGATTTAAACCTCAGCTGGATGTTTTCATTCACGTAGAGCTGTGGTACACACTACATGAAGATCATTTTCAAAAACCCATAATAGGGGCTCTTTAAAATAACATCTAATTGGTCAAATGACTATAAAATCAATATAAAACACTGTACACTAATCTACTCTATTTTAATGTGTTGTGGAACATATGTGAGGAATGTAAAGTCAACATATCTTTAGAAATATTACCATAATCATTCCTGCCTTTCACCTCAACGAGAGTAAAGTAGTGGTTATATTTCCAGTTTGCTAACGCTACCTTTAAACTTGTTGGATTTGCCATAGCGCTGACTCCTGGTCACTGGTGTGTGTGTGACTGACTGCGTGTGTGAACACCTGCACTACTCTGCTTCTGGCAAACGATGAAAATGTACTCTATTTAAGCCAATCATCACGTTCTCAGTTACACCACGTTCACAGACACACTAACCATCATCGCTGGTTGGTTAGGTGTCCCGCCCCAGCCCTGAACACACACACACCCACACACACACACACGTTTGTTTTTGTGAAAAGTGGGTACATTACATAGGTTTCCATTCATTTTCTACAGATCAAAGCGTATATTATACTGCCCTCACCCCACCCTACCCCTAAAATCAACCATCACAGGAGACAGTGTACAGCTTTACTCCCTGAACAAACTCATCCTGTGTGATTTAGAAGCTTTTGGAGAAGTGAGGACGTCACCAATGTCCTCATATTTCACCTGCTTTTTGTAATACCTGTGTCATACCCATGTCATTATACAGGGTTGTGTCCTGATATGTCACAAAAACATGTACACACACACACACACACACACACACGCACGCACACGCACGCACACACACACACGCACACACACGCACACACGCACACACACTTTCCTCATGAGTTCAGCTGATGTCAATGAGTCCAGGTGACTCCACAGGGGGCCGCTGAACACACACACACATACACGCATGCACACACCTGCTTATCTGTGAAGTGAACAATGGTTGACAGGGAAAGGCATCATCATCATCTTCATCATCTGGGAAAGTTGTTAGAGATTTAACAGCCTACAGGTGTGCAGTTCAGTCAAACTCTGCTGACAGCTGACGGGATTATGGTCCATCTGCTCTAATCAGCATTTCTTGGATTAAATATTATGCAGCTAGTTCCATGAATCATTAATAGTTGTGCATGCAATGTGAGGCAATGAACTGAAATGCTATGCAATGCAATGTAATGCAATGAAATTTTAAACAATTTAATGAAATGCAAGGCTATTTATTAATGTAATAAAATGCAATTATTCATTCATTCATTTTCTTTTCGGCTTAGTCCCTTTATTAATCTGGTGTCGCCACTGTGGAATGAACCGCCAACTTATCCAGCATATGTTTTACGCAGTGGATGCCCTTCCAGCTGCAACCCATCACTGGGAAAGTAATAAAATGCAATATAATGTTATGTAACGCAATGTGATGCAATGTTATTATAATGTAATGTAATACAATGTAATACAATGAAATATAATGTAATGTAATGCAATATGATGCAATGTTAATGTAATGTAATGTAATACAATGCAATATAATGTAATGCAATGCCATTTTAAACAATTTAATGAAATGCAATGTAATTAATAATGTAATACAACGCAATGTAATGTAATGTAATTGCAATGCAACATAATGTAATACAATTTTAAACAATTTAATGAAATGCAATGTTATTTATTAATGTAATACAATGCAATAGCAATGTAATGTAATATCATGAAATGCAATGTAATTTATTATATAATGTATATAATGTAATGCAATGTAATACAATGCGATGATGCAATTGAAAGGATTTATGCAAGGTAATGCAATGCAATGTTATTTAATGCAATGCAATGTAATATAATACCTCATTTGTCTTTGAGCTTTAAATAAATCACATTTATTTAAGCATTAACAGTTTCATCTTTAACATGATGTCCTCAAATTAATATTTTGAAATCTGACTTTTCTGTTTTAATCTTTCTGGATGTAAAACTAAAAAGATCATAAAGATAATTGAAAAAGGGCTATTTATTTAATCAAGAAAATCTAAATGTACTTAACATAAAAGAGTTTCTTTAACAACAGAACTTTTTTGGTTAAGATTTGTTCATTTTTATTTTAAAATATATATTTATTATATAAATTGTTGTCATTGATGTGAACCTAAGAAAATAATGATAAACAGCTCTGAGTGAGGCACGTGCAAACATGTGCGCACGCACACACACACACACACACACACACACACACACATACACACACTTGTAAATAATAGCTTACGAGCTCACAAACACGTCGTTTCCTTTAAAAGCCTCACGCTGCATTTGTCGACACACAGCTGACGAAAGAGGAATGATCAGAAAAAAGTGCATCTGAATTTCTGATAACATGAATTTAAAAGACAAAACACAACAAACAAAGAATTTTAGCATGTACTACTCATAATTATTTTAACTGATATACATTAGATTTAAAAAAAAATTGATAAATTTTATATAAAAAATCTGAACAGCTGAATAAAGTCACATTTTAAGGTTGAAAATAAAAATAATAGCACCAACAACATATTACTATTATTCTTATTTCAACATATTTCATGTAATTAAACAGTATTTAAATATTATTTGATATAATAATTGCTAATTATAATTATTATTAGTGGTGGAAGCTGCAGTATTATTAGACTACAAATACTAAATCTCTTCTAATACTAACAACAATAATATTACATATAAATATCAGATATGTACAATCTACATTTATATATGTTATTATAGTTTTTATATATTATTTGAACGTATTATTATAAAAATTTCCTTCTGTTATATTATTACACAAAGATGAATGTAATCATAGTATTATTATTATTAGTAGTAGAAGTAGTAGTACAATTAAATACAAAAAAATAAGCAATAAAAACGGCTTAATAATAATAATAATGTTATATTGTTATAAATATTAAATACTTGTATAAAAATAAGGCCGAGTTTAATGCGTCTATCAGTCAGATCTCCTGCTCCGCTGTCCTCAAATCCTGTTGGAGTTATGGAGGATATGCGGGCCCTGATTTTCCTTCCACTTTTTTTGGTTTTGTAAAACAAACAGAGCAAACTGGCACCAAAACAACATTCTGAGCGGAGCGACTCTTATCAGATCTGCTCTTCAACTAGGAACAAGCAGAAACGAGCTCTCGACGGCACGCAAAACGGTCCTCCGACGCCACACACACGCACATTATTACTACTACTAAACCACTTCTGATTTATTCTGGTAGGAAAACGTACACAGTCTGGTTAGTTGTGCATTTGCTCTAATTATAAACTCTGATTTGGTATTTGGGTTGTTGAAAATTTTTATAGAACACAATCAACAAAATGCATATTAATTGAGTTTGTAACACTTTAGTTTAGGTCACAATTCATGCTGGAAATTACTGGCTCATTACCTGCCTATTATGAGGATGAACTGTTCATCAGTAGTTACAAAGTATCTTATTGTGCATCTCATACCCAATACCTAAACACAATTTTACCTTAGTAACTATTAATAAGCAGCTATTTAGTAGTTTATTAAGCTAGTGGTCTTAGTAAATGTGTTGTTAATAGCGTGAATTGTGACCTAAACTAAAGGGTTACCACTGAGTTTATTTTAAATCAATCTGAGGTGTGAGAAATTAATGCATTTTCACAGTCAATATACTGTAAGCTGATAAATCTGCTGGTATTTGATTATATTGTTATGCAAGAATTTTAAAAATGCTGTTATAAATAAATAAAGAACTACTCATAGACTAGAGCTATATTTAAAATATAAATCAATTTTTCGTAAACACAGAGATATACATTTGCTTTACACTGCATCAATCTAAAAATCACAGAAAATGAACCTTTATATTAGTGAAAAGCACTCAAATGTAACTTGTATTGTTTGTGTGAAACTCTAAATCACACACACTCCCATGTACACACACACACACACACACACACACACACACACACACACACACACACACACACACACACACACACACACACACACACACACACATCGTACTGAACAGACTGAAAATTAAGAAATAAAAAAGTCAGAGAGCAAAAAGAAAACAGAAGCATAAAAGGCAAGCAAAAAAGAAATTACGACAAAAAGATTATGACAAAAAAATACAACAAAGTAGACAGAAATGTGAGAAAAAATAATTAAATTTACAAAAAAAGACAAAATATGAAAAGAACAACAAAAAGAAAGAAAGAAAGAAATTGTCACAAAAGAAAGATGCAAAGAATAAAGGACAAAAAAGAAAGGAAGAAATCAAGAAAGATAGAAGAAAATCAAGAAAGAAAGACAAAAGAAAAGAAAACATAAAAGAAAAATAAAGGAAGGAAAGAAAGAAAGAAAGAAAGAAAGACAAAAAAGAAAAGAAAACATAAAAGAAAAATAAAGGAAAGGAAAGAAAGAAAGATGGAAATGATCGAAGGAGTGAAAGAAAGAAAGAAAGAAAGAGAAAGAAAAAAGAAAGAAAGAAAAAAGAAAAAATGATAGAAGGAAAGAAAGAAAAAAGAAAGAAAGATATAAATGATAAAAAGGAGTGAAAGAAAGAAAGAAAAAAGAAAAAAGGAAAGAAAAAAGAAAGAAAGAAAAAAAGAAAAAAGAAAGAAAAAAATGATAGAAAGAAAGAAAAAAAGAAAGAAAAAAAATGATAGAAAGAAAGAAAGAAAGAAAAAAGAAAAAATGATAGAAGGAAAGAAAGAAGAAAGAAAGAAAGAAAGAAAAAAAAAGAAAGAAAAAAATTATAGAAAGAAAGAAAGAAAGGAGGAAAGAAAGAAAGAAAGAAAGAAAGAAAGAAAGGAGGAAAGAAAGAAAGAAAGAAAGAAAGAAAGAAAGAAAGAAAGAAAAAGAAAAAATGATAGAAGGAAAGAAAGAAAAAAGACAGAAAGATATAAATGATAAAAGGAGTGAAAGAAAGAAAGAAAAAAGAAAAAAGGAAAGAAAAAAGAAAGAAAGAAAGAAAAAAAGACAAAAGGAAGAAAAAAATGATAGAAAAAAAGAAAGAAAAAAAGAAAGAAAAAAATGATAGAAAGAAAGAAAGAAAGAAAAAAGAAAAAATGATAGAAGGAAAGAAGAAAAGAAAGAAAGAAAGAAAGAAAGAAAGAAAAAAGAAAAAATGATAGAAGGAAAGAAAGAAAAAAGACAGAAAGATATAAATGATAAAAGGAGTGAAAGAAAGAAAGAAAAAAAGAAAAAAGGAAAGAAAAAAGAAAGAAAGAAAATGATAGAAGGAAAGAAAGAAAGAAAGAAAGAAAGAAAGAAAGAAAAAAAGAAAGAAAGAAAGAAAGAAAAAAGAAAGAAAAAAATTATAGAAAGAAAGAAAGAAAGAAAGAAAGAAAGAAAGAAAGGAGGAAAGAAAAGAAAGAAAGAAAGAAAGAAAGAAAGAAAGAAAGAAAGAAAGAAAGAAAAAAGAAAAAATGATAGAAGGAAAGAAAGAAAAAAGACAGAAAGATATAAATGATAAAAGGAGTGAAAGAAAGAAAGAAAAAAAGAAAAAAGGAAAGAAAAAAGAAAGAAAGAAAGAAAAAAAGACAAAAGAAGAAAAAAATGATAGAAAAAAAGAAAGAAAAAAAGAAAGAAAAAAATGATAGAAAGAAAGAAAGAAAGAAAAAAGAAAAAATGATAGAAGGAAAGAAGAAAGAAGAAAGAAAGAAAGAAAGAAAGAAAGAAAGAAAAAAGAAAAAATGATAGAAGGAAAGAAAGAAAAAAGACAGAAAGATATAAATGATAAAAGGAGTGAAAGAAAGAAAGAAAAAAGAAAAAGGAAAGAAAAAAGAAAGAAAGAAATGATAGAAGGAAAGAAAGAAAGAAAGAAAAAAGAAAGAAAGAAAAAAAGAAAGAAAGAAAGAAAGAAAAAAGAAAGAGAGAGACAGACATCCAGAAAGAAAGTGTGCAGCAGCAGCAGGAAAGCAGAGCTGTGTTTCTGGCTTGTGATTGGCTGATGTGTGTGTGTGTCTATGTGTGTGTGTGTCTGTGTGTGTGTGTGTGTGTGTGCGGCCCACCCAAGAAGCAGCAGCAGCCCATGGGCATAAATCTGAGAGGCTGACTCACAGCGCATTTCAAACAATCTGCAGCTCCCTCTCTCTCTCTCCTTCTCTCTCTCTCCCTCTCCTTCTCTCGCTCTCTCTACATTATTCCCTCCATTCTCTCAGCGAGCCCACTGCTAATAAAACACAACTCCTCTCAGCTCCGGCCAACAATATTATTTTTGTAAAGACTTAATTGGGTTTGTTTTTGAGTGAAGGGAACATGTGTGTGCATATGTGTGTGTGTGTGTGTGTGTGTATGTAACAGCGGAAGTAATGCTCTTGTATTGGCGTGTGAGCTGACGGCAAACTTATGTAATAATCAAAACACTCCAAACAAACGCACCAGGTAAACCTGTGTGTGTGTGTGTGTGTATAGGTGAGCATGTGCGTGTTTGTGCATGTGTGTGTGCGTATAATCGTGGCCGTCTGCCAGTGTCTGGATTATTATCTGCGCAGGTTTCAGTTGCGCTAAAACACTTAATATGAGCCGAATATTCTGAATGCTCTTGATTATGAGTAAATAATTGTTAAAGTTCATTTGCTGAGTGTTTCTTCTGTCACATCTGATTTGTCAAATGCCAAAAAAATCAGAAGCTCAAAAAAACAAACATCAAAGACGTGTAATTACAATGACGTGCGCACAAAACTACAGCGTTTCCATGACAACCAAGTGAATAATAAACACGCCCCCTCGCAGATCTCAGCGCGGTGGACACCAGTGAGTCATCACACACACACACACACACACACACACAGATGAAGAACCCCCCCAAATAAAATACAGTCTGAAATATTTTTACAAAGAACTGTCGCCTCACAGTAAGAAGGCCGCTGGTTCGAGTCCCGGCTGGGTCAGTTGGTGTTTCTGTGTGGAGTTTGCATGTTCTCCCCGTGTTGGTGTGGGTTTCCTCCGGGTGCTCCGGTTTCCCCCACAGTCCAAACACATGCGCTATAGGGGAACTGATTAACTAAAATTGGCCGTAGTGTATGAGAGTGAATGAGAGTGTATGGGTGTTTCCCAGTGTTGGGTTGCGGCTGGAAGGGCATCCGCTGTGTAAAAGATATGCTGGATAATTTGGCGATTCATTCCACTGTGGTGACCCCTGATAAATAAAGGCACTAATCCAAAAATAAAATGACTGAATGAATGAAAATACTTGCTGAGCTGGTTTAAAGTGATTCATTTTTTTTCAGAGAATAAACATCAAGACGCCACAAAGTGAACAGGGTTTGAAGTGAAAGGTAGAATTATGAAAAGGGTTCATGTGAAAAATGCAAGATGGAAACGCATTTGCCAAATAAACTCGGATGTAAAGAACATTATACTAATGTAACCAATCAGATGTCTTCATTATGTTTACTGTTGGTTGCTAGGTTACCAATACTACAGTCAGCTACTCTCAAAATCAGGGCTAGATATTACAGTCTCAGTGGCTTTGGTGCATTTCTCACAGCACTATTTACATTTGCACAACAGTTCATGCATTTCTCAAAACAATTAGTCATTTGTGCACATCACAGTAGCAGTTTCTCATTCCTTCCAACAAATTGCAAATGCTTTTGGACATGCATCAACTGCTTTCATACAGCTCTCTGCTGTTAGTAACATTATCATCTGCTCATGTCATGTCAGTCAATATGAACTAAACGTGTGGATGCTGAATAGTCATACCATATAACACTAATAGTCCTCATTTCATTACTTCAGTCGTTACATACAAAAATGTTGAACTAAATCTGTCAAGCTCATTTTATAAAACATATTAAATCTTTTTTTTTTCTGAAAATGTCTAAACTGAACAGTTTGATGATTGATTTACAGAGCTGTGTATGTTGTAGGTTCAGTTCCAGTACTGCAGTATTGTCTACAGTTGTGCACAGCTCTACACAAAGGGAGTTTCTGTTTGTTGTAAATAAGGGTGTGTTTATTCTTTTGCACAATGCTGTGAATACATTAGAATTGTAAAGAGCAAATGCAGTAAACATGTGAAACACACATATTCAGTGTGTTGTACTCAGATACCTCACTAAATGCAGTGATGTCTAAGGCCGTACTCACACTATGTACAGTTGCCTTGAACCGGGCCGAAGCACGATTGCGCCCCCTCCCCTCTCCCCCGACGGCCCGCACTCACATTACATTCGGGCCTGGGCACGGTTACGTCATTGATGACGCGCAGTTCAGTAAGCGCTTTCGCTCAGCACAGTGGAGATTTCTTTAGTAAGTTATAGTTATATCGTTTAAGTAGTTTCACATGCGGTGACACGCAGTCAAATATCTCGCCGAACGGATCAGCCACTTTTGACGCTCATAAACAATCATAAAGTCCTCGTGCTGCAGGAATTAGGAGGTTTGCTGAAGGTGCAGCTGTAGTGCAGTGAGGGGTTTGTGTCTTTAATAAACTTCAACAGTTTGCGTTCATTGAACAGTCTGAATGATTAATTAATCCATATCAAACAGATTTGTGTAGGCGAGGACTTTTTTTTTTTATTTACGAGGACTTTAGCTGGGTAATTTAAGCGCAGATGGGTCATTTAGGGCATATCACAGCCTCATTTCTCGCTTTCAGTTTCGGGCTTAGGCACGCTTGCACTCACACTGTAAGTGTACCGCGCCTGAGCCCAAGTGAACCGCGCTCTGGCACACCTTATCCAACCGGGCCAGGGCCGGCCAAGTGTACCGTGCCCGAGCCTAATTCAGAGCACTCACACTTCTCAAACGATCCAGGAAACGGGCCTGGGCACGGTTCGGATAGCATAGTGTGAGCACACCCTAACTTTATTGTAGTTTTCAAATGGCTGTGTAAATAGTATATAGTCCTGTCTTGAGCATTTTCAGGAAGTGTCACCAAAATCTGACTTTTTTGCATTGGAAAATATTAACTGTGAACTGTGATAATGAAAACATGACAAAGCCATTTGACTATCTTGTTCAATGGTGTCAGGACTTTTCATCTTGATGGCACTGACACTTTCATTGACATCAATACTTGCTTTTGAGGAATGAGCTCTCCATTTTGAGCAAGTGACGTGCTTTTGCAGGTTATCTACTAGGTTTTGCAGTATGCACTAATTGTTTTGAGAAATGCATGAACTGTTGTGCAAATGTAAACAGTGTTGTGAGAAATGCACCAAAGCCACTGAGAAAAACACTCGCCAACCCGCCAAATGCGGGTAGATTTCAGCTGTGGGGGGTTAGACCGACATTCCTACTAGTCACTTTGGCTGGTTGGAAATCATTTTTAAATTGTAGTTTTCTTAAAAGCAGGGCTCGACATTAAAGATGGCTCAATATGTGTGCAAATGTCATCTTAGAATTGGGAAGCAACAGGACTGACAAAACTAATAGTGTTTGAGTGAGCAAAAGGAAGCAGGTGAATACTGAACGAGAGGATGACAACTCGCGTGCACAGGTAATGTGTTTAAAAAGCGTGGGCGCTCCCCGTTTCCTTCCGCGGAGCAACTGTGGCTGGAAACTCAACTAGTGCAATCGGTTCTCTTTAAAATAGACTTGACAAAAGGTGATGCTCATGCACCTACAGTCCTGCTGCTTTCAAGAGCTCCAGATAAAAAAAATAAATAAATAAATTTAAAAAAAGTCTTTTTGTAAGTAGCAGCGGTTGCTTTCGCTTTAACCATTCTTTGAACAGATTATTATCAGGCCTAACGTTAAAGTGATCCTTTCACTATTACACATGGCATGTCTCTCACCTGCTTTCTTATGCTTAGTTGTTTTTGTTAATATGGTTTAATTGTATTTTTTTACGGGCGACGCAGTGGTGCAGTAGGTAGTGCTGTCGCCTCACAGCAAGAATGTCGCTGGTTCGAGCCTCAGCTGGGTCAGTTGGCATTTCTGTGTGGAGTTTGCATGTTCTCCCTGCGTTTGCGTGGGTTTCCTCCGGATGCTCCGGTTTCCCCCACAGTCCAAAGACATGCGGTACAGGTGAATTGGGTAGGCTAAATTGTCCGTAGTGTGTGTGTGTGAATGAGTGTGTATGGATGTTTCCCAGAGATGGGTTGCAGCTGGAAGGGCATCTGCTGCGTAAAACATATGCTGGATAAGTTGGCGGTTCATTCCGCGGTGGCGACCCCGGATTAATAAATGGACTAAGCCGAAAATAAAATAAATGAATGAATGAATATAGTTTTTTACAATAAGATGACTTTAATAGGATATTAACTCCCCATTTAGTTAACTGGTGATCTGAGACCTTTAGCCAGGACACAGACTGTGCATTGTTTTAGATTCATGACAATAATCATTTTAAAAATGTCAATTTTTTTTAAAGAAAGGTTTTGTTGAATTAAAAGTTCATGTATACCGCTATATTTTGCTTGTTTTGAATGTATGGCTAAGAAATAATTATTTATTTTTGGTGTGGTCAGAGATACAGTTGGTAAATCCTTAATTTTGAGCCCTGAAAACTCACGTGAAATAAAAACTAACTGCAGTGTGACACTGAAACCACGACCCATTAGCTCATGCACATTGAGCAAGGTCATGCACAACACACAAAACAGTGAAATGCATGTGGAAATAACACAAACTCTAAATCAAGTCATTTTAGCATGTCAAAGTCAAATTTATACATATAATGGCCCGTTTCCACTGAGTGGTACAGTCCGGTACAATACGGGTCGGTACGGGGCACCTTTATCAGGCTTGCGTTTCCACTTCTAAAAGGTTACCAATGGTACTCTTTTGGTGGGTGTGGTGTACGACAGAACACAGTACGACAAAAGTTTCAGATGTTATTCTCGCTCGAGGAAATATCTACAGTAAAGCTCTACGGGTCGCTCACATATCATATGAGAAGCTCTTCTCACAAAACAGATGCTTTATACACATCAATACTGTATAAATGCTTATTACTAACTTTTCTATCAACATGATTTGATTATAACTGCTGATCAATGACAGTGTGAAATAGCCTACTGTAATGTCTGCAATTATATAAATTAAATAAATAAATGCAACATATATAAACACATACAGACCTTTACAAGCCTCCAATGTTACAAATTACAGGAAAACTACACAGTTTCAAAAACAAGTTCAAAAACAACACGCAATATAGCTCACAGTCAGAGCAAACCTCTCATCTGTGTCTGTAATCTTCAGCAGCACGTGTAGCCTCTGTTAGAGAGTCATTCCGCCATTCTGAGTTCATAATAGTCCGAAAGGTGATGATAATAGTTAAACATGGCAGTTTGTTCATGTTTTAGGTTGCAGACGCATCATTTGCTGCAGTTTTTTTCCGGCTTCTCCTTTGTTTTTTTGAGCTTCACTCTCACGTTTGTCAGTTTCTGACAGGATCGGTTCAATGATCAAGTGCACGTTATTAATATGAGCTCAAAAAGTTTGTTATTTCAAATATAGACGCGATCGCGAGCTCTCTGGACAAAGTGAATCTGCTCGCGCTTTAGACGAGCTCGTAAAACAACAACAGGACACAGCAGATTTTGTTCTTCTTGGCTTTGTGGCTGTTCATCAAGATGACGACAAGGTTTGTTCGAGCTCGGGTCGACCATGGCTCATTATTATATGTATATATTATTACGGTGTAATGTCTCGGCTGTGTATTTAAAACATGGCGGTTCCTTTGTTTTCATTCTGGCTTGTTGTGCAAGCGAATAACGTTTCTCTGTAAACCAATAGCGTTCAGCTGTGCGTTTAGCTCTGCCTTTTGGTACCCTTGGTACCCTTTGCAAAGGGTGCCAAAAAAGTGGTATGGTGCGGTACGGTTCGGTGCACCTTTAGACAGTGACAACGACCATAAAGGCATACTGAACCATACCATACCACTCTGTGGAAACAGGCCATAAAATATATTTTTCCAACAATAGAATTGTGACTAGTGAAAATGGCGAGTGGCTAGTAACGTTGGAAAACTACTAGCCAAAGTGGCTGGTGATCAAAAAGTTAACGTCAAGCCCAGCTCACAATGATGTAAATGCACCAAATTCACATTTAAGATTTGTTCTTTTATTGCAAACGTTAAAAAGACTTGCTTCATGTTATGACGGAAATTTGCCTGTTGACAGAAATTCTCAATTTGTTCTCCATTTAAAAACAAAACATAGAGAGCGAAGACGTCTTATTTGTGGCTTTTCTTTCCAGTGAAAAATAAACAACAAGAAAACAAACAAAGAAACAAGATTTGAACTGAACTCAAATACCTGCTGAGCTGGTTTAAAGTCATTTGTTTTTTCAGAGAATCAACATCAAGACGACACGAAGTGAACAGGGATTACAGTGAAATGTAGAATCATGAAAAGTGAGTGTGATCTGGTCTAAATCTCAAACAACTCTTCTCCTACACGGACAGTACAATGGTTTACATTTTGAGAACATCTGAAACACTTGCGAGTACAATACATCGATAGTCTTCAACATGCACAATGGCTGCTTGTAAAGATCAATTGTCCGACCGTTTTATAACACAATCCTGCCTCTAATTTGAAAGCTTCACTACAATCAAAGCGATTCTTCCCAAACTCTCATCATTTACAGATAAAAATGGATGGAAAAATCAAGCGTTTTATTCAGAGAGTGGAGTAAATCAGAGAGACAATCATAGTTTGGTGGCCTCTGCCAGTGATGAGAATGGACCATGCATTATTTAAACATTCATACGTTTGCTAATGCTCTGTTCAAACATGATGTGGCGACTTTTTTCCACCCAAAACCGCTGAAGGATGAGACTGTGTTTACAGTTTATGCATTTAAGAATGACCAATGCTTAGCAAGAGTGCTGAAATAGTCATTTAACGATAAAGTTAATGCATACAATAATTGAACTGAACTAGTAATTGTCTTTTGTGAGCCCATATAACTTTTCCATCTGTGATCTGTGATGTACCAAAACTTTCAATTCCACAAAATGTACTCTATTTTATTATAATGTTCTTCACACCATGGTAAAAAGGATGTTTTACATAGGGCCGGTGCGATAGATTTATAAACTGCAATATATATATATATATATATATATATATATATATATATATATATATATATATATATATATATATATATATATATATATATATATATTTTGATCCAATACAATTTCTTAGATTTTCAGAAGGCAAGGCAAGGTAAATTTATTTCTATAGCACATTTCATACACAATGGTAATTCAAAGTGCTTTACATAAACAGGAATAAAAGAGACAAGTATAAGAAAATAAAACATTTAGAATGCATTGCTATTATCTCTGGAATGCTTTCTGAACTTAGTTTATAACATCAGATGGCGCTCTAGGCTACTGTTTAATAGCAGACGATGCTCTAGGCTACTTTTTAACAGCAGATGGCGCTCTAGGATAATTTTTAACAGCAGACAGCACTCTAGGTTACGTTTTTTAACAGCAGATGGCGCTCTAGGATAGTTTTTAACAGCAGACAGCACTCTAGGTTACGTTTTTTAACAGCAGATGGCGCTCTAGGATAGTTTTTAACAGCAGACAGCACTCTAGGTTACGTTTTTTAACAGCAGATGGCGCTCTAGGATAGTTTTTAACAGCAGATGGCGCTCTAGGATAGTTTTTAACAGCAGACAGCACTCTAGGTTACGTTTTTTAACAGCAGATGGCGCTCTAGGATAGTTTTTAACAGCAGATGGCGCTCTAGGATAGTTTTTAACAGCAGATGGCACTCTAGACTAGTTTTTAACAGCAGACAGCACTCTAGGTTACTTTTTTTAACAACAGATGGCGCTCTAGAATAGTTTTTAACAGCAAATGGCGCTCTAGGCTAGTTTTTAACAGCAGACAGCACTCTAGGTTACTTTTTTTTTAAGAGCAGATGGCGCTCTAGGATAGTTTTTAACAGCAGATGGCGCTCTAGACTAGTGTTTTAAAAGCAGATGGCGCTCTAGGCTAGTTTTGAACAGAAAATGTTGATCTAGGCTAGTTTTTAACAGCAGATGGCGCTCTAGGCTAGCTTATAAGAGCAGATGGTGCTCTAGTTTATAACAGCAGACGGCGCTCTAAGCTAGTTTTTAGCGCCAGATGGTGCTCTAGGCTAGTTTATAACAGCAGATGGCGTTCTAAGATAGTTTTGAACAGAAAATGTTGATCTAGGCTAGTTTTGAACAGCAGATGGTGCTCTAGGCTAGTGTTTTAAATGCAGATGTCGCTCGGCTAGTTTTGAACAGAAAATGTTGATCTAGGCTAGTTTTTAACAGCAGATGGCGCTCTAGGCTAGTGTTTAACAGAAACCGTGTTCTAGGCTAGTTTTTAAAAGCAGATGGTGCTCTAGGCCAGTTTATAAGAGCAGATGGTGCTCTACTTTTTAACAGCAGACGGCGCTCTAGGCTAGTTTTTAACAGCAGATGGCGCTCTAGGCTAGTGTTTAACAGCAAACGGTGTTCTAGGCTAGTTTTTAAAAGCAGATGGTGCTCTAGGCCAGTTTATAAGAGCAGATGGTGCTCTAGTTTTTAACAGCAGACGGCGCATTAGGCTAGTTTTTAACAGCAGATGGTGCTCTAGGCTAGTTTATAACAGCAGATGGCGTTCTAAGATAGTTTTGAACAGAAAATGTTGATCTAGGCTAGTTTTGAACAGCAGATGGCACTCTAGACTAGTGTTTTAAAAGCAGATGGCACTCTAGGCTAGTGTTTTAAAAGCAGATGGCGCTCGGCTAGTTTTGAACAGAAAATGTTGATCTAGGCTAATTTTTAACAGCAGATGGCACTCTAGACTAGTGTTTTAACAGCAGATGGCGCTCTAGGCTAGTGTTTTAAAAGCAGATGGCGCTCGGCTAGTTTTGAACAGAAAATGTTGATCTAGGCGAATTTTTAACAGCAGATGGCGCTCTAGGCTAGTTTTGAACAGCAGATGGCGCTCTAGACTAGTGTTTTAACAGCAGATGGCGCTCTAGGCTAGTGTTTTAAATGCAGATGTCGCTCGGCTAGTTTTGAACAGAAAATGTTGATCTAGGCTAGTTTTGAACAGCAGATGGCGCTCTAGGCTAGTGTTTTAACAGCAGATGGCGCTCTAGGCTAGTGTTTTAAATGCAGATGTCGCTCGGCTAGTTTTGAACAGAAAATGTTGATCTAGGCTAGTTTTGAACAGCAGATGGCGCTCTAGGCTAGTGTTTTAACAGCAGATGGCGCTCTAGGCTAGTTTTTAAACATACACAAATGCTCATAAATTAGAGTGCTTCTGCATTTAAGCAACATGGGCAGAATACAACTGTTTAAAAAGCACACAGCGCCACCTGCTGTTAAAAAACTAACCCCAGAATCCATTCAAGAGAGAATTGCAATGCATTTACAAAAACTCCTACTTCTAAAACTGGTTCAATAAAATTTCTTTGTGGAAACCAAATGTGCTTCTTTGACGGCATCACAGAAGAGAGAGTGTGTGCTGAATTATTCTTTTATGAAAGAAAATGAAAGAAAGAGTTGAATAATACGCATCCAGCAGACACATGCACTGTAAGACGCGCAGCATCAGTCCTGAGCTTTATTTATGCCGTCTCTCTTGTCCTCTTGTGAATGAAAGAGAGACAGAAAATGGGATGGAGGAAAAGCGGGAGCTGCATAAAAGAGGGACGGGGGTATTTAGCGGGTTTTAGCCTCTCTGACTCCTCCATTGCCTGCCTGGGTATCTGTGTGCCGCTCGGCCCGCTGACTGGATGGACAGCTGCTATTAAAAGTTGATTGTTTCAGGTTCACGGAGTGTGAAAGGGTGTTATTGGGGTCTACGATCCCCGTGAGGGTGGTCTCAGCACTAGAACGGGGGGAGGCGGAGGAAAAGTGTCACGTGACCTGAGTCTCGCTGCGCAGACCCAAAAAGGAATCTGGTGGAAAAACACACCACTTGTTGCCGCCTGCCTGCCCGGATTCTGCCTCGGCCAGCTTTAGTGAACGCCGACACACACACACTTGGATTCACACAGTAAAACACAGCGAGGAACATCCCACCCACAAACACACACACACACACATATACAGTTGAAGTCAAAATTATGCGTTTTTTTTTTCTTTTTCCAATATTTCCCAAATGATGTTGAACAGATTCAGGAATTTTTCACAGTATTTCCAATGATATTTTTTCTTCTGGAGAAAGTCTTATTTGTTTAATTTCGACTAGAATAAAAGCAGTTCTTAATTTATTAAAAGCTATTTTAAGGTCAGTATTATTAGCCCCCTTAAGCAATATTAGTTTTGGATTGTCTCCAGAACAAACCACTGTTATACAATGACTTGCCTAATTACCCTAACTTTACCCTAATTAAACTAGGTAAGCCTTTAAATGTCACTTTTAGCTGAATACGAGTATCTTAATAGTTCCAAAATATCTTAAATGTTGCTTCAATAAAATATATTGTCTTCAATGCACACACTCACACACACTATTTAGACTAAACACTTAAACTCTATTTAAAATAAAGCTTCTGTTGGCATTGACGGACACCTGATGAAACTTTCACACTCACAAATCTTTTCTGGAAGCATTTTGGGTGGAAAAACAATGTTATTCAAAGAATGCAAAGTCGTTTTTCCTAACATGTACACAACATAACTTTATAACACAGACAAATACACAACTATAAGCAGTACATAGTGAAGAAATAGTCATTTAACGAATCAAATCTCATCATAAACAACTTTTCCCACAAGCATAAAACACACTAATATACAGTAGATCAGGGCCGGAGTGGAACTCCTTTTCAGCCCTGGAGTTTCAAGCCTTAGCCCGGCCCACCTCAGTTCACGACTGACTAGGCATGGGACGATAACCGTTTTCAAGGTATACCGCGGTTTGGAAAAGTCAAGGTTATCATAATTTTCTCTAATACCGTTCGTAAGGTATGTGTAAGATTTTTTTATTTACATTTTGTTTTAACAACAGCATCTCCAGCAGAAAAGATATCCAAAGATGCCATTTTAAATTGTAAATAAATCTGTGTTTTTGAAACTAATGAAGACAGCAGAAGTCAATGATTCATTTTCATTATTTAGTCTGGCACGTTTACTGCTCCAAAATATTATAAATGTTTCTCAAAATAAAATATATTGTGTTCAAAGGGAGAAAAACTTTTAGTTTTTACCCAGACATTTAAAAAGAATATATTTCAGAGCAGTAATCACAATACCGTGATACCGTGAAACCGCGATATTTTTATCCAAGGTTATCATACCGTCAGAATCTTATACCGGCCCATGCCTACGACTGACTATATGAAATTAAATCATTTCCAATTCAGCTTCTAATGACACCATCACGTCTTTTTCAAGCAAACAGCTGCTTTAGAACTTCAAATGTTTTACATAAATATGAGAACATTAAAGGTTTGCTAAATCTCCAACACTATTCTTTAAAACATCACAATGTCCTTTCCTGCAATATCTGAATATATATATATTCTGTGCAAAATTCTTTATAGATATCCAGTCCTTTGTAACGGTGGTCACACAAAAAATACAAATAAAATATGTACACCTACATAAGTAACACTAAATAACACACAAAAAAAAAATAAAAAATCAAATAAATTACTCCGGTTAGGTTCGAATTCGGGTCGGCGGGATCATAACGCAACGTGCTGACCACTGGACCACAATGGCGCTGTTGCGCTGGTACGCTTAGAAGAAAAAATAAGTATTGCACTGTTATCTGCAAGACTCTTAACCACAGTATTACTTTCTATTGATGGCTTAATCTTTTTCTCCCCTTTTTAGATTTCTGATCAGGTTATGTCTGATTTATTAATATTTATTTTCATTGAGCAGGTGTAATATTCATTAATATTAATTATTAGGGTTGGGCCGACAGACGATGCCATCGTCCATCGCCGATGGTCGATAGACATCACGATGCTGAGCCGGCATCGTGATCCATCGCCCCGCCCCCGTCGCAAACCCCCTCGTGAAAAATACACACTCAGGCCCCGTTTACACTAATACAGCTTACTTTTAAAATGGCATTTTAGAACGAAAATGATCCACGTCCACACTGGCGTTTCGTTTAGCATTTCTGAACAGCCCTCCGTCCACTGAAAACGCACATCACGTGACCACACACACACACACACACACACACACACACACACAGCCACAGACACACACACTGTCATGCGCTCGTCTGAGCTGCAGAGAACAGTGTACGTCGAACAGTTTATCAAGGATGATAGTGGATCACGTCTCACTACAGTTGTTAAATGTGATATTTAATTAATCTTGTCTCTATCCAGGGCTTAATTTGTGCCGGAACACGCCGGATCCGGCACCTCATTTTACCGATCTCCCTCCTCAACCGCCCTCCTCCCCTGTCCACTGTTCATTTTCACTTTGTTCTGCGACTCCCCAACCCTCTTCACTTTCGTCCGCGGCACCTCAGCGCCGCTCACTTTTGTCCGCGAGCAACCCGCGCGCCGCTCACTTTCGTCCGCGACACCTCAGCACCGCTCACTTTTGTCCGCGAGCAACCCCCGCGCCGCTCATTTTCGTCATCCACCGCACCAAAACAAATGACTGACACAGATCACTCTGCCTACTCATGCCAGAGTCCTGCGGAAAAAGTGATTGACAGGTGGTGATTTGTGTGTGACTTATTTTTATTTATTTATGATTTGGTTATGGGTAAAACAAAGACCAGGTAGTTGAAACGGTAGACTACAAATAATTAATTCGTCATGAATTCGTCATGAATAATTTATTCACCTCCGCCTATGAAGACGATGTCATCGTCCATTGCGATGATTCACATTAGACATTGTACGATGCTAAATTGGTCAACATCGCCCAACCCTCTTAAGTATACGAATTCTTATTTTCACTAAGGTGCCGCTGTTTGGGGTCGAATGATAGTTACATCAACATTAACCTGCAGGCAAAATTTTGCTCACGGGGCTGGGAGAAAACAAATAAATAAAAAGAGCGGAGCTGCGGCAAAATAATGAATAAAAAGAGTGAGGCTATGGTCAAATAAATAAATAAATAAAGTGCAACTGCTGAGAGTGCAAGCAGCTAGGGACACCGGTCCTCACGGCCAAAAAACGGACCGGCACACCGGAAATTCTTCCGATCCTCCCGATTAGCCAATCTGGGCCTGAAGTAGACACTCAGCGTGATTCACACTACTGCTAAACACCATCATAGTAACACTTAAAATTAAATATTATGCATCAACATTAGATGTGATGTCAAATTCAAATGTGCATCACTGATGAGAAAAAAAACTAAATAGAACCACAGTAATGTCAACAAAGGAGGAAAAGTTTTTCGCTGTATATATTAAAGGACACCTCTGATCCAAAATCAACTTTTGTAAGCTGTTTGGACAGAAGTGTGTGTAGTATAGTGTGTACACAGATAGGGCTGCACAATATATGGTTTCAGCATCGATATCGCAATGTGCAAATCCACAACAGTCACATCGCACAATCTGCAATATCAGTTTTAGCTCAGTTAGAGCTTATTGATCCATTAGGAAATTTGAGTGGGATTATAGTTGACCACGTTGTGAAGTTTAACCCTAAAAGGAAGAAGGTTTTTCATTTGCTTGTTTGCTTTGTTGGGGCACTGTGGCCTCACAGCAAGAAGTTCGCTGGTTTGAGTACCAGCTGGGCCAGTTGGTATTTCTGTGTGGAGTTTGCATGTTCTCCCCGTGTTGGCGTGGGTTTCCCCCGAGTGCTCCGGTTTCCCCTTTAGTCCAAACACATGCGCTACAACTGAATTGGGTAAGCTAAATTGTCAGTAGTGTATGTGTGTGAATGAGAGTGTATGGGTGTTTCCTAGTCATGGGTTGCAGCTGGAAGGGCATCCGCTGTGTAAAACATAGGCTGGATAAGTTGGCGGTTCATTCCACTGTGGCAACCCCTTAATAAAGGGACAAAGCCAAAAAGAAGGTGAATGAATGAATGAATGTTTGCTTTGTTTTTAGGGCTTATGACTGTGAGATTTCAAGTGTATTTAAACCATTTGTGTATAAGAAATCGTAACATTTTAACAAAGATAGTCTTCGTTGTATAAAAAATTAACTATGATATGTTTTTTTTAATTAAAAACAGAACCAGAAACAGAAATTGAGGAAAAAAATAAACAGGGGGGCTAATAATTCTGACTTCAACTGTATATCCTAAATAAAAAATAATACATGTTAACAAAAGAGTGCAAGGTAAAGAGTAACAGAGGCTGCGATATCTGCTGCTAGATCAGCTGTCAAACACTAGGGATGTGCAATTAATCGAAATTCAGTTTCAATGTTTTGTTGAATAAAATGTATAGTATACAGCTATATTTTGCTTGCTTTGACACATTTAAAATTTGTGGCTAAGAAAAATTTATTTATTTATTTTTAGTGTGGTTAGAGATAAATTTGGTAAATCCTTTGAGCTCTGAAAAGTCATGTGAAATAAAAACTAAGTGTAATACAACATTATGAAACCATGACCCATGTGCTCATGCAAACTGAGCAAGCTCATACACAACACACACAAAAAGTGACATGAATGAGGAGGCATGTGGACATTCCAAGTCTTTTTAGCATGTCAAAGTCATATTTATGCATATAAATATATATTTTCCCAACAACAAAATTGTGGCTGGTGAAAATGGCGAGTGGCTAGTAATGTTGGAAAACTACTAGCCACACTGGCTGGGGATCAAAAAGTTAATGTCAAGCCCTGTTTGTATGTATGGGTGATATATATACAGTATATTGCATCACCAAAAATGATTGAGGACATGTCCATGTGCTGTGTGATAAGGTGATATATTGATTATTGCGACAGGCCTATTTTGAACTGCATTATGGGAGCTTGATCTGTGTTCCAACAACTGTTAACCATGAAAAGCTTGAAAAAGTGACTTATGAACATTTTTAATAGTATAAAGTGCTGTATTGTGTAGGTTGGTGTTGTATATTATGGTACAAACACCTTAGAATAAACTGTCAGCACATTTTCTGATATATCACAGTCTTATTTCTCTCTTTATATATTATTATTTATCCATTATATCATTTTAAACAACTAAAATGTCAATAAAAGTCACTTTGTTAAACTGTAGTTGAATTTTCAACATCAAAAGTCGACAGAGATCAACATCTCATAATGCAATTCACCACCACAAATAAAAAAATAAATCCGTAAGCTGTTAATTAACCAGATATTTTTTACAGTGCACGCATCTATTCTCCACCCACATGTTAGCAAAAGGTGGCTCTTTAGCACTTCTGTGTGGAGCATCTGAGCCAGTCTGAAAGAGACTCGGAGGGAGGTTTTTGGCTGGATGTGTGTAAGTGCGAGTATGCTAACGGGAGCCTTTTGGCACTAACGCAGGTCCATCAAACACTAATGAGTGCAGGGGGAAGAGGAAGACACCCTACAGAGTCTTTCTCACCTCCAGAACAGACACGGCATTAACCTGGAGGGACTGACCTCTACATGCATCTGTGCTCAAACAAACCAGAACCTGCCCTCGGGAATCCTGCGTTTAGCACATAAATGCATGACAGCTGTAGCTCTGACTGACTGCTATAGTTGAGGAAATAAACGCAGCGCTGGTGACATGCGAGAAAGCAGGAGAATGTTGACTGCATTTGACTCTAACAGACGCATCTAGAGGTCAAACTCTGGTCAGACACAATATTTGTAAAAAGTTTTTCTCTCTTAATTAATACGTTTTTAGAAATTTTAATACTAATACTACTAATAATAATAATAAGAATACAAAATTAATAATAAATAGGTTTTCTCTCAGTCACAGTTTTAATATATTTTTATAATTATAATAATTTATAATATTTAAGAAAGTTTTTTTTATAATAAAAATATTAATTTTTAATAAAAATAAGTTTTATAATATATAAAATAATATAATAATATAAAAATATGTTAATATATTTTTCCCAATTCCAGTTTTAATAAGTTTTTAAAACAATAAAAGTTTTTAAAACAATAATAATAATAATAATACAAAATTAATAATAAATAGGTTTTCTCTGTCACAGTTTTAATATTTTTTTTAGAATTATAATAATATATAATATTTCATATATATATATATATATATATATATATATATATATATATATATATATATATATTTTTTTTTTTTTTTTTTTTTTTTTTTTTGAATAACAAAAATAATAATTTTTAATAAAAATAAGTTCTCCCAATCCCAGTCTCATTAATATATTTTTCCCAATTCCAGTTTTAATACGTTTTTAAAATAATAATAATAATAATAATAATAATAATAAATTAACATAATTTTTCTCCCAATCACAGTTTTAATGTTTATTTATAATAATAATAATAATAATAATAATAATAATAATAATAATAATAGATTTTCTCCCAATACTAGTTTTCATAGTTTTGTAATAATAATAATAATAATAATAATAATAATAATAATAATAATAATAATAATATTTAATATTTAATAAACTGAAGTTCTCCCAATTGCAGTTTTAATGTATTTTTATAATAATAAAATAATAATAATTATTATTATTATTATTATTATTATATTTAATAAAAATAAGTTCTACAAATCCCAGTTTTAAAGCGTTTAAAAATAATTATAATGATAATAACAATAACAATAATAATATTTAATAAAAATACGTTTTCTCCCAAAGACAGTTGTATTATTTTTTACAACAATATTTAATAAAAGAATGTTATTCCCCACAGTTTTAATACGTTTATAATAATAATATTAATAATAATATTTTTCTCAGTTCTCAATCAGTTAAGATATTTTTCAATAATAATAATAATAATAATAATAATGTTTAATAAACATATGCTTTCTTCCAATCACAGTTTTAATGTTTTTTTAATAATAGCTTTAATTATAATTCTCAATAAAAAATGTTTTTGTTTCCCCCAATCACAGTTTTAATACATTTAAAAAATAATAATTTTTAATTAATAAAAATCAGTTTTCTCCCAATCACAGTTTTAATAATATACACAAGAAGTAAAACTCTGGTCAGACAAAAAAAAATTGTAAATAATAGGTTGTCTCTTTAATAACTGTTATAATGTTTTAAATATATTATTAATCTAATATTCATTTTAATATTTCATAATAATGTCTCCCAATAACAGTTGTAATATTTTTTATAATAATAATATTTTTATTAATATTTTTTTTCTCCTAATCACATCTTTAATAATTTTTTTTTAATAATAACTGTCCAGCATTAAATGCAATGAGCAGGAGCTTCATGACATCATTAGTGATCATCATCACACACACACCCCTCTGAGATTTTCACACGGTAATCACACAGATTTATGAAGATTATAATAGACGTTTGATTTCCTAAACGTTCACAGTCACTCTTTCCCTCTTAATCTAACATAATGTGTAGTTTCTGCTAAAGAATCCAAGACCACAAGCAGATCCTGCACATACAAACTACAAAACCCACCATCCAAGATGACTAAAGTCCTATTTATAATGTGCAAAATTCTTTGAGGATTATATACAGTTTGTTTAGGATTGTGTAGCTTTCGCTGTAATAAAAAAAAAAAAAAATGTTTTATTTTCATTTGCATAGACAGATTAGGAAGATAATATAAACAGACAGTTAGGTTATATTATTATTATTTATGTTTTGAAATTTTAACCTATAATCTAACTGTGCATTTTATATATAATTATATTAGATGGATAGATGGATAGATGGATAGATGGATAGATAGATAGATAGATAGATAGATAGATAGATAGATAGATAGATAGATAGATAGATAGATAGATAGATAGATAGATAGATAGATAGATAGATAGACAGATAGATAGACAGATAGATAGACAGATAGATAGATGGATAGATGGATAGATGGATAGATGGATAGATAGATAGATAGATAGATAGATAGATAGATAGATGGATAGATAGATAGATAGACAGATAGATGGATAGATGGATAGATGGATGGATGGATAGATGGATGGACGGACAGACAGCATTATAATTATAGATTTCACATATTTTATTCAGCCAACACGCTATACATGCAGGGTTATTTCAACCCAATTTTGGGTAAAATATGGACAAAACCAAAGGCTGGGTTAATTTTAATTAATTATTATAGTGCCAAATTTATCCCATTTGATTTTGTCCATAGTTTATCCAATTTGAGTAGAAATAACCCAGCATTTTTATATTGCAGAATGTTTTTACTGTAGTGTAGAAAGACAGACAGACAGACAGACAGACAGACAGACAGACAGACAGACAGACAGACAGACAGACAGACAGACAGGACAGACAGACAGACAGACAGACAGACAGACAGACAGACAGACAGACAGACAGACAGACAGACAGACAGACAGATAGATAGATAGATAGATAGATAGATAGATAGATAGATAGATAGATAGATAGATAGATAGATAGATAGATAGATATTGCTAGGTTATTGTAACATAACATTGGGTCAAATATAGACAAACCTAACCCATCCTGTGATTTTAAAAATAGTAAATATACATTTATAATGAACTGAAAAAATGAACACAACGTTACATTTATCCTTATTTGACCCAACGCTGGGTTACGACAACCTAGCCTTTTTTAAGAGTGAAGTTTTAATATGGATTCTTACTTTATATTTCATATATTTGTACAATTTCAGGCACCTATACTGTGTTTAACATAGTAATATGACACGCAAAGCACCTATTTTGCTCTTATTATTTATAATATGGATTTTAAAAAAGCTGAAACATCAAAATTCTTGAGATTTTTTTGGGACAACTTAATTCTTTTATGTTCAATCTACTTAAACTTGTAAAAACAATTAAGTTAACTTAACCGATCTGTGTTGGGACAACATGAAGGAATGTGTGGAACTCTGAATTTTCTTTAACAGTGAGTTAGTGGTGTTCCCCTATAAAGGCTTCAGGTCAGACACACACATTTGGAAAAGATATTCGGCACTTCAAGTATTTCCCGTTACAAGAAACAGCTGCTGAGAAACGGCCTGTGAAGAGCAGACTGACCTGCACAATAATCACCAACTATCTACACACAAAAATACCACAACTACAGCCCTCAGCATCAATATATACACACCCATTATCAAAATTAATGTTTGTATTCATTTCTCAGTCAATATAGACAATCATTGTGGTGTATTTAAGCAACACCGTTTAATCAAACAGATATATTTAATAAAATAAGAGTTTGGTCACTGAACATCTTGATAATACATATAAAAATATATAGAAATTATACAATTACAACTAAATTTTAGATATATTTTTATGTTTATCTTGATTATTCCTGTTTATTAAAAGTTTTATGTAATATTTTACCCGTTAATTTTGTGTGTAGTAATTTTTAGACTGTAATCTTCGGGTTTTTTGTTAGATTAATTCATCAGTTTTGTCTTTTCTACTGATTATTCTAATGTTTCTGCACAGATATATTACTGTAAATTAAAATATTAATGTAAAAGAGAGATCTGTGAGGGCTCAACTCATTTATGATCAGCACTGTATATAAACACATCCAGCAGATATTCATAATACACACATTTAAGCAATATTTCCCAGCGCAGATTTTAGTCTGTGTGTGTGTGTGTGTGTGTGTCTGCGGTGTATGAGCGCGAGACCACCAACACACACAGCAGAGCCCCGAGAGACCACCGACACAGACACACACTCCCGATGCAAACACCAATGCAACTGACATTAAAACTACCCTCTAACTAATGCAGGGATATCCTAACAATCCTGCGTCGTGTAAAGTATGGACAAATACAACATTGGGTTATTTTTGTCAGTTTAATTCAAAGTATTTAACTCAACAGTTGTCCGTATTTGACCCAACATTGGGCTACGACAGCCAAGCATGTTTTTTAAGAGTGAATTTGTAACACACACACACACAAAGTGATTGACGTTTGCGCTGACAATTTAAATAATACTCGAAAATAAGCTGGGTTAATAATGGGTTAAACATCGAAGAACGTTTTTCGCACTAAATTTAAATGACACTTTGTAACCAAGAGGATCGTTTCGTCTATATTTGATTAAAACAACCCAGCAAGCCTTATTAAACACTCTCGTTCTCAGCATTTACTCAAGAGACCCTCAGAGCTGAGTGTGTAATAGACACACATGTTTGGATTGTTAATCAATACGCAAACATTCCACTCGATTAACACTCCAGCTCTGAAGATCCCATTCACACCAAACAGCTGATAAAACACACATTCTGCGCATTAAACGTGAGCTACGCACACTTTTAACCCAACTTTGGGTCAAACACTCACCATTGGGTTCGTTTTTAAATTAAGCATTGCTACATTACACTTTTTACACCAACGTTTTGTTCATATTGACCCAACCATTGGGATAAAACAACCCAACACTGTTAAGAATGCAAAGCGATCTTGTAAATGAGATTATATTGAGATTTTAGAGAATAATTTGGCGTATTTTTATTACTATATGAACTCTGGGTTGCTTTAACTCAACGTTGGGTCAAATATGAACAAACCAAACTATTGCGTTTAAAAGTGAAATGCATATTTATGTTATTAAAATTAATGCAACAGTTGGGTTTGAGCAAACCTTAAGTTAAAGCAACCCAGAGTGTAAAGTTATCTAGTAAATGAATTTGAAGGGAATGAAGTGAATATTTTGTCGTATTTTAGATACAACTCTGCGTTTCTTTAACTCAACATTGGGTCAAATATTCACATAACCCAATGTTACGTTATTTATATATTAATTGTTCAGTTTCACACGTTTTCAACCCCATATTTTTAGCGTATTTTAGATTTATTCATAGACTCTGGGTTGCTTTTACTCAACGTCGGGTCAAATATGGACAAACACAAAGTTGCGTTAATTTCTTTTACAGTTTACACTTGTTTAGACTTTTCAACCCTTTGCTTTATTGTTAAAATGCACTTTTTAGCGTATATAAAATTAAATCCCATCGCGTTACCTTTGCAGACTCGCTCCAGTCTTCATCAGTGTGTGTGTGGCCTTACGGTGATCCCAAAAAACTCCACTTTTCCCTGGAAAACTTGCGGAGCTGAAAGCCGAGAGCGTCCCGATGGGGGTTCGAGAATTTCCAATAAAGCCCCTCTTTCTCTTCACACACACACACACTCAGTCACACACACTCTCACAGATGCTGATAGGAGCGCTAAATGTGTGAATGAATATTCTCCGCTGAATATTTCTCAGATGAAGACAAACTCCGCAGAAGTTTGGTGTAAAGTTGTGTTTTAGGGGAGAGTTTCCATATTGAGCTGCAGCGCGAGAATGCGAGTCCTCCTCCTCCTCCTTGCAGACTCCTGGACCACCCCGAAACAGGAAGTTCACTTTTTGTTTTTCTTGAAGGGGAAGAAAAAAAAGAGAGAGAAAGCCCTGCTGGACAGCGTCATTCCTGCAGCATCTCTGACTCTAAACTTTAATAATGATGAAGAAGATGATGATGATTATAATTGAATTGAAATGTAATTAATAAAAAATAAATAATGATAATTGAATTGAAATTTAACTAAAAATAATAGTAATTGAATTATCATTAATAATAATAATAATAATAATAACAATAATTGCAATTAAATTTATAATAATAAATAAAAAGTAAAG
This sequence comes from Danio kyathit, assembly GCA_903798195.1. Classification (NCBI taxonomy): domain Eukaryota; kingdom Metazoa; phylum Chordata; class Actinopteri; order Cypriniformes; family Danionidae; genus Danio; species Danio kyathit. Next base: position 72,047,859 of record LR812524.1, on the reverse strand, counting down.
TAATAATAAAAATAATTGTAATTGAATTAATAATAACAATAATATATATATATATATATATATATATATATATATTTTTTTTTTTTTTTTTTTTTTTTTAATTAAAAATGCTGAGTTGTTTTAACTATAAAATTGAGCAAAATATGCACGCAATATATATTTAAACAATATTATATTTATATAAAAAAAACTAAACATTGGCTTTGTGCATATTTGATCCAACGTTGGGTTAAAACAAGCATTTTTTTAAAATTGTAATAATAATGATCGATTAACCCACATAATAAAATTACAGCAATTTATAAATTAGTCATTTATAGTAAACACTACAGCGATTTTGAACCAAACAAATGACCCAATACACTAGTTTCCTACACACCTGAGTTTACTGTAGTTGGTGTAGTACTCCACTAGGGGGAGATCTGTTTGAAAAAGTCAGTTTAATTCAGGAGTTACTGTTGCATTTATATGGTTTTGACCAGCAGGTGTCACTAGCATGTTATGTTCTGAACATTTTGAAATTCTTCTGTTGTTAAGCTTTAAATAGCTTAATTTTCCTTACCACGACCTTAAACCACCAGTAGGTGGCGACAAGTGCATGTATTATTTTATGTTTTTACACCTTTTTTAAAATGAGGCATTCAAAACAGCTGATATATTGAAAAGTAATGCAATGAATAATCTTAAATCGCATACTTTTTGAATAGGAATAATATTTATATTTGCCTTCGCAACAATTGGAAAAGTTGTGAACAAATATTTCGTATAGTATGAATATAGTTGGAATAAAATAAAGTCTATTTGAACTGGAGTCTTTTATTTCAGTATGTTAATGTAAGTCCAAATGAAACAGAATATTGACTAGGGGTGGGGCTTTCTTTGTGCTTAACTAATGGTAAGAGGGGCGTGGCTTAGAATATTGTGGCTGAAGTGTCAAACTGACATCATCAGAGAAGGAGCCAATCCAAATGCAGAAAAAGGTTGCTGATTAAGATTACCAAAACAGCCAAATAAACATTGTAAATTGATTTTAACTTGCACAGACTAGTTTTTCACCTAGAATAACAATATGCACTAGCAAAATTAAGTATACTGAATGCTAAATATTTTATTTTAATGTTATTAAATAAAGATTGTAAATATGTAATTTCACACAGACTTTAAATTGTCATTGCCTCTTAGTGTGAGTTGGGGCCACATGGCATTGTAAAGTGCACCTCAAATGAATTTTGACACCAGTATCATCAGGTTGTATCAAAACATTCGAGTGATCAATAAAATAAAATGTGTCGCATAATACAGCCCTTGTCCAAACCATGTACGCCTCTTTCCCTAATTACCGTCTCTCTCTCTCTTGATCAGTGGTTCGACTCCTCACTAGTCTGCATTCAGTGCTGCTGAATGAGCACTAGATGGTCTGCAGGGTTTGTTGTAGACTGATAAGGGCTGAAAGCACAGACTGAGCTCAGTGTGTCCGGTTACAGGTGTTGTGCTGTAATCCACTAACAAAGGCTGACCTTAAGCAACAAGACTATCGGCATTTTGCCAAAGTTTAAAGTTAACTAACATTAAGCTACACACAAACCCAAAACAACATGCTATTCCAGCTATTTTCCTGAGGGTCGTATTCCAAATGATCTAGAAGTGTAAATGATGAAGTCCAAAATAACAGGGCTTAGCAAAGGATGTAGAGCAGGGGTGTCCAAACTCGGTCCTGGAGGGCCGGTGTCCTGCATATTTTAGTTCCAACCCCAATTAAACACACCTGAACCAGCTAATCAAGCTCCTTCTAGGTATACTAGAAACTTCCAAAGAGGTGTGTTGAAGGAAATTGGAGCTAAACTATACAGGACACCGGCCCTCCAGAACCGAGTTTGGACACCCCTGATGTAGAGCATATAGGCTAAACCTATAAAAACAATCAAGAAAGTGCATTATATCTTGCATTAATAGGCTACCATTTGTGCAAGTGAAATTTATTTTATAGGTCTTACAAATCCTATTCATTGATATTGTTTCAGTAGATTATTTTTACTATTATTTACGACTAAAACATCTGCCTTGTTTTGGAGGGAACAGAGAAAACAGCGCATGCGCGTGTATGAAACGTATAGTTAAACCGCCATTTTACATGTGATCGTAACCCGCGTTATTAATTTACTCACGCGCGACGACACTTAATCGTATTAATTCACACTTTAACGTCGGATCAAAGCGTTATCAAGATTGAGCGTCAAACTTCATACTTTATCGCGTTCTTGTGGTTTTATCAGCGCTATCATAATGATGACGTTATTTCCACGATCAGTCACGTGACATTCTCAGGGGCTCGAGTAAACAAAGAAGGCAGCATGGAGGTTTGTGATTTTTAGTGATGAAAATAAAACACTTAATTCTTTGAGCCCACTGAGGGAAATCCACCAGTAAATAACCTCCTCACAAAGTATTTGTTGACTTAAAACATCTGAATGACATTATAAAACGACTTTCTTTTCTCTAAAGGTTTACAGCAGATTCTGAAGTAATGTTGAAGAGTTTGATCACAGTAAGTAAATTATAATTTAGCTTATTTTATTTTAAAGAGATGCAGTGTGGTGTATTAAGCGTGTGATTAGGTGTATTGTGTTTATATTTATTTTTAGATTACATTTTTGCATATAGTTCTGTTTTAAATTCAATTTAGCTTATTGTTATTTTAAAGGTATGCAGTGACCCTGCTGTAAAAAAAAACAGCATATTCTGGTAAGGTATATGTTTTGATGCTGGTATGCTGGTCTTGCTGGTTTCAATGCGGGTCTTGCTGGTTTTAATGCTGGTCTCAATGCTGGTCAGGACCAGCACTAAGGGCAGCAAGACCAGCATTGAGACCAGCATTAAAACCAGCAAGACCAGCATCGAGATCAGCAAAACCAGCATTGAAACCAGCAAGACCAGCATTCCAGCATCAAAACATACCTTACCAGCATATGCTGGTTTTTTCAGCAGGGTGATGTATTAATGAAGTTGTTATTTTTTACTGTATTTTTAAATTTTTTTAATTTACTGTATTTATTTATTTACTGTATTTATTTATTTATTTATTTTAATCTAGTTCTGTTGTTGTTTTTGTTGTATTTATCTGTTAATGTGATGAATTTTTGCAACTTGACACAACCTATTAACACAAACACAATTAATTAAAAGGCAAGGCGTCCCATTTTGGTCACTACATCAAATTAAATTTACAGAAATGATTTTATGCCCATAAAAATATATTAAATGCAAGTAAAATGTCTATATTACTGTTTCAAATAATTGTGTAAAAAAATGTTGACAATTTCATTACCATTCAGCACATAACAGATATATTTGTTAAAAACTGAAGGAAACAAACACTGTTTCTGAGCTGTACTGTTTAATATAGAAGAATAAGTGATTACAATAAATGTAATTCTGGTTGAAATAATGAAAATCTTCTTGTTGTCAAATTTAAAGCATAAATATTTCAGATGACATTTAATTAGTATTAGGGCTGTTATATACAGTTGAAGTCAGAATTATTAGCCCCCCTGAATTATTCGCCCCCCCCCCCCCCTGTTTATTTTTCCCCAATTTCTATTTAATGGAGAGAAGATTTCTTCAACACATTTCTAATCATAATAGTTTTAATAACTCATCTCTAATAACTGATTTATTTATCTTTGTCATGATGACAGTAAATATTATTAGACTAGATATTCTTCAAGACATTTCTATACAGCTTAAAGTGACATTTAAAGGCTTAACTAGGGTAATTAGGGTAACTAGGCAGGTTAGGGTAATTAGGCAAGTTATTGTATAATGATGGTTTGTTCTGTAGACTATTGAAAAAAAATATAGCTTAAAAGGGCTAATAATATTGACCTTAAAATGGCTTTTAAAAAATTAAAAACTGCTTTTAATCTAGCCGAAATAAAACAAATAAGACTTTCTCCAGAAGACAAAATATTATCAGACATACTGTGAAAATTTCCTTGCTCTGTTAAATATAATTTTGGAAATATTTAAAAAAAAAAAAAAAAATTCAAAGAGGGGCGAATAATTCTGACTTCAACTGTACTGTATATATATTCTGTTGTATTTATTTATGCTTGTAATTTGTTCATTCATTCATTGATTCATTCATTCATTCATTCATTCATTCATTCATTTTCTTTTCGGCTTAGTTCAATTCAATTCACCTTTATTTGTATAGCGCCTATACAATGTAGATTGTGTCAAAGCAGCTTCACATGGAAGATTATAGTGAATTGAAACAGTGTCAGTTCAGTTTTCAGAGATTAAGTTCAGTTCAGTTCAGTTTAGCTCAGTTCAGTGTGGTTTAATAATCACTACTGAGAGTCCAAACACTGAAGAGCAAATCCATGCGCAGCTCTACAGATCCCGAACCATGCAAGCCAGTGGCGACAGCGGCGAGGAAAAAACTTCACCAATTGGCAAAAGCGAAGATTTAAAAAGTAGTCCCTTTATTAATCCGGGGTGCGCCACAGCGGAATGAACCGCCAACTTATCCAGCACGTGTTTTACACAGCGGATGCCCTTCCAGTTGCAACCCACCTTTGGGAAACATCCATACACACTCATTCACACTCATACACTACGGACAATTTAGCCTACCCAATTCACCTGTACCGCATGTCTTTGGACTGTGGGGGAAACCGGAGCACCCGGAGGAAACCCACGCGAACACAGGGAGAACATGCAAACTCCACACAGAAATGCCAACTGACCCAGCCGAGGCTTGAACCAGTGACCTTCTTGCTGTGAGGCGACAGCACTACCTACTGCGCCACTGCGTTGCCCTAATTTGTTAATTACACTAAAAAAATATTGTGGTTGTTTAAAATGAGCAGAATCAACACAATTCTTGAATTTTTTTTTTTTTTAGACAATCCACTCAAATTTGCAAAACAATTAAGTTACCTTAATCAATTTGTGTTGGGACAACATGGAGGAATTATGTGAAACTCAAGCATTTTTTACAGTGTACTTTGTATAATAATTTAAAAACATTACATAATTATAAATGCACTCCCTATAAAATGATCACAATGTAAAATTATCAATTCTTTTCAAATAGTCATAAATCATTAAAGTTACATTTATATCACAGAGAAGCAACATATTCATAACATGTCATTTTTTAATTTCCAATATTGTGCAGCCCTAATTATTATGGTGGGGTCAAACGGTGATCCTTCAATAAAGTCTTTTACAGTTTTTTCTGAATGCTTAAACCCTAACCGAGATTCTTATAGCACAATTTATAAAACGATTAATTCTTATAGCAAAACCACTCACTGAGTTTGCTAAATTAAAAGCACAAACACTGCTTTGCACTAAGTTTGCAATTTTGTAACACACACTTTGCAAAATTGTAGGTACAATCCACTGCACAGCACTCACACTGCAGAGCTGTAAACACAACTCACTGCTTTACACTGAATTTCCAAATGATCAACACACTCATAGCAAAGCTATACACATGTCTGGCTGTTATTTACACTATTCTGCCCTCTGTCTGGCACACTGTCACATGTGAAAACTGATTTAGATCATTAGTTCACTTTGCAATCAGATACTTTCCCCGGTGCCTTGGACTAGAGGACATTGCATGTGATGTAGATGAAATTTTGTGGCTGGACCCAGAGAGACGACACGATGTAGTCTGATTATTTTTTTTCTCAGTGAAGTTACTATCTTGTGTTTTGATTTGTAAAATCTCTTGTGTTTGTTTTGATGTGTGTAAATAAACACCAGTACTTGACGTTTGCATCCCTGTATGTTTACAGAACTATGAGAAAGGTATGACCTCAAACTGACATAGCCTAGCTTGTGCTCAGAGAAGGCAAAAGCCAGACGTTTTTCTTTATTTTCTTTATCATTTTTTATATTTGCCTTTCAAAAACACAACAATTTAGGCCAAACTCAATTCAAACATAATGTTGCACACACTGACTGAGACATGTCATACAGTGAATCAAATATAAAGCCATAAAATTACACAAAAACAAAACAAACACACAAATAAACCAACAAACAACAAAAAATATATAACATAACTTGACAAAAAAAGAACAACATAATGTGCAGACATCAAATAGAAACTCTGTAAGGGGTTAAATAAAGGCATATTCCTGAAACAAATCATATAATTGTTTAGTCTTCTCACTCTTCATTATTTTTTAAAGCTTCTACATTGGCGGCAAACTCCTTTTTAAAGATCAGTTGAGGAGCTGTTTTTAAAGCAAAAGCCAGATGTAGTTTATTCATTCCATCAGTGTGTAGTTGGAGCATTGTGTGCTTATTATTGTGATGGCTTGTGTTAAATGTTTGATACAACAATACCATTTTTAGGAAGGTTTGAAGAGTTCAGCAAGGTTTATCAGCTTTAGCAAGAGAACTAAAATGTTTTGCAGATTTGGTGAAGGGTTTGCTTATTAGTGTGTAGAGTTTTGCAAAAATAACCAATAGTTACAAAAAATGTGCTTAAGCATTCAGAAAAAACTGTAAAATCATCAAATCAGTTTTAATAAATATGCCAGACAAGAATTTTGTCTTCAGGAAATCATAGTAATACCGGATGATAGTCATTATTTTTTCATTCATTCATTCATTCGTTTTCTTTTCGCCACGTCATTATTTTTAGTTATAAAAAAAAAATTAAACATTTTGTAATTTATGAGAAGGCGACACAGTGGCGCATAAGGTAGTGCTGTCGCCTCACAGCAAGAAGGTCGCTGGTTCAAGCCTTGGCTGGGTCACTTGGCGTTTGTGTGTAGGTCTGTGTGGAGTTTGCATGTTCTCAAGCACATGCGGTACAGGTGAATTGGGTAGGCTAAATTGTCTGTAGTGTGAATGAGTGTGTATGGATGTTTCCCAGGGATGGGTTGCAGCTGGAAGGGCATCCACTGCGTAAAGCATATGCTGGATAAGTTGACGGTTCATTCCGCTGTGGCGACCCCTGATTAATAAAGGGACTAAGCCGAAAAAAAATGAATGAATGAATGAACTCATGAGAAAAACAAACACGGCGATTTATTTATTTATTTTTTATTTATTTATTTTTATTTTTTAATTAATTAATTTAAAATTTTTACATTTTTATTAATTAATTAATTTATTTATTTATTTTTAATTACATTTCTATTACATTTAGTTTTAATGCTTCAAAATAAAAATAAAAAATGTAATCTTTGACCCAAGTATACTAAAATATCTACATTTTGTTTAGGATTTTTGAGTTTATTTGATCAAAATCGCAGTAATATTAGTATGTGCAAAAGAATTACAGTGTAAAAGTTCTGTGTTATATGAGTCTGCTCATCAGCTTATCTTTCATTGAGAAACAGAAATGACTCCCTCAAGTGAACCTTGTGAATGAGAGTTCATCTCTCTCACACACACACACACACACACATGCTGTCGCCATATGCACTGGGACTTTAAGAATGCCAGGTTAAGCTCTCTATCTCTCTCTCTCTCAATCACACACACACACACACACACACACACACACACACACACACACACACACACACACACACACACACACACACACACACACACAGTCAGATGGACTGATAGCGTTTCTGTGAATGACATTTGTTCTGCTCTTCATGCTCAGATAGTTGAGATGGTGGGCAGATTGTAAAGTTGTCTCACATGCTGTGAACCTGTGTGTGTGCGCATGTGTGTGCAAGTGTGTGTACAAGTGTGCATGCAAGACAAAGAGAGAGAGAGAGTGCAATTGTGTGTGTTTGTTTGTGTGTGTGTGTGTGTGTGTGTGTGCAAGAGAAAGATTGTGTGTGTGTGTGTGTGCATGAGAGACTGCGAGTGTGTGTGTGTGTGTGTGTGTGTCTGATTATAGGTGTGTGTGTGTTCAAGAAAGCGAGAGACTGCTAGTGTGTGTGCAAGGGAAGGAGAGAGTGCTAGTGTGTGTGTGTGTGTGTGTGTGATTGTGCACTAGAGAGAGTGTGAGTGTATGTCAGATTATATGTGTGTGTGTTTGTGTGTGTAATGTATGCAAGAGAGCGTGCAAGTGTGTGTGTGTGTGTTATTGTGTGTGTGTGTGCACGAGAGAGTGTGAGTGTGTGTATGTCTGATTTTGTGTGTGCACTAGAAAGTGTGAGTGTATGTCTGATTGTGTGTGTGTGTGTGTGTGTGTGTGTGTGTGTGTGCGTGTGTGTAATGTATGCAAGAGAGAGTGCAAGTGTGTGTGTGTGTTATGGTGTTTGTGCATGTGTGAGTGTGCACGAGAGAGAGTGAGTGTGTATGTCTGATTGTGTGTGTGTGTGTGTGTGTAATGTATGCAAGAGTGATTGTGTTTGAGCATGTGCGTGTGTGTGTGTGTGTGTGTGCACGAGAGTGTAAGTGTGTGTATGTCTGATTATGTGTGTTTGTATGCAAGAGAGAGAGTGCAAGTGTGTGTGATTGTGTTTGTGCGTGTGTGTGTGTGTGTGTATGTGCACTAGAGAGAGTGTGAGTGTGTCTATGTCTGATGTGTGTGTGTATGCAAGAGAGAGAGTGCAGGTGTGTGTGATTGTGTTTGTGCATGTGTGTGTATGTGCACTAGAGAGAGTGTGAGTGTGTGTATGTCTGATTATATGCGTGTGTGTGTGCATAAGTGTGTGTGTCAGAGTTAACTCTTTATTATAGTGTGAATCGTACCTAAAAATAGTGTGTGTGCAGTTTTACTTCTACAACAAACACAACGTTGTGTTGCCAGAGAGAGTAAGTGTGTGTCAGAGCCATACAGTGTCCAAAAAAGTGTGTTAAGAAGCTTTTCCCAGAATGCATCTGTTCTTTAGTTTATTTGGTGCAGTCTAAATCAGGTAAAGGTGAGACTGGAGCATGTGTGTGTGTGTGTGTGTGTGTGTGTGTGTGTGTGTGTGTGTGTAGAAAGAAAGAGCTCAGCCTCGCTTCACAAATAAAAGTTACAGGTGTCCATTCACATAAAGCTCCTCAAGCTCATTGAGAGATTTACAACTCTTGCTGGATTAGCGTGATTCAGGCACGTGTTCAGCAGACTAAAGTGAAAAGCAGAAGCTGTGCATCACTTTCTGAAGCAGCACGGAGGATCAAATACACAGGAGATCATGCTAAAAATACTGAGACGCATGTTAACAAATAAATAAACACAAATAAACAAACAAGCAATCATATGGAGTTCATGCAATAAATGCTGAAACACTGAGACAAATGATAGTGTAAATGCATGAGGAGATGCTGGTTATCTAATATTTAAATCTGCATGCATATATTAGAGCAAGCCTTTACTTTATGTGCATGCATATCATAAAAAGTGCATATTTTAGGTCACCAATCTAGAATACTGAGACAAATAATAGTGTAAATGCATGGGTAGAGGCTGATTATTGTACATTTAAATGTGCATGCATATATTAGAGCAAGCCTTTATTTTATGTGCATGCATATCATAAAAAGTGCATATTTTAGATCACCGGTGTAGGAATACAAGGACAAATGATAGAGTAAATGCTTGAAGAGATGCTGGTTATTTTATATTTAAATCTGCATGCATATATTAGAGCAAGTCTTTGTTTTATGTGCATGCATGTGATAAAAAGTGCATATTTTAGATCACTAATGCTGAAATACTGGGACAAATGATGGAGTAAATGTGTGAAGAGATGCTGGTTGTTTTATATTTAAATGTGCATGCATATATTAGAGCAAGTCTTTATTTTATGTACATGCATGTGATAAAAAGTGTATATTTTAGATCACTTATGCTGAAATACTGGGACAAATGATAGTGTAAATGTGTGAAGAGATGCTGGTTATTTTATATTTAAATCTGCATGCATATATTAAAGCAAGTCTTTAATTTATGTGCATGCATATCATAAAAAGTGCATATTTTAGATCACCAGTGTAGGAATACTAGAACAAATGATAGTGTAAATGCATGAGGAGATGCTGGTTATTTTATATTTAAATCTGCATGCATATATTAGAGCAAGTCTTTATTTTATGTACATGCATGTGATAAAAAGTGCATATTTTAGGTCACCAATCTAGAATACTTTGACAAATGATAGTGTAAATGCATGGGTAGAGGCTGATTATTTTACATTCAAATCTGCATGCATATATTAGAGCAAGTCTTTAATTTATGTGCATGCATATCATAAAAAGTGCATGTTTTAGATCACCAGTGTAGAAATACTAAGTCAAATGATAGTGTAAATGCATGAAGAGATGCTGGTTGTTTTATATTTAAATCTGCATGCATACATTAGAGCAAGTCTTTATTTATGTGCATGCATATCATAAAAGTGCATATTTTAGATCACCAGTGTAGGAATACAAGAACAAATGATGGAGTAAATGCGTAAAGAGATGCTGGTTATTTTATATTTAAATCTGCATGCATATATTAGTGCAAGTCTTTAATTTAATTGCATGCATATAATAAAAATTATTATATTTGGATATTTTAGGTCACCACTTCATCATTTTTTGCAATTTTTTGCAAGTACAAACATAGCAGTAGTTTTAAATACATACAAAATTAACAAATAAATAACCAAACAAGCGAATAAACAATCATGAATAAACAAGGAGTTCATACAAAAAATGCTGGAACATTGAGACACATGATGGTGTAAATGCATGGGGAGATGCTGATTACTGTTAGAGCAAGCGTTTGTTTTATTTGCATGCATATAAGTGCATATTTTAGGTCATTAATGCTCAAATACTGAGACAAATGATACTGGATAAGCATAAGGTGATGCCGATTAATTCACATTTAATTGCGCATGCGTAGGTTAGAGCAGGTCTTTATTTCATGTGAAAGCATATCATAAAAGTGCATATTTTAGGTCAGCAATGTATGAATACTGGAACAAATGATAGTGTAAATGCATGAAGAGATGCTGGTTATTTTATGTTTAAATCTGCATGCATATATTAGAGCAAGTCTTTATTTTAAGTGCATGCATATCATAAAAAGTGCATATTTTAGATCACTTATGCTGAAATACTGGGACAAATGATAGAGTAAATGTGTGAAGAGATGCTGGTTATTTTATATTTAAATCTGCATGCATATATTAGAGCAAGTCTTTATTTTAAGTGCATGCATATCATGAAAAGTGCATATTTTAGATCACCAGTGTAGGAATACTAGGATAAATGATAGTGTAAATGCATGAAGAGATGCTGGTTATTTTATATTTAAATCTGCATGCATATACTAGAGCAAGTCTTTAATTTAATGGATATTTTAGGACACCACTTCATCCTTTAACACTTTTTTGCAGTAGTAAAACATTGCAGTAGTATTAAATACAACGTACAAACATAAACACATTTCAGTAGTTTTTTTTATATACAAATATTCGTATTTTTTCTATTGATAAAAGGTGGAGAACATATATATATACACACACACAGTCGAAGACGGAATTATCAGCCCTTCTGGAATAATAGCCCCCCCCCTGTACATTTTTCTCCCAATTTCTCCCATTTTCTGTCACAAATACACAGGAGACCCAAATGCAAGTGAATGCAAGATGATTTATTAACAGAGATAACAGGAACAACAACTGGTATAGATCTCACCAGATAACGAAGGATAGGGTAGAGCAATGGTGCTTCTCTCAAGGAAATACAACACGCTAAACAGCGGTAATAGTTCTTCAGAGCAACAAATCCAGAAAGATCTCTCATAAGTTCAACCACGCCAACAGTGCTAACAGTTAGGGATGGCTGACGTGAAACTGACGTTTCGACACAGTGTCGAGATCCCGAAGCGCAAGTGTTTCGAAACACTGCACCGAAGCATGATCCGAAACACACAGGTCACATGACTAAAGTGTTTCGAAACACCTGGTCACTTGACTAAAACGATTCAAAGCATTGATCAGTTCAGAAGCGTTTCGAGACCTGGCTAATCTGCATTTAACTGACAAGGTCAGAAAAGAACGTCTGTCTCATATGGCCTAGTGGACCGTACGTGTGCACGTTGTGCACGTGCTTCAAATGATTTTTGGGTTCGAATCCCGACTTGTACAAATACACCGAAATCATGATTTTTTATGTAATTTAATAATGTTACTGTTTTATAATGTAGTCTAGATAGGATACAGCTGCGGATACGCTATCAATTTAGCATCATTTTTGTAACATTGTAAAACAATAATGAATATTTTTACAGTACTGTGATGGTTGGGTTTAGGTTTTGGGTAGACATTAATGAAATAGAATAAATGGGAAATTTAATGAGTAATATATATAATTCTTGTTAACTTCTGACCACAACCGTGTCTGAACTAGCACAACCTTGTTTTATGACCAAAACAAGACATATTTATTCACAAAGTGTTTATTCGGGTGTCAGACCAATGTTGAAACAGAACGATACAAGAACAGAGCAATTTCAAAATAGCGGTCTCAGTCTGGATCCCACTATCCCCACATGACAGTCAGAAACCCTAACCGCTCCACTAATGCAATTGAAGGTTTACACCTGGAAAGTGGGGTTTAATACCTCAGTTTGCTCTACTGTTCTTTGCTGAAGCTGTTCCAGTGCAGTACATAAAAAATGACCACTAGGTGTCACCGTAGAGTGGGGTTTGGAAACATTTCGAAGCTTCGACACATTTGCTTCGACTGGTTCAGTGTTTCATGAAGCCTCGCTTTGCCCATCACTAGTAACAGTTCTTGGGAGAAAAGGCAAGCAGCGCTGAATATTCCAGTAGCAACAGTCTCTATGAGGACTCACCACCAGCGGTTTCAGCGAGAGCTGCCTAACAGGAAACAGGACACAGACGGGAACACAACAAACTGACAAACACTATCTACAAACACTGAACATATAAAGGCGTGCGGTAACGCGCATCACCTGTGGTCAATAGATAACAGCTGAGTGAGACTGAGTAGAAGCAGAACACGTGACGAATGTAAACACACACAGCCACGCGGTGAAGATACACCCAAACAAACACACCCACATCCACACAGACACATACAAGAGAAACAGACAGATCCACAACCGTGACATTTTCAACACATTACTAAACATAATATATTTAATATTTTATTTAACTGATTTCTTTTATCTTTGCCATGATGACAGCACATAATGTTTCAAGACACTAGAGTTCAGCTTAAAGTGACATTTAAAGGCTTACCTAGGGTAGATAGGGTAAAGTTAGGGTAATTAGGCAAGTCATTGGATAACAGTGGTTTGTTCTGTAGACAATCCAACACAAATATTGCTTAAGGGGGCTAATAATATTGACCTTAAAATGGGTATAAAAAAAATTAAAAACTGTTTTTATTCTAGCCGAAATAAAACAAATAAGACTTTCTCCAGAAGAAAAAATATTATAGGAAATACTGTGAAAAACTCCTGAATCTGTTCAACATCATTTGGGAAATATTAGAAAAGAAATAAAATGTCACAGGAGGGCGAATAATTCTGACTTCAACTATGTATGTGTGTTCCTGCATGCTCACTAGTGAGTGTGCACTACATCTGTTGCTCAGGCTTTCGACATCTGTCCAGCTTTCCCTCACTCCACCAAATCCATCTATCCAGTCTTTACAGGATTTGTTTTTCCACTGCAGATGGTCTAGTGCACATGTTTCTCTCCCATTGGCTGCGGTGGAGTCTGCTACCAGCGCAACACACACACAGACCCGCATAAAAGGACGCTTTCACCCCTCCGGTGCTCCCCGTCTGCCCACACACACACACCCACATGGCTGAGGAGACACACACACACAGCTGTAGAGATGCAGGTGAGCATGCATACACTTCTATCATTCGTGTTTTATATGTATTTCTGCAGAATGCATCAGGTTACAGTCTCTAATTAATGCTCGTTAATTTGGAAGTGTTTGAAATAATATGTTTGCTAGAGTAGAACATTTTCAGATTATTTTTTTTTGTCTCCAATGCATTAGAGTAATCAGACTTCAATGCACAGGTTTATTTAGATTATCTAGACATTTCTTATGTTGCATGTTTAGTGAGATAATTACATGCATGCATCGTCTTTCTACCGAAAAAACATGGTTTTGTATTGCAAATTAAGGGGGGTATATTTATAGTTAATTTTCTGCAACTTAATTGACATGCACCTTCACTAATGAATCTTCTCATTCACATATTTCATCGTCTGCATCAAGACTCGTTTCTTTTAGAAAAAACTCTCAAATGATCCAAAATAATTTGATTTATTTACAATCTTAAAAGTCATGTGCAGACAAACCAACGTTGGATTTGTTTTTTCAATGAAATTTAACGACACTTTTTTTATCTTAGGTTTGGGTTTGTGCATATTTGACCCAACGTTGAGTTACATTAACCCAGCATTTTTAGTGTACAATCTTCAGTTTAGTAAATGTGCAGTGCATTTACAGTTGAAGTCAGAATTATTCGCCCCCCTTTGAATTTGTTTTCTTTGTTAAATATTTCCCAAATGATGTTTAACAGAGCAAGGAAATTTTCACAGTATGTCTGATAATATTTTTTCTTCCGGAGAAAGTCTTGTTTGTTTTATTTCGACTAGGATAAAAGCAGTTTTTAATTTTTTAAACACCTATTTAAGGTCAATACTGTATTATTAGCCCCTTTAAGCTATATTTTTTCTTGATAGTCTACAGAACAAACCATCATTATACAATAACTTGCCTAATTACCCTAACCTGCCTAGTTAACCTAATTAACCTAGTTAAGCCTTTAAATGTCACTTTAAGCTGTATAGAAGTGTCTTGAAAAATATCTAGTCTAATATTATTTACTGTCATCATGACAGTATATTTTTCTTTCATGTGAATGCATATCATAAAATGTGCATATTTTAGGTCAGCAATGTATGAATACTGGAACAAATGATAGTGTAAATGCATGAGGAGATGCTGGTTATTTTATATTTAAATCTGCATGCATATATTAGAGCAAGTCTTTATTTTATGTGCATGCATATCATAAAATGTGCATATTTTAAGTCAGCAATGTTGGAATACTGAGACAAATGATAGTGTAAATGCATGTGGAGATAGCTGGTTATTTCATATTTAAATGTGCATGCATACATTAGAGCAAGTCTTTATTTTAAGTGCATGCATACTACAAAAAGTGCTTATTTTAGGTCACCAATGCAGGAATACTGAGAAATGATAGTGTAAGTGCATAAGGAGATGCTGATTGTTTTATATTTAAATGTAAATGCATGAGCAACCCTTCTTTTATGTGCATGCATATCATAAAAAGTGCATATTTTAGGTCATTTCTCCTCTTTTTTGCATTAGTAAAAATCTAATTAAATATATTGTACAGATAAATTGGAAAAATGAACAAAAATATAACCAAACAAGCAAATAAGTAATCAAATATATAAACAAGGAGTTCATGCAATAAATGCTGAAACACTGAGACAAATGATAGTGTAAAGGCATGGTGAGATGCTGGTTATCTTAGATTTAAATCTGCATTCATATATTAGTGCAAGTCTTTCATTTAATTGCATGCATATAATAAAAGGTGGATATTTTAAGTCACCACTTCATCATTTTTTTTTTTGCAGTAGTAAACACATAGCCTTATTAAATGTATACAAATTGGAAAAATGAAGAAAAATAACCAAACAAGCGAATAAGCAATCATATGAGTAAACAAGGAGTTCATGCAGTAAATGCTGGAACATTGAGACACATGATAGTGTACATGCATGGTAAGATACTGGTTATTTTATTAAGATAAAATAAATCAGTTATTAGAGATGAGTTATTAAAACTATTATGTTTAGAAATGTGTTGAAGAAATCTGCTCTCTGTTAAACAGAAATCGGGGAAAAAATAAACAGGGGTGAATAATTCTGACTTCAACTGTATGTAAAAAATATCTGTTAATCAAGAGTTTCCATGTTTTGTGTTTGTTTGCGGTTGTGAATTGCATTATGGGATGTTGATCTCTGCTCTGTCCACTTTTGATGCTGAAACATCAAAAGTTTCAACTCTACAGTTTAACAAAGTGACTTTTATTGACATTTTAGTAGTTTGAAATAATATAATGTGTAAGAAATACATAATATTTTGAGAAATAAGTGTGTAAAATAACAGAAGATGCACATGCAGTTTATTACAAGGTTTCTGTAGCGTAATATTCAACACCAACCCAGACAATATAGCACTTTACACTATGAAACATGCTCAGAAAAGTCACTTTTTATAACTTTAAAATATTTTTTCTACTTTTACAAGGTTGAAATATGATCAGGATCCCATAAAGCAATTCAAAAGCAAAAATAAACAAAATCAAAATTACAAAAGGCTCAAAATGGCTAATTTACGGATATCTTTTACAGTGTAGATAACATCTTTAAAATGTGTACCCTCTGAAATTTAGGGTGTTATTAAAACTTTTGGGTTGTTTTTAACCTAGCATTGGGTCAAATATGAACAAACCCAACATTGGGTTAATTTTTTCAATTCAAATTAAATTAAATTTTTTAACCCAACAGTTGGGTTTGTCCATATTTCACCCAGTGCTGGGTTAAAAACAACCCATCATTTTTAAACAGACCCTAAATTTAAAAGTGCACATATTTTAAAGATTCAATTCAATTCAACTTTATTTGTATAACGCTTTTACAATGTAGATTGTGTCAAAGCAGCTTCACATAGAAGATTATAGTGAATGTAAACAGTGTCAGTTCAGTTTTCAGAGATTAAGTTCAGTTCAGTTTAGCTCAGTTCCGTGTGGGTTAATAATCACTACTGAGAGTCCAAACACTGAAGAGCAAATCCATCGATGCGCAGCTCTACAGATCCCGAACCATGCAAGCCAGTGGCGACAGCGGCGAGGAAAAAACTTCACCAATTGGCAAAAGTGAAGAATTAAAATGTATTTTTCTTTAAATCATAAAAAGATTCATTAGTCGTATTTTGCTCAGAAAAAAAATACTTAAACAGATAAAAATAAATCTGTATCATAATTTTATTGCTTTGATGCATCAAAAGTTTTGTTTTCACCAGATTTTTGTTTGTTTTTGTATATAGATATAATAAATATCTATTTATAATCAATTAACTGGTTCTAAAAACATACATCTTTAAGAAATATGTTGTTTTTTATGCAACTCCAGTGATTTGTTGGTAATGAGTGACATGGTGGCGCAGTGGGTAGCACGTTCGCCTCACAGCAAGAAGGTCGCTGGTTCAAGCCTTGCTTGGGTCAGTTGGTGTTTCTGTGTGGAGTTTGCATGTTCTCCCCTTGTTGGCGTGGGTTTCCTCTGGGTGCTCCGGTTTCCCCCACAGTCCTAACACATGTGGTATAGGTGAATTTGGGTATGCTAAAATTGACCGTAGTGTGGGTGTTTCCCAGTGATGAATTGCAGCTGGAAGAGCTTCCGTTGCATAAAACATGCTGGATAAGTTGGCGGTTCATTCCACTGTGGCGACCCCAGATTAATAAAGGGAAAAGAGAATGAATGAATGTTGGTAATGAATGTCTACATATAAAAATACATGAATTATGAATACATTTTTAATTCTTTGTCCAGTTTTTAAATAAAAATACAATGCATGAGTCAAAGATGAAAAACACAAAACCTTTGATGCACCAATGCAATAACATTATAATACAGATTTATTTTGTCCGATTTAATTAATATAATGTTTTTCTGAGCATAAAATAAGACTAATTAATATTATTATTTATAGAGGACAAAAATGCCCAACAATACTTTGTTAGAAAACATATTTAGAACAATATCAGTCATTCATTCATTTTCAGCTTAGTCCCTTTATTAATCTGGGGTTGCCACAGCGGAATGAACCGCCAACTTATCCAGCACATGTTTTATGCAGAAGATGCCCTTCCAGTTGCAACCCATCACTGGGAAACACCCATACACTCTCATTCACACACATACACTACGGACAATTTAGCTTGCCCAATTTCCCTATAGCGCATGTGTTTGGACTGTGGGGGAAACCGGAGCACCCGGAGGAAACCCACGCCAACACGGGGAGAACATGCAAACTCCACACGGATATGCCAACTGACCCAGGCGAGGCTCGACGCCACAATATAATTATTTTGATTGATATTTATATTTTTTATTTATCTATAAATTTCTTATATAGTTTATTTATCACTATGTCTATATACCTCAACAATCTTTACATTAAAAACAGTTGGGAAATATTTTTAAAAGAGTACTAATTGGACATTATTAAATATAAAACTATTAAATTAATTTAGTCTTGGGTGGCGCAGTGGCACAGTCTTTAGCGATGTCGCCTCACAGCAAGAAGGTCGCTGGTTCGTGCCTCGGCTGGGTCAGTTGGCATTTCTGTGTGGAGTTTGCATGTTCTCCCCGTGTTCCTGTGGGTTTCCTCCGGGTGCTCCGGTTTCCCCCACAGTCCAAACACATGTGCTATAGGGGAATTGGGTAAGCTAAATTGTCCGTACTGTATGTGTGTGAATCAGAGTGGATGGGTGTTTCCCAGTGATGGGTTGCAGCTGGAAGAGCTGCGTAGAACATATGCTGAATAAGTTGGTGGTTCATTCCCCTTTGGCAACTCCTGATTAATAAAGGAACTAAGCCTAAAAGAAAATGAATGAATGAATAATTTAGTCTTTAACTGTGTGTGTTTATTCAGCTTGAATTGATTGTGAATATTGGAGCGTCAGCAGGTTTCCTCCAGCAGAGGTCAGTGCTGTTCAACAGTAATAACTCATCCAGTCAGTCTGTACTGCAGCAGCATTTAATAAAAGATCTGACTTGTGTCTGTTTTTCTTTATAGTCATGAATAAAAAAAATTGAAAAATCAAGAAGTTCCCCTGGACTGATGGTGCTTTTGGATGGACGGGGTTTTTTGCATGATCCAATATTATTTTCGGTATGCAATATGCCAAATACTAACATATGCATGTTTATATTCTGTATAAATGGAGAAAAAGCTTCCTCAAATCTTGTTTTCTTGGTATACTTTATATTGATTAAAATAAGCTCTTAATTAAAAAAAAATAAATTAGCATCTTAAGTATTTTATATATTAATTTCTTAATTATTCATTCATATATGCATTTTAATTTTACAATAAAATATATATTATATATTAATATGCAAATATATATTATACAGAAAACAATAAATGAACAATTACCTAAACACATCTGGGTTACATTTACCCTTTAACCTTAATAATTAATTTACATTTTACATTTAATTACATTTACATAATTCTGAGACATTGAAGTCTATTTTTACAAATATCTAAATTAATTTAATGACATTTAAATCCATTTACCAACCAATTAAAATGAATAAAAATTGTATTATGTATTCATGTAAAAGTTAAATTCATTTTCCACCAAAAAAATATTTATTAATTAATTAAGCTCAAATGATTGTTTTACAACAATCGCCTCACAGCAAGAAGGTCGCTGGTTCGAGCCTTAGCTGGGTCAGTTGGTGTTTCTGTGTGGAGTTTGCATGTTCTCCCCGTGTTGGCGTGGGTTTCCTCCTGGTGCTCCGGTTTCCCCCACAGTCCAAACACATGCACTATAGGGGAATTGGGTAAGCTATAAAAATGTCTGTGTGTGAATGAGAGTGTATGGGTGTTTCCCAGTGATGGGTTGCAGCTGGAAGGGCATCCGTTGCTTAAAACATATGCTGGATAAGTTGGCGGTTCATTCCGCTGTGGTGACCTCTGATTAATAAAGGAACTAAGCCGAAAATAAAATAAATGAATGAATAATTGTTTTACAGCAGCAATATTAGGTTAAATATTACTTGTAGTAATAAAAATAAGTCAGTATTAGATTAAATTATTACAAACATATCCATCATTAAATACTCACCATTATTTTGACATGTCACTGTTTTATCCCCCAACTTAATAACACAATAAACAGCGCTTAAAGATTAGTAAGTAAAGTAAGTGTCCTAATATTATGCTGGAGTCTTCTACAAGAAAACATTGTAATTTTCTCAAAATATGTGCTTTATTTTAGAGTTATTTTGCAATGATTTCTATTCTTTTTATTTTTAATCAGTTCGTGACTTGAGCTCGTTAAGCCCCTCCCCCTCCATAAGCCTGCTCTGCTCTGATTGATCAGCTGGTCAAGTCTGTTTTGATCGGTCTTTTCGTGTCGCAAATAAAACGCCCCCTTCAGAATATCTGTATGTTGCAGGGGTGGGGATTATGCAAATAAGTTACTTTGATTGTGTTAACCAGGGGTCACCAATCTCGGTCCTGGAGGGCCGGTGTCCCTGCAGGGTTTAGCTCCAACTTGCCTCAACACGCCTGCCTGGATGTTTCAAGTAAACCTAGTAAGACCTTGATTAGCTTGTTCAGGTGTGTTTGATTAGGGTTGGAGCTAAAATCTGCAGGACACCAATCCCTCCAGGAACAAGTTTGGTGACCCCTGGTGTTAATGATTGGTAGCAGTCGAATGGTTTAATAATATAATGGCTAATTAAATTGATTCAGAGCCGACTCTTTTTTTTGAGAGACTATGGGCTCTATTTTAACGATCTAAGCACAAAGTCTAAAGCGCATGGCGCAAAAGCATTAAGGGCGTGTCTGAATCCACATTTGCTATTTTAAGGACAGAAAAATACGCTCTGCGCAGCGCATGGTCTAACAAGGTTGTGCTTATTCTCTTAATGAGTTATGGGTGTGTTCGAGCATATCGCATATTCGCTGTGTTATAAAGTTCAAGCTTGGTGACCTGCGAAATCACTTGACTACGTGAAACCAATCGAGAATTAAAACATGACCTCTCTGGACAGATATGTAAAATATGGACCAATCACTCACTTTTTTCAATGTCTAATCATCTTGTTTAATCCCGCCCCTTTTCGCAGTGCCGTACGACAGAATTTCGCACACACAAACTCTAGTGTGACTTTGGCATCACACAGGGCTTCAGCGTCAAACGCTTGACGGAGGGCGTGTCTGAAGTTGGGGCTCACGCGATTGTCATAGCAGCGTCAGCCAATGAAGTTAGTCTGCAATCGGCTACTGTCTGAGCTGGGGTATTTGCATGAAGTGATCTGACGCTTCCGTTGGCACTTGAAAAGTTGAGAAATTTCCAACTTCAGCAGCGAACAATGCCACTGAAGTGGCGCTGACGGATCCACAATACAAAATTAGTTTTAAAACTATTTCTAAATTCAGTTCTAATCTCCAGCAAAGGAAATGAGTTATATCCAAACATGATATAATGATGCAGACATCTCCAAAAATGCATCTTAACACACCTCCTTTCTAGACCAGAACGCCCATGAGTCCACAAAGAGGCGCAAATGGATTTGCAATTTAAACAATGGTGGAAAACGTGAAAATTAGGGTTGCGTTGATCCGAAAATAGCAACAAATCGTGCCAAACACATCTTGCACCTTATTGCCCTGGGCGTATAGGGCACTATATCTTTGTTTGACACTTTTTCGCAAGGATTTTAAATTCTTTTTGTTTGAATCAATTCGTGACATAAGGTCTGTAAGCCCCTCCCCCATCCATAAGCCTGCTCTGCTCTAATTGGTCAACAGGCCAAGTCTGTTTTGAATAAGTAGAATAAGAACTAATAAACAGAGTGCAGACCAGTGTTTCACTTATAAATCTAAAAGAAAAGTTTGAAAGAAGCACTGATCTCATAATCTGCTGTAAGGTTTTCCCCTTTGACCCACTCATATAAACACGTTTTAGCAATGATTTTGATTATTTTCAGTTCAATCAATTTTGCGGGTTTAGATCTGTAAGCCCCTCCCCTTCCATGAGCCAGCTCTGCTCTGATTGGTCAGCAGGCTAAGTCTGTTTTGAATAAGCAGAATGATAACTAAGAGTAGACAGTGTTTCACTTATAAATGTAAAGAAAGTAGACACAAAAAAAGGTGTGTTTGGAAGAAAGAAACACTGATCTTTTAATCTGATGTAAGGTTTTCCCCTTGACCTACTAACACAAACACACTTTCTTCTCTGCAGCCTGAAAGTGTGTCTTGTTGTAGCTTAAGAACCTTCCAAGACGTCCCGGTAGTTTCCATCCTCAAGAATTAGGTCTGCTCAGGAAATTATGTGAGTGGTTGAGGCTTTGGGCCAATGAGGGTTTAGTGAGAATGAAAAGACAGCTGACATTAATTCCCTGACCTGTACTGATGCGAGCTTACTCTAGATAAACCAACTGTGCTGAAAAAACACTCAACACTGTGCTCTTATAATGCCGGCTGGATTACCGATGCACTGTATAACAAATTACCAAGTTTGTGATATACTCTCTTAGAGTACATATTTATGCAGAGGTGGAAAGAGCACTGAATGTAAACGTACTGTTGCATTGCTCAAATTATACTAGATGCCAAGTAAAAGTGCCATGTCTAAAAAGCACTTAAATCAACATTTTCACAGTCCTGTGATTCCCGTCCAATCAAATCGCACATAGAAAGTAAATTGCATCATACTGAACTACCTGAAGACCTGAGCAGTTTATAAATGCAGCAAACTATTTGGAAGCATTAAACATTGTCCAAGAAGATGTGTAAAATCTTTACACGCAATGACCGAGGGACTGTTTGTATTGATGACTGAAATGACCAAATAGTCTTGAACAATTACTAACGCCTCATTCACACTAGCAGCGACTTTGTAGCTGCCTGTTGCTCTGGCTGGCGATATGTTGCAAGCGCAGGTCTGTGTATTGGCCTGTTTTCACTGAGTGTTACGGTACGGGTCGGTACAGGTCACCTTAATCAGGCTTGCGTTTCCACTGCCAAAAGGGTATGAACATATACAGCCCCTTGCAGTCTCTGATATGTTACCAATTACAGAAAAACTACACACCGTGTACATTTAGTCCTTATTTGGGTTCAAAAACAACACGCAACATATAGCCCACAGTCAGTGCAAACCTCTCATCTGTCTTTAATCTTCACCAGCACATGTAGCCTCAGTTAGAGAGCAATTCTGTCATTCTGAGTTCATAATAGTCCTAGTTAAACATGGCAGTTTGTTCATGTTTTAGGTTGCTGAAACAATCATTTTATCCTTTGCTATTTTTCCGGCTTCTCTGTTTTTTCACGCTTTCGCATTTGTCTGTTTCTGAAAAGATGTCAGAAACTCTTCAATAATCACGTGCATGTTATTATCATCAGCTCAAGAAGTTTGTTATTTCAAATATAGACACACGGCGAGCATACCTGTCAACCGTCCCATTTGTCCCGGGATTCTCCCGTATTTTACAGTTCTATCCCGCTGTCATCCCGTAAAGGTATTTTCCCGTATTTCTCCCATATTTTTTATCTTTCTGAGAAGAGCCGATCCTCCCTAAATGCAACCCATACCGCCGAACCACCAGGGGCCGTCCTTGCTCTTAAATGTGAATCGGTTCTGTGCTTTCATTTTATTTATTCATGGAAACACTTTGGAATAAACATAAAAACGGCGTGATTCATTTCCTTTTCATTACAGGCGCCATTGCCCCTATGCAATCCTCAAAACAGTCAGTTCATATAAAGATGCATGACTGTCAGCTGACGCCCTCCATAGTGATAATAGACGCTGTTTCCCAAGCAGATTCTGTACGTACGCGATTTGATGCTGAGCTCAAGTGGACACTGGGTTTTGGGTGCGTGTTTAAACAGACATATACACATCATCATAATAATAATAATAATAATAATAATAAAAATAATAATAATAATGGCGGTTCATTCTGCTGTGGCGACCCCAAATTAATAAAGGGACTAAGCCGAAAAGAAAATAAATGAATGAATGAATAATAATAATAATAATAATAATAATAATAATAATAATAATAATAGCAACATCTAGACATGTTGATCTTGTTGTGTTTTCTTTTAAACACAACACATTTTGTCTTAAATGAGCATAAACAGTTAGGAAAACAATCAAATGCTTTCATTATAGATCTGTGCAGTTTTAAAGTGACAGCTCTGTTATTTAATGTAATCAAATCAAAAAAATCTAAATGAGAGATTAATTTGCTGCTCTTTAATCAGAATGTTTAAATTATACAGTGAAGAAAAGATGAGATTTGATAACTTGATTCTTTTTCTTTATAATGAACTGAACTGTTTGCTAATTTATTTGCAGCTTTTTTAATGTATACTAATTATTATATCCTTTGTAAATAATAATAAAAATGTATTACTGATCATTTCAGAAGTTTATTTACAATGAGACCGTTCCAGATGAGTGCACACGCGAAAGTGTAACCACTTGCGATTTAGACAGCCTCTTTAAACAGCAACAGGACACGGCAGATTTTGTTCTTGGCTTAGTGATTTGACGAGAACAAAATCTTGTCAAAAACGACAAGGTTTGTTTGAGCTCGGGTCGACCATGGCTCATTATTATATGTACAGTATATATTATTACGGTGTGATGTCTCAGCTGTGTATTTAAACATGGCACTTCCTTTAATTTCATTCTCCTGCTTGTGTACGCGCTAGTGACTCTTCTCTGTAAACCAACAGCGTTCAGCTGCACGTCTCGCTCTGCCTTTTGGTACCCTTTTGTCAAGTTCCCAAAAAGTGGTACAGTATGGTTCACTTTTTGGTACATTTTGACAGTGGAAACGGCCATAAAAGCATACCGAACCAAATCGTACTGTACTGTACCACTCAGTGGAAACAGGCCATAAGTCTACAGGACGGAGAATACAACCGGCCTCTGAGTGAGCTGAGAGAAGGTAACGTGAGCTCTATTGGTGCTCTTATTGGCTGTCGCTCAAGAAAGCCGCTCTTCATTTGCATAAAGTTGAAGGATTCTCAACTTTGTCCCACCGCTCGACACGCCCACCTGGTCACCAACGGTCGCTGTTGCTTGCGTAGACAGAGGTCGCCGGAAGTCGCACGCTCTCCATTGAAATGAATGGTCACTCATAGTGTGAATGAGGCTTAAATGTACTACAGAATTTTACATTTACACACACACACATTGTATGTAAATGCATCCGCTTTTCTCAATACTCAATACTTAATGCTCACTACTCTTCACTGTCAGAAATAAAGGTACAAAGGTAAAAAGCATTTTTGTTGACAGCTGCGCATTAGTACCTTTAGGGTACACTTTTGTGTACAGTTTTGAGGTACACTTTTGTACATTTAAGGTACTATGAGGTACACATTTGTACTTTTAGGTACCTTTAAGGACCTGTTAGTAACAAAAAAAGTTCCTTTTGAAAAGGTACCAGCCAAGTGACAGATTTTGTACCTTTATTTCTGACAGTGTTGAGTACTTTTAAAAGAGCTACTAAGCAATGGTTCTT
This sequence comes from Danio kyathit, assembly GCA_903798195.1. Taxonomy (NCBI): domain Eukaryota; kingdom Metazoa; phylum Chordata; class Actinopteri; order Cypriniformes; family Danionidae; genus Danio; species Danio kyathit. Next base: position 72,022,561 of record LR812524.1, on the reverse strand, counting down.
TTACTTGAACATGATTTTTCAGTACTCTTTCCACCGCTGCCATTCCCTAAACCCAATCCACTGTGTTTTCAAAAGCAAAGTAGAAGAGAAAAGCCGTCATGGATGCATGTTTCCAACACAACCTCACACTGGATTTTTTGGCTTTTATTTTTTCCTGCTTTCTGTAACCATCCTTTGTCAGATTCAAATCTCGATCTAAACCAGGGATGGGCAAACTTGATCCCGGAGGGCCGGTGTCCCTGCAGACTTTTGCTCCAACCCTAATCAAACACACCTGCCTGCAGCTTTCAAGTGATCTTGAAGACACTGATTAGTGTGTTCAGGTGTGTTTGACTAGTGTTGGAGCAAAAGTCTGCAGGGACACCAGCCCTCCAGGATCAAGTTTGCCCATCCCTGTTCTAAACAAACCAGGCTTGACAGAAAAGCTGTCCATTCGGAGCCAAACAGTCAACGGTATCGCCATGTAGCATTGGTTTTGCACTTAAAATGCAGCAATATCCCATGAGCACATATTTGACGGTTTTAAAAATGCCCACCAGGGTACGTTTTCCCAATGCGCTTGAGTTGATATGAGCGTGCTTCAGTTTTATTGAAATTAGTTTGATAGTGGTTTCAGTGGGCCTTCAGCCAGACCTTTAGACCTTGCTGTTTATGTTGCAAAAGAGCACAAATATTCCTAATCGACCCCAGTTTGGTGCTGGAAACCTGGATGCTCCTCTTTATACAGTTGCACTTCAGCTTGTCAGATGAGTTTGCAATTTTGGCAAAGATACATGCCATACAGTTTGTATTGGGTCAGGCAATGACATATTTCAAAGTCCTAAATGCTTTTTTTCCAAGATTTTTTTGGCAAATGTTGCCGTGGGAGTTGACTGCCGGCAGCCTATCACCTATTAAAACTAAGCAGGGTTAAATCAGGACGGGGTGATTCTGGAGAAAAGCTAAGGTGCAGATCTATGGCAATCTATGTGTTGACATATTTCCTTAAGGAGATGTTAAAGGTGTCTTATTATGCATTTTACATTTTACTCTGGTGTCCCCAGAATCTGCTCAAAATACATCACAGATGACTTATCACATCATGATGAGCTAATACCTCACATATTATTTAGTATAGCATGCTATAAACATCCTTTTTTGGCAGAATCAGTGTCTCTTTAAATGCAAATGAGCCGAAGCACCACACCCCCTTTCCAGAAGTGGGCGTAGCCTTTACAGCTTGAACCTCAGGTACTCCAGCAGCAACAATCAAAACATTTTCTTGAGTTTTAAAGCCTTGTCAGTGTAAACTCTGCAGTTTCCCTTTCATGTCAGGTGTTCGTAGTATGCAAGGTTATCTCAAAGGCACACAAAATGCACATAACATTGCTTATGTCTGTGGATGTCAAATGTTGAGGAAGAAATCGTATTTGTAAACACTGGTAGCACAGTATTGACAGAACTCAACCAGATCCCACACATTTTGGCATGCCTATACATAGATTTGGAGCAAAGTGGCGTTTGTCCCTTGAAGAAACCTCAAGACTGCATCTGGGAGTCTGGTAAACCTGTTAACTGATATGATATAGAGAATAACTCCTATTGGAGTGGCTTTGTGGCTTTCATAGTTTTCAAGTCCACCTTCAATCAAGTCTGTATAAGTCAAGTTATTAGATGCCTCATCTTTGGTACACATATAATACGCAGAGTAAGTCTTCCAATGCTTGGACACTTCTTTAAGGTGTAGGAAAAGTAAAGAGGTGATAATATAACCCCCAAAGGGTACTGCTGGGTTAGCCTCAAATCAGCATGTTTGTTGATAGCGAAGCTCATTGGAAAGGTTTGTTTCAGCCTAAATTTTTTGTGAAACTACAAAACAAACTGTTACATATATTTGACTGCAGTTTCTAGGCAAAAAGAACACTAGGGGCTGGTGTATTTATCATCTGAAACGTGCAACCAAATGCATCTGGAGCAACATATCTTACGTTTCGCTGAGGCATTTCCAATAAGCCTGGGCTCTCAAGATCTCCTTCTTGTTTCCTTGCAAATGAATTGCTTGGGTGACAGTTTCTCCCTAGTGTCCAAGTGGTCTTTCATCTCACATTGTCTTAGGATAATTTCTTCCCACATCTCTTACTCAATCCCACCCTGTTTTCTTCTAGGGATGGTCCTCCTTATGCAGTACAGGATCAGGATCAAGAATCCGTCCTTGCGAGCTTTAACATAGTTCAGGTAAAACAGATTAGGTAAGGTCACCAAAATATTGTTTGTTACATAATTTAGTTTTGTGCCAGAGACCTTCACATATAGTGAGCTCAATGTCCAAGGTTATCCGTCTGACATTGCCTCCAAATCATTACTCAACATAGGGAACATAGGGATTCAGTTCCCTCTCTAGATGATGGAGGAAACTTCTGTCCTCAAGTTCACGTGTTGATTTGCAGGAACTCTTTTTCAACACTGCTATTAATTCTACCGAACTACATCAAGTCATTTAGCAGATACCTTTATCCAATGAGTAAAACATCAAGGGATTTACTGTAAAGTGAGAATTTTCACATCAAGTGCTACTAATGTAAAGCTCATGAAAAATACAAGCTAGAGTAGGTAAGGAAAAGCTAATGCTGATGATATATTAGGCAACATTTAGAGCAATGTTACCAGGCAACTTTGGGAAATGATGCCATCAGTGGGCAACCAGGAGAGACACAGGGCAACAAATTAAGGCAACCAGATTCAGATACACTTTTTTTGTCCATTCTCTATAGGATAGCAGCCGAGCAACATTGCTCTCCATTGAAAAACATTGTGCAATGCTTAGTGGGTTTTAAGCAGGTGAGTGGATTTGACAATCGACCTGTAGGTCACACATTTTTTCCCTCTCCATATGCACCAGACACCCTGTGGTTCTTAGAAAACATTGTGCAACTGTGAGTGGGCTTAACACACCACCTGTAGGACACACTTTCTTCTCTCTGTGTGATCTGGAAAAAGTAACTTGTCATAGCATATACTGCATATACTACAACTTTCTGATATTTTGAAGTGCTTTGCTTTGGATAAAGACATCTTCTAAATAAGTACATGTAAAATGCATTAGTAACACCTGTCTTGTTTGGTTCGATTGAATCAAACTCAAGTTCTTTTCCCTCTTTGGTGCTGATCTTTTGGCTAGGTGTGAATACAGCTATCACACTTTCATGTGCACACCAAACAAACAGGATAAAACCCAGCTGAACGAGTCATCTCGGTCTGCTTTTAGATGAACTCTGGTTCATTCAAGGTGTGAATATGATCCGACACATTTGCAGAAATCCCTGCACCATTTGAATTATTAGGATCCCATAGTTTGAGATGCACCTGTGGGATCTGCTGTTATTAAGCAACCGTGGCCTAAAGGTTAAAAAGCTGGACCTGATCAAAAGGTTGCAGGTTTGGGTCCCGGCACCAGGGGAGTTGTCTGTAATCCCTGCCGATTCACTTACTCAAGGGAATTAGCTCAGCCATGCGATGGAAGGTGGAAGATTCAAAGGTTGCAGGTGATGCGATTCCAACTTCGACCTTTGGACCGTCCAGCCTCAATACTGTGGCCAAGGTCATTCCCTTGAAACCCCTAAGTTACTTTGGATAAAAGCGTCTGCTAAATTCTTCATTGTCAATGCAAACATCTGTGAACCACCACTAATAAACCCCAGTCTATGCCCCAGATCTGCTACAAGATTCATAGATAGATAAAATACATGTGAAAGAAAGTCTACATTTGAAATTAAACTTGTGCAAACAAAAGACCCAATCGGTCCCTCAGAACTGCAGCAAGAATTTGTAAGTTTGTAAGCCACAGGAGCGCAAGCATTTCTGTCCACTTTAACACAGGTGTGGGTTTGTTTGCAATCTCTCCAAATGAAAAAAATCAACATTGTGTTTGGTCCGGACCAAAGCTAGGGAACTTTCAGACTCTCCTGGTGTGAATACACCCTAAAACACTTTGTTGAGTACAGTTGTCATACACAAAGGGCAAGATTGTTTGAGATCTAAGAGTCCTCCAAAGATGAGAGCATGTATGGGGAGAATCACATGTGGGTTTGTTTGCAATTTCTGCTTCACTTGCAGAAAGCTCAGCATGGATGCAAACCGCACAAAATAAAAAATCAACATTGTGTTTGGTCCACCAAAGTTTAGGAACTAGCGGACTTCCCTGGTGTGAATACACCCTAAAACACTTTGCCATGTACTGGTGTTAGACAAGACAAGCAAGACTGTTTTGAAGTCTAGGAGTTCTCCAAAGATGAGAATTATGTATGGGGTTTAAAACTGTCTGGACTTAATGCAAAATGTTCATCGTCTTGTCTGTCTTTTTAACTGTCAAGTAAAGAATTTTGCCTTTTAAACCTTTTCTGTTGCAGTATTCTGTAGATCAGGGGTGTCCATACTCGGCCTTGGAGGGCCGGTGTCCTGCTGAATTTAGCTCCAACTTCCTTCAACACACCTGCCAGGAAGTTTCTAGTACACCTAGTAAGAGCTTGATTAGCTGGTTGAGGTGTGTTTGATTAGGGTTGGAGCTAAACCCTCCAGGACACCGGCCCTCCAGGACTGAGTTTGGACATCCCTGCTGTAGATTGACTGGAAATGAAGAAAGAGTGTGTGTGGAAATATCCCTGAGCGAGAATCTCAGGTCTCCAAAGCACAATCATGAGCTCAACACACAAAACAGTCGACTCCGACAACCAAGAATGCCAAAAATTCAGGTTGGAGAACTAAATTCTGTCCAAATCCAAAATAAAAGAGATTCAGCACCTGTGATTGTTTTTGTTGATGTTTCTTCCTTCAGGTGATCTTAACCACCGGTACAGGCTTGCTGTATGACGCTGGGTACATCAGAATAATGGTAGGTCAGAAACCAATTCCTCTATATTTTATGTGTTCCTCATTGTCTTTTACATAAAAATGGAGACGTTTGAGCTCTAGACTTCACTAAAATCACTGTCTCCAGCTTATTCTGCAATGCGAAAGGTAAGCTCCTCAAACGTGTTCAGACTTCCAATTCATTTGTTGCCTTGGGAAAATGATTGAAAAAAAAATGTCAGTAAGCGGTCAAACTACAAACTACGCGAATACTTACAATTTTACAATAAGAAAATGCACGTTTGCAACATCAAGCAGGATAACAAGCTGTTTTGTATGGCTGAAATTGTATGTAAGTGAATAAGATCAGATGTCTCAACACGGTCATGCCCACTGTTACGAGAAAATTTAACGTAGGTGTTAAAAAGTCTATATATATATATATATATATATAAATGTCTGTACGTTCAGAAAAATAGTTTGCTTTTTACAAGTGCTTAGATCAGGAGTTTCTATAGAGATTCTTTTTTTGTAAAGATATTTGGGATTTGTTACTGCTACACTCTAGATAATGCTGGGTTGTCGTAACCCAACTTTGCGTCAAATTACTCAAGGCAAATTAACCATTGGGTGAAAACGTGTAAGTTAAATCTAAGTAAAAAATGATCCTAAAGTAGGGTTTGTCCATATTTGACCCAACATTGGGTTACAATAATCCAGCTTTTTAGTGTGTAAAAATTAGATGTAAATGATAGAAATTTGCTACTTCAGACCCTGCTAGCACCACACCATTAACCTTCAAGCTAAACATCGACCGCAGGTTACTTCTCTGCGATCGCATCTGTACAACGTTGCATTGGGTAAGCGTATATGCTGAATAATTTCCTCCTCATATAACTTTGAATTGTAGATATTCAGAATGAGTTATTCTCAGAATCTGTTTAAAGTCCTCAGGCGCCCCCTGTTGTTGGTTATAGGAATGACATGATAATATAAACTGTAGTTTACTGCTGCAGAACTCTGATATTTGTGTTGTTTTTCACTCCAGGGTTGCATGCTGGGGAAAGATTGATGTTTATTCAAAGTTTTGACGGTCAAGGTCATACGTCAAAGAATTAAGGTTAGTCTAAGATTCAAACCCATAGGTTTAAAACAGTCCCTGAGTACAAAGACATATTTGATTCACTACAAATGCTAGTTGTTGCAACCCAATGTTGGTTAAATAACCCATTGTATTAAAACATGTAGTTTGAAAACCCCAACATTTCATTTCCCAATATTTGACCCAATGTTGGGTTACGACATCCCAGCATTTCCTAAAGAGTAGCTTTGTTTTTGTATGTGTAAAGCTATGCATAGTTACCATACCTGTTTTTAGTTAAATTGAGTCAACTACACTCTAAAAAAGGCTCAGTTGGTGTAACCCAAGATTGGGTCAAATATGGACCAACAACATTGGTTTATTTTTTTCTATTAAATATAAATGACACATTTTAACCCAGTAGTTTGTCCACATTTGGACTATTATTAGGCTAAAAAAACTGCATTTTGGTGCTTCTCTTTGTCAATCTCTATAAAATATATTGTATTTTTTATCCAAGGTATTACACTCTAAAAAATGCTGGGTTATTGTAACCCAATGTTGTGTCAAAAATGAACAAAACCAACCATTGGGTTAAAAAGTGTCATTTACATTTCATCGAAAAACACTTTACTCATGTTTGACCCAACATTGGGTTATGAAAGCCCAGCATTTGTAAGTTCTGTATTTTGTGTAAAACTCTTATGTTATTTTGAGCCACATATAATCCAGCCAGAAACCTTAAATAAGAAGTTCACAGTATGCTCAAAGAAAAAATCCTAAAATGATGAAATGATCTTATTCGGTAGATTCTTTTATCCGAAGGAGCTTGCACTGCATTGAAGGTATGGGTTTGATTGGTTCATGCATCCCCCGAAAATCGAACCCGTGATCTTGCCAATGCAAGCGCCATTATCAACTATTGATGTTTAAAATTATGTTCTTTAACTTCACCATCTTCGTCTTAAGTCACTTGTAAATAGAAATGTAGAGATAAAGATGTGGTTTGCTACTTATTAACTGCTACTAATGTTCATAAATTGCGCTACACTACTACAGCACATAAGTAAAGGTTATATATAAAGAGATGATCATCTATTTAAAACATTGGTGTCAAAGCCAGTTCCTGGAGGGCCACAGCCCTGCACAGTTTAGTTCTAACCCTGCTCCAACACACTTACCTGCAGGTTTCAAACAAGCCTGAAGGACTCAATTAGTTTGATCAGGTGTGTTTAATTAGGGTTGGAACTAAACTGTGCAGAGCTCCGGCCCTCCAGGAACTGGCTTTGACACCTGTGATTTAAAAGGTCTTAATTAGTTCCTCTTGTGGCAGAAGAGGGAATTACATCAAGCAATCTACAGTAAATATTTCTGTAATTGAAACACTGCCACCTGGTGGAAATTGACCTTTAGTAAGCATTGCGGGATGTTTTGTTTATTGAGGATAAATCTGAGTTAATTTCTTATTATATCACTGATAATTGCTAAGCAACGTCTTAAAAATGGTAGCAACCAATCATACGAAAGCATTTGTTTGGTCCGTTACTTACTCTTGTTTTTTTATTTTTATGAAATGGTTGGTCAAAGTTATTATAATTAGTTTTACTTATCATATGTTGTTAAAATTATCATATTTAATAATACTACAACAAATAATTTAACACTAAAGTATGTATTATCAGATTACTTATTTTCAAATGAGGAGTTTCTCTTTTTTGTTGACTATAAAATTGTTGCGTACATTTAAATTCAATCATGATTGTGTCGGTCTCTTTTTAAAATGCTGCAGTTGTTGTAGGATTAATTTTAATACTTCATGAGCACATTTTACTGACAACTGTTCATAGCAATTCAGCACATTCCTTTGTGCGGATTGAAATTCAATGCATTTCAATCTGTGCATCTCAGCTTAATCATTTGATTGAGAATTTCAGATGCATATGATATTCATGATTAAGGCTTATTGATTTGTTGTCAAAATTAGGATGTACATAATGTTCTTTATATAATTTTTATTGTTGAATTAATTAAAACAAGGGCATCACTGTGGCGCAGTGGGTAGCATGATCGCCTCACAGCAAGAAGGTCGCTGGTTTGAGCCTCGGCTTGGTCAGTTGACATTTCTGTGTGGAGTTTGCATGTTCTCCCCGTGTTGGCATGGGTTTCCTCCGGGTGCTCCGGTTTCCCCCACAGGTCCAAACACATGCGCTATAGGGGAATTGATCAACTAAATTGGCCGTAGTGTATGAGTGTGTGTGTGAATGTAAGAGAGTGTGGGTGTTTCCCAGTGCTGGGTTGCGGCTGGAAGGGCATCCGCTGCGTAAAACATTGCTGGAATCAGTTGGCGGTCATTTCGCTGTAGCGACTCCAGATTAATAAAGGGTCTAAGCCGATGGAAAATGAATGAATGAATGAATGAAATTATATTAATTTGATTTTTCTTCACAACCAGGAAAACATGTTTCATGCTGAAATATTTTTATAACTTCGTATTTATATTTGATTGAGAAGTACAGTTGAAGTCAGAATTATCACCGCCCCTTGTTAAATTTTTATTTACATATATATATATATATATTTTTTTTTTTTTTCTGTTTAACAGAGAGAAGATTATTTTAACACATTTCTAAACATGATAGTTTTAATAACTCATTTCTTTTATCTTTGCCATGATGACAGCACATAATATTTATATTTTTTTAAATACTAGTATTCAGCTTGTGAGATTTGTCCAAAACAAATATTGCTTAAGGGTGCTAATACTATTGACCTTAAAGTGGTTTAAAAACTGCTTCTATTCTAGCTGAAATAAAACAAATAAGACTTTTTCTAGAAGAAAAAATATTGGAGGAAATACTGTAAAAATGTCCTTGCTCCATTAAATATCACTTGAGAAATAAAAAAGAAATATATATATATATATATATATATATGCATACATATTTTACATGCATAATTTTGCCCTCAACTGTACTTGTGATTCCAGACTGTGCACAAAGTCTCCGGCACATTATTTAAGAGTGACGTAATTTCATAATTCAGTGTAAAGTTCATATTTGATGAGTGATTGTGATGACTGAGCACTGCTGACTGATGACGGGTGAAGGTTCAGTTAGTCATGAAGCACGTGTGTGAAATGTGTTTTATTGGTGTGTGAAGTCAGTCTGAGTCTGATGCAAACGTCTGCTCTCGTCTGAGGTGGCAGTCCATTCACTTATCTTTATTATCTAAAAATTAGATCATTCTGTCATCATTTACTCACCATCATGCTATTTCAAACCTGTATGATTCTCTCTCCTGCAGAATATATAATACAATTTATGTCCATACATGCACTTAACTGCAAAATAATAGTTTTTGTCTTGTTTCTAGTTCAAATATTTTAAAAGAATTAATTCATGAAGCATTTTCAGGTAAAAAATATTGTTTTGTGTTTAGAAATAAGTCAAAATTAAGTGAGTTTTTCATTAAAACAAGCTAAATAATATGCCAATGGGGAAAGCAAAATAATGATGTTTTCGCTTTGATATAAGATTATTTTGCTTACCCCCTTGGCAGATTATTCTGCTTGTTTTAAGCCTTTAAAACTTGATATCTTGATTTATTATTTCTGAAAATAAGGCAATGCTTTTCACTTGTCTGGAAAATGCTTCTTGATTAAATATTTTTTAGATATTTGGACTAGAAACAAGACAAAAACTATCAGTAAAAAATCCTTTCATGCTGTCTATGCAATATTGTTTGAGCATAAAATATAATTTC
>LR812524.1:71970394-72007894 GCA_903798195.1 Danio kyathit | reverse complement strand
CCTTTATTAATCTGGGGTTGCCACAGCGGAATGAACCGCCAACTTATCTAGCGTATGTTTTACACAGCGGATGCCCTTCCAGCTGCAACCCATCACTGGTAAACATCCACACACACTCATTCACACACATACACTATGGACAATTTAGCCTACCCAATTCCCCTATACCATACTTAGTGAATACTTGGTGGTTCATTCCACTGTGTCGACCCCTGATAAATAAAGGGTCTAAGCTGAAGGAAAATGAATCAATTCCCCTGTACCGCATCTGTTTGGACTGTGGGGGAAACCGGAGCACCCGGAGGAAACCCACACGAACATGGGGAGAACATGCAAACTCCACACAGAAACACCAACTGACCCAGCCGAGGCTCAAACCAGCGACCTTCTTGCTGTTAGGCGATCGTGCTACCCACTGTGCCACCGTGTCGCCCAAATGCTCATTTATTTATTCATTCATTCATTTATTTATATATAGGAACATATGCTTAAAAACAATGAATAAATGAATGAATATATAACATTAAATTGCTGGGAATTCTGAGAATATTTACAGTTATGCCTCATTCACACTAGCAGCGACTTTGCCGCTGCCTGTCGCTCGGGGTGGCGATCTGCTGCAAATGCAGGTCTACAGCACAGAGAATACAACCGACCTCTGAGTGAGCTGACAGAGGATCACGTGAGCTCTACTAGTGCTCCTACTGGCTGAAGGTCAAGAAAGTTGCTCTTCATTTGCATAAAGTCATACCTGTCAACATTGGGATGTGAAAATAAGGGATATGCCCACCAGGCACGTGCAGAGGTGGGGGCTTTGGGTGCTTGAGCCCCTGCCCTTTTTTTCTCCTGGAGAGAAAGTGCCCTTTATTCCTGGGGATAATAATTATTTTTTAATACTACTAATAATATAATATATGTTAATGCATGTTCTATTTAAGGACAGCTTTCCCTGTCAAACAATAAAAAAAACGAAACTTTAAAGTATCTTGGTTTTAGTCTATCGCTCCAAGCGAGCCTTGAACCGACGATTTGGAAAGAAAAGCCACATACGAGGCGAATGCTCTAACGAAGACTCTATTTACATTATTACTCTCGCCTCAAAAGTAAGTTGTCAACAGTGGAGTAACGTCTATCAGCGCCTATGCCAACTCCTGCATCCGCATTGCACGCGGACTGCATCTGGCTAATGTAATGGAGAAACGACAGCTGGATAGTGAAAATATTGTCCTCTTGTTTTTGCAGTCACACAAAATATATAATGTCAATTGAAGCTATAAAACAAGTACATATAGGCTAGCTATGGAAGTCAGTGGCCTACATTCTTCAAAATATTTTATTTTGTTCAACAGAAAAAAAATCAAACTAAAATAATACATTGAAAAGGGATAGTTCACCCAAACTTTTACATTTACTCACCCTCAAGTGGTTCCATTTCTTTGTTTCTTTATTTTGTTGAACACTAATGAATAAAAGATCAAAAAAATATATTTTAAAGAAAGCTCTAAACTTGAAATCATCGACTTCCAGACTAGGAAAAACAAATACCATGACAGTCAATGGTTACAGGTTTCCCGCTTTCTTCAAAATAGCCTATTACTTTGTGTGTTCAACAGAAGAAGAAAAAAGTCAAATGGGTTTGGAACAAGTAAAAGGTTAGTAAATGGTGACAGAATTTTCAGTTTTGAATTAACTATCCTTTTAAGGGTGAGTATATGGTGAATTTAGGGTGAAATCTCCTTAATAATATCATTATAATATATTTTATTTATTAAAGTACAATTTTTATTATTATTTAATAAAAAGTGCCTTTTTTCCATTTGAGCCCCTGCCCCTTAAAAGGTCTCTGCACGTCCCTGACGCCCACTATAATAAGGGATTCCCCCGACGCCATCCCCACTCCCCTTAAAAAAATGCCCAAATGACTAAATATGTTGATTTGGAGCTGTTTCATTGTAAATAAACAGTTAAACGGTCAGTAATATGTTTTATTATTATTATTTACGAAAGAAAAAATAAATAGTAGACATTAGCAGCAAATACATGAGCAAACAGTTCAGCTTATTAAAATAAATAGCTATTATAATGAAATAAAATCAAGCTCTCAAATCTCATTAGCCGTTTCTTCACTGTATAACTTACAGATTCTGATTAAAAAGCAAAGAAAGAATCTCTTATCCATGTAGATTTTTTTCATTTGATTACATTAAATAACAGGCGTCACTTTAAAAAAGCACACATCCAACGTTATAAAGAAAGCATTCGATTGCTTTCCTAACTTTTTATGCTCATTTAGGACGACATTAGTGGTGTTTAAACAAAACCCCACCAAGATCTCCATCTTTAGATGTTATTATTATTGATTATGTGTATATGTCTGTTCAAACATGCACTCAAAACCCAGACCTTTGCTCTTTTTCAAATCGTGGTTACAGGATCTGTTTGGGAAACAGCCTCTGTTTATCACTATGGAGCACGTCAGCTGACAGTCACGCACCGCTATATGACTGTTTTGAGGATTGCATATGAAGGGGAGACGGCACCTGTAATGAAAAGGAAGGGAATCTTGCCGTTTTAATATTTATTTCAAAGTGTTTTCATGCCTAAACAAAGCAAAAGCACAGAACAGACTCACATTTAAGAGCAAAGGGCGGCCCCTGGTGGTTTGGCAGTATGGGTTGCGTATAGGGAGGATCGGCTCTTTAATGTTTATTGCCACCCTTCAGAGAAAGACTGAAAATACGGGGAAAAATACCTTTACGATATGATAGCGGGATAGAACTGTAAAATACGGGAGAATCCTGGGAAAAACAGGAGGGTTGACAGGTATGAATAAAGTTGAAAGATTCTAGATATACATTCGGTTATTGCTTTCACTACACTATTAGCAAGACTTTTAATATTATTCAAGTGGAAAAGAGTAGACCCCCCAACACACGCTGGCTGGATAAATGAAGTGATGTCTTACATTCAATTGGAAAAGATTAAATACATGATTCGAGGCTCGAAACGCAAAATGCTACCCCTTTATTAAATACTTTAAAGAACTCCCTGGCCTTTAGAATAAATGTATTTATTTATTTTTATTAGATTTTTTTTTGTGTTATTTCTATTTTGTACTCTTTGGATGTTACCAAACTCTTCATGTCAAACATATTGACTAAAAACATGACAATGTATTGCCTCACTGTTAACTTTAATATATCTGGAAGGTTTTGTGATTCAAGAGGATATGAACGTTTTTTTTTTTTTGTTTTTGTTTTTTTCTATATAAATTTTTTTTATTTTAAATGTATTATTATTATTATTATTATTATTAATATATTTTTTTGTTTTCGTTTACTCATTTATTCATTTATGTATTAAGAATTACCTCTTTTGTATATTCTTTCTTTTGGGATGTTGCCAAGCCTTTCATGTTAAATGATAACATATGGACTGAACAAATATGGTACACTCTGTTTTCTCACTGTCAACTCAGAAACTCTGGAATGATATATATTTTATTTTTTATGTTTTTTTTTTTCTTTCAATGCCGTGGTTGTGGTAGGTTAGAGGTAATGTAATGCTTTAAATTGTAAATGCAAAAAACTCAATAAATAAATATAAAAAAAAAATTGTCATTGCTAGACACACCCACCTTTTCGCCAATGGTCGCTGTCGCTCACGTAGATGGAGGTTGCTGGAAGTCGCTCACTCTCCGTTGAAATGAAGGGTCACTTGTCGCTTTGCTGCTGCGAGTCGCTCGTAGTGTGAATGAGGCTTTATTCACCATACACTGTAAAAAATGCAGGGTTCCACACAATTCATTCCTGTTGTCCCAACACAAATTAAGTTAATTTAACACTTTATGTGTAATTTAACAAATTTATGTGGATTGAACATAAAAAAATTAAGCTGTCCCAATGAAATCTCAAAAATTGTGTTGTTTTAGCTCATTTTAAATAAGTAGTTTGAACGAGCAAAAAAAAAATACAATTTTTGAGTGTATATAATAATAAAACTTTACTGTTAACTATTTAACAGATTTTTACTGTTGTTTTTACCGTTAATTTTTTTTACAGTAGTTTCCATGAAAACTACAATACTTCTACAATTGATGTTAATATAAAAATCTTACATTGTCTTTAGAAAGAAGCACATTTTCATAGGAATCTTTCATTTATTTACTAAAATGGGACAAAACTAAATCTAAAAGTTTCTGAAACCCTGTAATGGAGATCTCACACTAATGTAATGCGATGCAATAGTAGTAAATTGTAGTAAAAACATGGTGTGTTTATGGTCACCTCTTTCCTGCTAGTAAACGTGATCTGCGTTAGGTCAGAGAAAGGTGTTTGTTTGTGTGTGTGTGTGTGTGCAGGAAGCAACTTCTTTGCACATTTAATTGAAAGACATTTCTGTTCCGGTGAAACCTACTAACTTACTGATACACTGACATACTAACCCACAGACCCACTGAATTACACTAATCCTGCATCTATAAACACACACACACTCACACCGTAGGCGCTGATAATCTGCACGCAGTGCGGTGTGTAAGTCGTGTCCTCATCAGTGACTCTTACGGGACACAAAGAACCAGGTCATGTGACGCGCGCTTCATTACAGCACATTATAATCTGTGCACTATAGAGACGCTGGGTTGTTTTTAACCCAACGCCGGATGCAGTGCACTGTAAAAAATGCCGGGACAAGATGAAGGAATTAAGTTAACTTATTAGTTTTTACAAATTTAAGTAGACTGAACATCCATTCATTCATTCATTCTTTTTCCTTCGGCTTAGTCTCTATTTCAGAGGTCGCCACAGTGGAATGAACCGCCAACTATTCCAGCATATGTTTTACACAGCGGATGCCCTTACAGCAGTGGTGTCCAAACTTGGTCCTGGAGGGCCGGTGTCCTGCATAGTTTAGCTCCAACTTCCTTCAACACACCTGTCAGGAAGTTTCTAGTATACCTGAGCTTGATTAGCTGGTTCAGGTGTGTTTAATTGGGGTTGGAACTAAAATATGCAGGACACCGGCCCTCCAGGACCGAGTTTGGGCACCCCTGCCTTACAGCATGTAACTGAAATGTAATTGTAAGCAGTTGTTTTAATTATGACAGTGTAAATCTCATGGCTTTATAAGGACTGATTTCATTTATTCACCTCATTTATTTTCATTCATTCATTTTCCTTTGGCTTAGTCCCTTTATTCATTTACAGCAGAATGAACCGCCAACCTATCTAGCATATGTTTTACACAGCGGATGCCCTTACAGCTGCAACCCAGTACTGGGAAACACCCATACACACTCATTCTCACTCACACACTCATACCCTATAGTCAATTTAGTTAATCAATTCCCCTATAGCGCATGTGTTTGGACTGTGGGGGAAACCGGAGCACCTGGAGGAAACCCACACCAACACGGGGAGAACATGCAAACTCCACACAGAAATGCCAAGTGGCCCAGCCGGGACTCGAACCAGCGACTTTCTTGCTGTGAGGCAACAGTGCTAACCACTGCGTCACCGTGCTGCCCCATTTATTTACCCATAATTTATCTTTCACTTTCATACTTTTGTATATCATGTTAAGGTTTTAATTGTGTTTAATTATAGCCAAGTTGTGAGCGCAATGCCTTAGTTGGGGGCTGGTTCATTTGGGTTTGGTATCCGGGTGAAAGTTTGATTCTGCACAGAGTGTTGTGGATGATTTCAATGTGTTCTGGATTTCAATGTCACATAAATTCATGCATCAGCAGATTTTCACTTGCTTCTCCACCAATAGGATTTCAGTTATTTTAGGGACTTCCCACCCATGACCAATTATGGTCTTTCCTTCCTGCTCTAATAGTGTAAAGTTAGCAAAAGACATGTTTTACATCATCCTACACACTAACTAACACTAATATGCGATTATACTTACTGTAGGTGTATGTGTGTCTCTTGTCTTGGAGCCAGTGTACTCTGCGCTTCTCAGTCTGACTACAGGCCGCTGTTGTGCTTACATAATAATGATATAATATTAAAGTAATCAATTGAACAATTATAAATCCACTTACCCCTCCAAGTATTATTAGAGAGAGAAATTTCCAACATACAGACTTGCATAAATTGAATTCCCTGACAAAGACACCTTTGGAAATTTGGTACAAAGAATTAAAGAATCCTAAAAGAGAAAAACAAGCTAAGATATTAAGATGGGTTGAACATGATATTCAATTTAAACCAGTGAAACTAGATCTAAGATTTTGTCTCGCTCGGCATTTGGTGATTGTTAGTCAACAAACGCTGGTTGAACGATGAACGCGAGCGATTAGCGAGTGCTCGAACAATAGCTTGCCTCTTGCGAATATATTCAGCTGCTGTAGTAAAAAAGGCAGAGTTTAACTGCACAATGGCGCCTAAAACAGACAATAATGCAAACAACGCTCCCATTTCTGTGTCCATGTTGTTGTTTACAGTGAAGGCTAGTCTGCCGTCTTCCGGTAGCGTTATAGTCATCTGATAGGGGCTTGACGAATAAGGGAAGGATACGCAATGACCCAAAAGCCCCAATCAGGTAGCGAATCTCAGCAGCCACGCCTCCGTTTTCAGATGTCTCCGTTTTCCTCATCCACACTGAGACGGAGCAGCAGCATTTTAGACTGAATACGGCCTCTCCAGCGTTTCCAAAACACTCCGTTTTTGGGGCTCGAAAACTCCGGCGTAGTGTGGACGGATGGCGTAACCGTAGCAAAACTTATGCATTTTAAAACTAAAACGCATTAGTGTAAACGGGGCCTCAGATTCATGGAGGGATTTTATTTGGAAAAATGTAATCAGGTTCTTTATAACACCTAAAATAAAATACTTTCAAACTAGAGATCAAAAAAATGGTGAATGCTGGAGAAAATGTGGGAATGTATTGGCTGATCATTTCCACATATTTTGGGACTGTAATATTATACACACTTATTGGCAAGATTTAAATAAAGAGATAAATGCAATAATGGGATTGAATCTGGAATGTAATTTTAAAACTATGTACCTGGGAATTTACTCCCAACAAATTATGTATATCTTCTTAACACACTACTAATAACTAGCAAAAAGGCAATTACAAAGAAATGGCTCAAGGAAGATCCTCCATCTGCAGGCGAATGGTATGATATTGTTAAAGAGGTGTATGACATGGAAGTACTGAGACAAGCCTATAACAATTCTGCATACTGGGGTAAATGGTTGAGAAGAAATGTATTGTTTTAATCTTATTGTGGTGCTTCTACTTTTGTAGCCTGTTGATCTTTGATACGTAACCCTTAACAAAATGTCATATAGCAACATTTTATCAACGATAAATACGAATGTAAATAAGATTGTATTCAGTGACCTTTGGCACATGGAATGTATGTCCTTCCATGTTCCTTTAAAAATGTTTTTTTTTTTTTTGTTGTTGTTGTTTTGTTTGTTTTGTTCTGAACTGTTTTGAAAAAGGAAAAAAAAATTATATATATATATATATATATAAACATTAACACTTTGCATAATGCATCATGACACTAACATGATTTTAGCTTGGATATTATTTTGCATGACTTTAATTGAATAATACCTGATCAATTTGTTAGCTCAATGGCAGTTTATATTTAGCTTTTCTGTCGTTTACGTTTTCATTTAAGGCCAAATATTGAAACCAAAGCTCTTAAAATGTATATTATCTTAAAATGTCAGCCTTAAAAAAGTTGTCTGGTGACTGCAATTGATTTCAGTACCTTCAACAATGTAAAATAATGATCAAAGTCATTTTATGTTACTTTATTATTTTTAACTTGATAATCTAAGTCTGTTTAATTGATGTATGTTGACTTATAAATGATTTCAACTTAAAAATTTAAGGCAACAACAAAGTTTTAGATGAGCAAAATAATAAATATTTGAATAATGGCTTTTTCATATTCATATAAAAGTATAAAGGTTAAACATATAAAGGGCGATAATAATAACACTATTAGAAATGCAACACATAAAGGACAATAATAAAGTAATGGTATAAAGATCAAACATAGTATGAATATAAATTCATTAAATGGGGTAGCCTCTTCATTGAGATGGCCCCTACTTACGCTATTTATACATCTTTTTAACATTATTATATAAAAATACAGTCGTTTATTGTTAAATCATATCAGTGCATTAATATTACCTTAATGTTTATGAATTTTAATAATGCATTAGTAAATGTGGAACTAATGAATAAATTCTGCATGTTCATTATTAGGGGGCAACCCAGTGGCGCAGTAGGTAGTGCTGTTGCCTCACAGCAAGAACGTCGCTGGGTCGCAGGTTCGAACCTCGGCTGGGCTGGGTCAGTTGGCGTTTCTGTGTGGAGTTTGCATGTTCTCCCTGGGTTCGCGTGGGTTTCCTCCGGGTGCTCCGGTTTCCCCCACAGTCCAAAGACATGCAGTACAGGTGAATTGGGTAAGCTAAATTGTCCATAGTGTATGAGTGTGAATGTGTGTGTGGAAGTTCCCAGAGATGGGTTGCGGCTGGAAGGGCATCCGCTGCGTAAAATCGTGCTGGATAAGTTGGCGGTTCATTCTGCTGTGGCGACCCCGCAAGGGACAAAGCCGACAAGAAAATGAATGAATGAATGAATGTTCATTATTAGGGCGTCATGGTGGCGCAGTGGGTAGCATGATCGCCTCACAGCAAGAAGGTCGTTGGTTTGAGTCCCTGCTGGGTCAGTTGGACAGTATCTGTGTGGAGTTTGCATGTTCTCCCCGTGTTGGCGTGGGTTTCCTCCGGGTGCTCCGGTTTCCCCCACACGTCCAAATCGGGTAAGTTAAATTGTCCGTAGTGTGTGTGTGAATAAGTGGGTATGGATGTTTTCCAGTGTTGGTTTGCAGCTGGAAGGGCATGCGCTGTGTAAAAATTATGCTGGATAATTTGGTGGTTATTTCCGCTGTGGCAACCCCAGATTATTAAAGAGACTAACCCGAGTAGAAAATGAATGAATGAATGAATGTTCTTTATTAGTTCAAGTTAGTAAATCAATTAACTAATGAAGAGATGTGTGTACTAACATGAGCAGATAATAAACAGTACATTTATAACTGTATTTATTCATCTTTTTTACATTAGTAAATGCAAACAAAGTCGTTCATTGTTAGTTCAGGTGAACTCAAAGTACGTTAATTAATTAACAAGCATTTTAATAATGCATTAATAAATGAACTATAATTAATAAAGTGTGCATAAATATAGTTCATTATTAGTGTTAGTAAATATATTAACTAATGAAACCTTATTGTAACTCAAATGACCTTCCACTGAAGCTCAAGTGGGTTGTTTTTAGTAATAGTCATCAAAAAAAATCCTTCATAAGAGATATTATTGTATTCTATTCAGTATTGCGCTTAAGAATCAATAACAATGGCTAATAAACGACTTTACAGGCTTGTGTGACCTGCTGAAATCAGCGATGTTGGATGGGATCACGCACCAACCGTCAGTCAGGGACAAAATGCAATGCTTCTGTACACAAGCTGACGATGGGAACTGCCAAAGTTTACCGTTCTCTCCGACGGGTTGCATCAAGTTATGTCTCACGTACAGTTCAGTCCAAAAGTCTGGCGCTTGCTTCTGTGTGCTGAGCCTCTGTTTGCATTCATTTTTGATTGAATGCGTTCTCATAACTCGACTGAGAAGTTTGGTTTAAAAATTAACGTAAAGCAACGAATAAGTCTTATTTAATGACTGTAGAGTCTAAAAAAATGCTGGGTTGTTTTTAACTTACCATTGTTTGAATTCTCATTACTTGAGTGGGAAGTTTGGTTAAAAATGAACATAAAGCAAGCATAAATGTGTCTGATTTAATGACTACTTGTAGAGTGTAAAAAATGCTGGGTTGTATTTAACCTAACGTTGGGTCATTTGTTTGCCTTCAGTTTTAATTGAATGGGTTCTCAACTTGTGTGAGGAGTTTGGTTTAAAAATGAATGTAAAGCAATGAATGAGTCTTATTAAATGACTATAGAGTGTAAAAAATGCTGGGTTGTTTTAAACTTAACATTGGGTCGTCTGTTTACATTCAGTCTTGATTGAATACGTTCTCATAACTTGTGTGAGTTTGGTTTAAAAATGAATGTAAAGCAATGAATGAGTCTTATTAAATGACTTATAGAGTCTAAAAAATGCTGGGTTGTTTTTAACTTAACATTGTTTGAATTCTCATTACTTGAGTGGGAAGTTTGGTTAAAAAATGAACATAAAGCAATCATAAATGTGTCTGATTTAATGACTACTTGTAGAGTGTAAAAAATGCTGGGTTGTATTTAACCTAACGTTGGGTCATTTGTTTGCATTCAGTTTTGATTGAATGCGTTCTCATAACTCGAGTGAGAAGTTTGGTTTAAAAATGAATGTAAAGCAATGAATAAGTCTTATTAAATGACTTATAGAGTGTAAAAAATGCTGGGTTGTTTTAAACTTGACATTGGGTCGTCTGTTTACATTCAGTCTTGATTGAATGCGTTCTCATAACTCGAGTGAGAAGTTTGGTTTAAAAATGAATGGAAAGCAATGAATGAGTCTTATTAAATGACTGTATAGAGTCTAAAAAATGCTGGGTTGTTTTAAACTTAACATTGGGTCGTCTGTTTACATTCAGTCTTGATTGAATACGTTCACATAACTTGTGTGAGTTTGGTTTAAAAATGAATGTAAAGCAATGAATGAGTCTTATTAAATGACTTATAGAGTCTAAAAAATGCTGGGTTGTTTTTAACTTAACATTGTTTGAATTCTCATTACTTGAGTGGGAAGTTTGGTTAAAAAATGAACATAAAGCAATCATAAATGTGTCTGATTTAATGACTACTTGTAGAGTGTAAAAAATGCTGGGTTGTATTTAACCTAACGTTGGGTCATTTGTTTGCATTCAGTCTTGATTGAATGCGTTCTCATAACTCGAGTGAGAAGTTTGGTTTAAAAATGAATGTAAAGCAATGAATAAGTCTTATTAAATGACTTATAGAGTGTAAAAAATGCTGGGTTGTTTTAAACTTGACATTGGGTCGTCTGTTTACATTCAGTCTTGATTGAATGCGTTCTCATAACTCGAGTGAGAAGTTTGGTTTAAAAATGAATGGAAAGCAATGAATGAGTCTTATTAAATGACTTATAGAGTGTAAAAAATGCTGGGTTGTTTTAAACTTAACATTGGGTCGTCTGTTTACATTCAGTCTTGATTGAATGCATTCTCATAACTCGAGTGAGAAGTTTGGTTTAAAAATGAATGGAAAGCAATGAATGAGTCTTATTAAATGACTTATAGAGTGTAAAAAATGCTGGGTTGTTTTAAACTTAACATTGGGTCGTCTGTTTACATTCAGTCTTGGTTGAATGCGTTCTCATAACTTGATTGAGGAGTTTGGTTTAAAAATGAATGTAAAGCAATGAATGAGTCTTATTAAATGACTTATAGAGTGTAAAAAATGCTGGGTTGTTTTTAACCTAACTTTGGGTCTTTTGTTTGCATACATTTTTAATTGAATGCATTCTCATAACTCGAGTGAGAAATATGATGTAGTCGGCGCAATAGCCTTGTGGTTAACGCGCTGACATATGGTGCAGTAGCGCTTCAGGGCGTCCCGAGTTCGAATCTCGGCTCGAGGACATTTCCCATCCTTACCCCCTCTCTCTCTCTCTCCCCTTTTGCTTTCTGTCTGAAATACTGTCCTGTCCGATTAATAGAGGCCAAAAAAAATCTTTAAAAAAAAAAAAGAAAAGAATGTAAAGCATGCATACATGTGTTTAATTTAATGACTGACTGTAGAGTATAAAAATGCTGGGTTGTTTTTAACTTAATATTGTTTGCATTCAGTTTTGATTGAATGCGTTCTCATCACTCGAGCGAGAAGTTTGGTTTAAAAATGAAAGGAAAGCAAGCATAAATGTGTCTGATTTAGTGACTATGTGTAGAGTGTAAAAAATGCTGGGTTGTATTTAACCTAAAGTTGGGTCATTTGTTTGCATTCAGTTTTGATTGAATGCGTTCTCATAACTCGAGTGAGGAGTTTGGTTTAAAAATGTAAGGAAAGCAAGCATAAATGTGTCTGATTTAGTGACTATGTGTAGAGTGTAAAAAATGCTGGGTTGTTTTTAACCTAACGTTGGGTCATTTGTTTGCATTCAGTTTTGATTGAATGGGTTCTCATAACTCGAGTGAGGAGTTTGGTTTAAAAATGAACATAAAGCAATGAATGAGTCTTATTAAATGACTGTGTAGAGCAGGGGTGTCCAAACTCGGTCCTGGAGGGCCGGTGTCCTGGAGAGTTGTCTCCAACTAGCTTCAACACACCTGCCAGGAAGTTTCTAGTATATCTAGTAAGAGCTTGATTAGCTGGTTCAGGTGTGTTTGATTAGGGTTGGAGCAAAACTCTCCTGGACACCGGCCCTCCAGGACCGAGTTTGGACACCCCTGGTATAGAGTCTAAAAAAAATGCTGGGTTGTTTTTAACCTTATGTTGGGTCTTGTCCAAAAGGCCAAAAAAAAAATCTTTAAAAAAAAAAAATGAGTGTAAAGCATACATAAATGTGTTTAATTTAATGACTGACTGTATGGTGTAAGAAATGTTGGGTTGTTTTTAACCTAACTTTGGGTCTTTTCTTTTTCATTTATTTTTAATTCAATGCATTCTTATAACTTGAGTGAGAAATGTGATTTAAAAATGAACGTAAAGCAATGAATGAGTCTTATTTAATGACTGGATAGAGTCTAAAAAAATGCTGGGTTGTTTTTAACCCAATGTTGGGTTAAATATGGACAAACCCAACATTGATTAATTTTTTTTTTTTCAAATAAATTGAAATGACACTTTTTAACCCAATGGTTGGGTATGTCCATATTTGACCCAATATTTGGTTAAAAACAACCCACTTGAGTTTCAGTGGAAGGACATTCGAGTTACAATAAAGTTTCATTAGTTAATATATTTACTAACATGAACTAATATTGAACTATATTTATGCAGAATTTATTAATCATCGTTCAACATTTAGGGGTGGCACAGCGACTCAGTGGTTAGCACTGTGGCCTCACAGCAAGAAGGTCGCTGGTTCGAGCCTCGGCTGGGTCAGTTGGCGTTTCTGTGTGGAGTTTGCATGTTCTCCCCATGTTGGCGTGGGTTTCCTCTGGGTGCTCCGGTTTCCCCCACAGTCCGAACACATGCGCTATAGGGGAATTGGCTCAGCCAAATTGTCCGAAGTGTATGAGTATGAGTGTGTATGGGTGTTTCTCAGTACTAGGTTGCGGCTGGAAGGACATCTGCTGCATAAAGCATTATATTCATTTCATTACAAACATTCAAAACATTCAAATGGTTCATTCCACTGTGGTGACCTCTGAAATAGAGACTAAGCTGAAGGAAAATGAATGAATGAGTTCAACATTTACTAATGCATTATTAACAACAGCTGTGTCTCATTTCAGAGGCTGCATCCTCCAAAGGATGCATTCAAAGTGCGCTGTGTCATCGCGGCGCAACGAAGGCTGTCTCACTTTAAAAAAAAATTTGAAGGCTTTTTCAAACGCAGCCTCAAAGTGCGTCCTTCATTTCCCAAGTAATAAAGGAACGTCTCAAGATTTATTGCACACTGATAACAGCAGGACGTTTTAAAAAGAAAACTCCAGTTTAAATGTATGAATTAGGTTTATTTGACTTGGATATCATGTTAAAAAACAAAAAGAGTATGACGTGTCTTACTAAAGAGTGATTTTATAGACAGTTTACATGTTTATGTGTACATGTATAGATCAAAGGAAATATATGTCCAGCTTCTGTAAACCTTGTTTTGCCTTCAGATCGCTTAAAATAAGTTTTAAAATCACTTTGGAAAAAAAGTAATTACAATTTTTATCAGCGCTTATTAACAGCAGCTGTTACGGTGGCCTGATGACGAGATCCGTCCTCTGTAGGCGAAAATCGTCTTATTTAAAAACACACGGTTCAACCTGTGTGGACTTTGAAGGACTCACCTTTGAAGTCTGCATCCTTCGGAGGATGTAGCCTTTGAAATGAGACACAGCTAATGAACGGCTTTATTTACATTTATTAATGTTAAGAAAAGAAGAATAAATACAGTAATAACTGTAATGTTTATTGTTTGTTCATGTTAGTAAATGCATTACATAAAGTGTCACCTGACTGTCTGTATTTAATGTTGTAATAAATAGCTTTTCTTTTAATGTGTTTCCTAATGTTTTGTTTATTTACAGATTTGAAAGAAAACCCAGACTTTTGGACACTTCAGTATGTGTATTATATATATACACATACACTACCTGACTAAAGTCTTGTGGTGGATCTCAGCTGTAAGAGCAACAAATAATAACTCGACTTCTAGTTGATCATCTGTAAAAGTGTCAGAAGGTGGATTTCTCTGATGAATCATCTGTTGATCTGCATCAATCATCACCAATACTGCAGAAGACCTACTGGAACTCACATGGAGCCAAGATTCTCATAGAAATCAGTCAAGTTTGGTGAAGGAGAAATCATGGTTTGGGGTTCCATTCGGTATGGAGGAGATCTGCAGAGTGGATGATCAACATCAACAGCCTGAGGTGTCAAGACATTTGTGCTGCCCATTACATTACAAACCACAGGAGAGGGACAATTCTCCAGCAGGATAGCGCTCCTTCTCATACTTCAACCTCCACATCAAAGCTCCTGAAAGCAAAGAAGGACAAAGTGCTCCAGGATTGGCCAGCCCAGTCACCAGACATGAACATTATTGAGCATGTCTGGGGTAAGATGAAGGAGGAGGCATTGAAGATGAACATAAAGACTCTTGATGAACTCTGGGAGTCCTGCAAGAACGCTTTCTTTGCCATTCCAGATGACTTTATTAATGCGTGATTTGAGTCATTCAGAGATGTATGATGCAGTCCTCCAAGCTCATGATGGAGTCAGACACAATATTCATTCTGTTTCCACTGCAGCATGACTTTATATTCTATACTGGACATTATTGAAGGTTCAGTGATGAGACTTTAGTCTAAGCAGAGTCAGACCTTACTGTCCTAATGAAATCATTCAACATCAAGACATGATCAGATTTTATTGTGCTCAAATAAACTAAATCTAGAGGCCTTTGCCTTTCATAGGAGACACTTCTGACACCAAATCATCAACTAGAAGTCCAGTTATTATTTGCTGTTCCTAAAACTTGGATGGACCACAAGACTTTAGTCAGGTATTTAATTTATATACTATTTTATTTCCTTTATTTTCTTATATATTTTTTATATTTATTTACATGTAAACATTCACAACTAAACCAAATGATCCTATCTTTATGATAAATCGTCCATTTTTGTCTCTGTCTATAAACGATTGAAGTCATGCCAGTAATATTTCACCGGTGTTTACTCGTCAAATATAGACATCTATAAAAACCACTTCAATTATTTGCCCGAGCAAACACGCTCTTTGCCTTTTAGACATTATTGATCGACTTCACAGAAATGCTGCTCTTTTCTAGGGGTAATGATCAATATCTCGTCAGCTGATAAGAGACTGTATGACATAGAGTGATATTGTAATATCAGCAATGATTTCGTCTTCATTTATTCAGTCTTTTAATGTGACCTCTGACCTCATTTTAGAGTCTCATAAACAAAACGAATGAGGAAAATGCTTTAAGAAAAAACCTCTTTATTTTTAAAAATATATATATATATTCAGCAAAATTACAAAGTACAACATGTTTTTTCCCAAGCTATATCACACTTTTAAGAAAATATCCCTTTATTATAAAAAATTATGGAAAGGATTAATCTCTGTGCTCCTTCGGAGGGAGCTGTGCCATAAGTTACAGTATCATATTTCAGTCCAAGCAAAAAATATACAAAACACACAATGTAGATTGGGTTTGCATGGCTTAGCTTCCCAAAAAAATAACAGGTAAAGTGCAAAAAAACGCTGTTAGCATGAAACCCTACGCTAGCTAGTCAAATCAAATCACTTTTATTGTCACATCATCAGCAGCACGTGTGCTATGATGAGTGAAAAGCTTAGTATGCATCCCTAGGAAGTGCTTCAAACTAGACAAAGTGAGAAATGTCGTAACGCATAACAAAATAAACACACAAACATGGCAGAAATACACGTGTAACATGTGCAATGTAGATTATTGTACTGTTTGTAGATTATCCCATAAATAAAACGTATTAATATTACAAAATAAAAGCCAAAGTGTGTCTGTTTGAACTGAATAAAGCAGCTTGGAACACAGATTTAGTTGCATTTGCTGGTGCAATGTAGCGTAAACAGTCACAAAAGAAGAGGAGAACTATTGAGAAAAAAACACCTTCGTCAGATTCTGATGCAACACTTACACAACTGATGCACTCATAATATCTTAATATATATATACAGGGTTCCCACTTTTATATCAAATATCCTTTCGCTGACTAAAAAGCTGGATTGAATGGAAATGTAGGCCACTGTTGTGCTTTGCATATGAGTAATATAATATTAGAGTAACATGGTAAAATAATTGCATCATAATATTAAAATGATTTAAGCTTGGATATTAATTTGCATGACTTTAATAGCGTCTATGAGAATAGTAGTTGATCAATTTCTGATTAGATTATATTGTTAGCTCAATAGCAGTTTATATTTAGCTTAAGTTTTCGTTTAAAGCCAAATATTGAAGCTCTATTATGCTAAAACGTTAGCCTTAAAAAGTGACTTGCAATTGACTTCAGTGACTTCAGCACTGTAAATTAATGATCATATCATGTTACTTTTAAATTATTATTTTTAAGTTGCAAATGTTTAAACTTGGCATTGTAAGTCTGTTCAATGGATGTAAGTTGATTTATACGTTTAATTTAAACTAAAAACATTAAGGCAACAACAAATGTTTACAGTGCAGTTGATGAGCAAGAAAATAATTACAATTGAGCTGAAAATAACATAACAACAACAGGCGTGATATAAAACAGCATGATATAAACCAATTACATTTTTAAAATTTAAAGTGACACACACAAATCCCTGATATTCCATGACCTGGACAAATATATGTATAAAAATACTTATAATATCTGGAATAAAGCTCTTAAAATCTGTTATATTCCAGTAATTCCTGGACCCGTGGGAACCCTGTGTTTCCTCCGCACTACAGGTCAGTCTGCGTTTACAGTGACTTTGATTTCCCTGAGCATTTCTATAAGGAACTATAATGCATAAGCTTTGCTCACACGCAGCCAAAGCCTCCATTAGAGAGTATTCCAGCAGATACAGTTGAAGGCAAAATTATTACTGAAATTTCAACACTTATCTCCCAAGTGCCTTTACACAGAGCAAGGTCAATTTCCTTTAATATTTTGTCTACCTTGTAAAATCTTTTTTAGTTTGGCTGGAATAAAAGCAGTTTTTAATGTCATTATAATTACTGTTTCTGTTCCGATTGGCTACAGAACAAACCACAGTTGTCCAATTATTAACCTAGTTAACCTATTTAATCTGTACTTAAAAGAAATATGCATTGCATTTACTATTTTTTTAAAGATAAGTGGTTGCAAACAGTTAATATGGGCTCAATTTAAACAAATTAGATTTAGTAATGTTCAACATAATTTGTTTGTTTAAATTCAGCCCATATTAATTGTTTGCAAGCAGTTACCTTAATAAATAAGTTAATTATACTAGTTACTATAGTTAAGCCTTTAAATTGCACTTAAGTATGTTGCAAAACAACTAGTAAAATATGATGCACTGCCATCATGGCAAATATAAAAGCAATCAGTCATTAGAAATTAGCTTGATGAAACGAAACAGCACTTAAGGGAAATATCTGCATTTAAATTTCACACTAATAATTTACTCTTCAACTATAAATAAGCCTAAATAACAAATGAGCATTATTCATGTGCACCCACACGATTCAACAATCATATCCGGCACGTCGGTCTTCACAATAGTGTGCTGTGAATTAAAGTAGACCATAGACAGCGGGCGTCTCTGAATGGGCACGCAGCAGGACGACACCGCCGTATTGATACCATTCGCTTTCAGCTGGCTGAAAACACTAGCGTGAAATGAAGAAGCGATGCCGGGAGAGCCGGATAAATGCTGCGGACACTGACCCATGCAATAGTTCATGTGGTAGCCCTCAGGAGCAATGATCCAGTCCTGCCACTGAATGTCTCGAAACTTAATATAAAAGTCTTTCTTGCAGCACACGCTCACATCGTCGCCGCAGCGCAGGGAGCGTTTGCTGAGCGCGTGTTTGGACGGATCTTCACGCAGACGCACTTGTGCTACTAGAAACGGCTGATGGGACGAGTCTTCTGTCGGCTCTTTTTTGCACAGGTTTCGTCCTGCGTCTTCGCAGTGCACCTCCAGACGCAGACGCCGCTGTCCGCCGTCCAGAAATGCTTGCAGTGTGCTTGTGACGGGGAAGGTGTGCCATCCGCCCCGCGCCGCGTCTACGCTCCTCTGCAGAACCAGGGTTCGGTTTGTGCTGTCCGACAGGTATATTTCTGCGCTGATACGGCTGTTTTCAGATGGACGCAGGTACAGCCATAATGAGGACTGCAGGACTTGAACACTGTGGCCTTTCTCCTGCAGGAACTGGAAGGATAAACTGGTGTCGATGCTGTTAGGAAGATCGCCGTCTGTGGAGAAAACACACACACTGATGTCAAAAGAGATGCGGTGTTGAAGTAAGCTGCATTCTGTCAAATATACAGTAAATAAAGGATAGCTGTGGCTGCCAGAATTCAATGTTGCATGTGTAAAATTTACAGTATAAAATGTTAGCTGTGGTTTCCAGGATTCGACCGTGAAAAAATCCCAGTAGAAAGCAAATGTAATGCATTTTAATGGTAAAGTGAATAAATAGCATTCATTCATTCATGCTCCTTCGGCTTAGTCCCTTTATTCATCAGCTGTCGCCACAGCGGAATGAACCGCCACAGGGTATCCGCGGGATCTTAAAGTCTTAAAATGTCTTAAAAATGTAGGCCTTAAAAAGTCTTAAATCCACTAAAATATTGTGTTGTAGGTCTTACATCATTTTAAACAGGCCTTAATTTTCCTGTCCATGTAAAGCTACCAATCAGATCAACACCTATCCAACCACTATCATTTCATCTCAAGCTAAAGTTTATTTATTAACTTTATTTACCAACTCTATTTATATTTATATATACAGTTGAAGTCAGAATTATTAGCCCACCTGAAAGAGAGCAGATTTCTTCAACACATTTCTAATCATAATAGTTTTAATAACTCATCTCTAATAACTGATTTATTTTCTCTTTGTCATGATGACAGTAAATAATAATAGACTAGATATTCTTCAAGACACTTCTATACAGCTTAAAGTGACATTTAAAGGCTTAACTAGGTTAATTAGGGTAACTAGGCAGGTTAGGGTAATTAGACAAGTTATTGTATAACGATGGTTTGTTCTGCAAACTATCAGAAAAAGATATACAGTAGCTTAAAGGGGCGAATAATTTTGTCCTTAAAATGGTGTTTAAAAAATTAAAAACTGCTTTTAGTTTAGCCGAAATAAAACAAATAAGACTTTCTCCAGAAGAAAAAATATTATCAGACATACTGTGAAACTTTCCTTGCTCTGTTAAACATAAATTGGGAAATATTTAAAAAAGAAAAAAAAGGGGGGCAAATAATTCTGACTTCAACTGTATAAACATATGGTTTAACTATCTTCCTTGCAATAAAATTTGTTTGTAATGTTTTTTTTTTATGTTTTATCTGGGCCATTAAAAACACCCTTAGCATTTAGTCTTGTGTAAGTTTGAAATTTCATTCATAATGGTCTTAAAAAGGTCCTTAAGAGTCTTAAATTTGACTTGATGAAACCTGTAGAAACCCTGCACCAACTTATCCTCAGTTTTACACAGCGCCTGCCCTTCCAGCTGCAACCCCAGTACTGGGATAAATAACAGTAAAGTAATAAAATACAGTAATACAGTAAAATAATAAAATTTAAAAATGAATGTATAAAGTTATTTTTTACTGTAAGTTATAATTCTACAGTGTTTTTCCTGTTAATATTTACTTAATTTACATTAGACGTTCTTTTAAGTGCCATCTGAATCAGACGAGCTATGTTGAGGGAAGCTGCATGCTGTATTCAATGCTGTGGTCGGGGGAAAAACTAGGACAAAAAAATGTGCAATAATAATGATGGTTGAATATAAAGTTTAATAAGTGTATATAAAAGGATAGTTCACCCAAAATGAAACATTCTGACATCCTTTACTATCCCTTTTTTGTTTGAACCCTTGTTTCAAATCGTTTTCTTCTCTTGAACACATAAAAAAAGATATTTTGAAAAATGTTATAAACCTGTAAGCGTCGACATTAGTTTCTGTTTTTCCTAGTATAGACAGTGATTACAGGCTTTCAACATTCTTCAAAATATCTTCATTTGTGTTCAACAGAAAAGAGAAACACAAGATTTGGAAGAGTAAATAGTGAGTACATTTTAATTTTGGCATGATCTTTATCACTTTAACACTTTATAGGGCACTCATTAAAAATACTCATTAGAAAACCGCTGGAGTTACAAGACGTCTGAACATTTATAATTAAAAAAAACATGGTTTTCCATACATGGTTTCTCACTTGATTTTTTTAAATATATATAATCTATATTATAATTTGCTAGCCTCAATTATTGAGCATTTCAGCAAACACAGTTGAAGGCAAACATAAGCTATCTTGAACAAATATATGTTGACCTATAGGAACTGGGGTCATCATTGAAGAAAGCAGATCTGATTTTGTTCATTTAAGCCATTTTAAAAGAGTTTTATTAATGATTTCTAAGCAGATATAGGTAATAAGTACTGATCTTATCTATCTGTCCAAAAGCATTTGCAATTTGTTGGAAGGAATGAGAAACTGCTACTGTGATGTGCACAAATGACTGATTGTTTAGAGAAATGCATTAACTGTTGTGCAAATGTAAATAGTGTTGTGAGAAACGCACCAAAGCCACTGAGAAAAACTGTAAATTGCATGTTTGAGCTGTCTCAACTTAAAATAACTTGCAGTGAGATGTCTTAAAATACGTCAGTGTCATTTGTTTGTCTCCAGCTGCACACCAGTCATATATTTTTCTAAGGCCATTTTATAAATGTGGCTTAAATAGCCTAATTTATCCAAGGCCTAGTCCTGGCTTAATCTAAGCGCTGTTTGTGAAACTGGGCCTTCAAGTACTGATCTTGCACATTTTATAAATGCATTTTAAAAAATCTGTTTTGTTTTGGACATTAAAGAAATCGTTGAAGTAATTGAACAAAGAATCTCTAAAAAAGTTTATTTCAACTCAGTTTTGGGTAAAATATGGACAAAACCAACTGCTGGCTTATTTTTTCTTGTCCCATTAACTGCACCACCAAGAAAAAAAAATTAATTGCATTTCTTAACTCCTAATGTTGCTAGTTAACACACTCAATGCATTTTTTTTTTACTTTTCAACACATCATTTTTTAAATATCAGCCTCTACCAAATGGTTGATATGTCAGTTTCTTGTAAAAGTACCAGAATTAATACATGTACTATAAAAGTCAGGAAATATGAAGTGTAAGACCAATTTATTTAAAAAGTAATCAAAATAAAACATATTTGAATACTAAATCATCTTTATTTTTTGAAGTATGCCATAAAATACTTCAGATTCTCATTTAACATGTTTTCTTATTTATTTATTTTTATTTTTTTTACAATAAAACCAAAATCAAGTGTAGTAGTGCAACAGGATTATGCTTGTTTGATTTGTAAACCAACAATGCTGTGTGTGTGTAAACCATTATTTAAAGCAGTCATTCTTTAAATGACTTTGACAGTCCTCATTTAAAACAGCCAAAATGTGATTAAACACTTTGTAAGGCAGAAAGTTAAAGGGTTATTTTTATTATTCATTCATTTTCTTGTCGGCTTATTCCCTTTATTAATCTGGGGTCGCCACAGTGGAATGAACCGCACGATTCCAGTACGATTTTTACGCAGCGGATGCCCCTCCAGCCGCAACCCATCTCTGGGAAACATCCACACACTCATGCACACACATACACTATGGACAATTTAGCCTACCCAATTCACCTGTACCGCATGTCTTTGGACTGTGGGGGAAACCGGAGCACCCGGAGGAAACCCACGCGAACGCAGGGAGAACATGCAAACTCCACACAGAAACGCCAACTGACCCAGCCCAGCCAAGGTTCAAACCTGCGACCCAGCGACGTTCTTGCTGTGAGGCGACAGCACTACCTACTGCGCCACTGCGTCGCCTATTTTTATTATTAAAGGATCAAATTGGCTTTGACTATTAAAAATCTCAGCATTTTTAGAGGGAGAAATATATTTCAATGTAAATCGTTCATAAAAATGTTCACATATGCACATTTAAAGATGGTTTTAGCAGAAAATAAGCCATGTATTAATCTTTATCATATTAAAAGTGTATATAGCACATTTTAACATATAGTTAAAACAGTTTTAACATTGAGGAAATCAGTTTCTCAACGTAAAATGTTGGTTAAAAACTGCATGAACACAAACACGTTGTTTCTTATAAACAACATAGAAGCATAAATGTGGGCTGCTGGTCTATAATCTTGCAAATGTGGATACAGTATAATAACGTTTAACGTATAGCTAGTTTTAACGTTAAGGGAATCAGTTTCTCCATGTAAATCGCTCGTAAAACCGTTCAATTCTGTGCGCGTTTGCGTAAAGCTGCTGCGTATCTCAATTTAACCAAACAAATTCAATTTAGTAATGATTAACTTCATTTGTTTGTTTAAATTCATCCCATATGAATAGTTTGCCAACCAGTTACCTGTCTATGACACCCGGCAAATCTGTCGCTGGGTATCTTTTCAAAAGTTTAATTTAGGTTCTTTTAAGATGCATAAAGTTATATAGATGGATGGATGGATAGATAGATAGATAGATAGATAGATAGATAGATAGATAGATAGATAGATAGATAGATAGATAGATAGATAGATAGATAGATAGATAGATGAGAGTGAGATTTCTGAGAGTGTGTGTGTGTGCGCGCACTCCTCTTCTAAGAGTGTTTGTTATGATGGTTATTCTGCAGGTCAGATGAACTCACCGACATCAGCGAAGCTCACGATCTCGTAGGCCTGGTTGCTGGAGCGCGAGTTCGGCAGGTTGTTCTCCAGCTCCAGGGTTCCGTCCTGTCGGATGCGACCCGCGTGGAGCTTCCGCAGCGCCGTCATGAGCGCCGCCCGCGGGACCGTCTGCGTGATGTTCGGCCTCTCCCGCAGGTGCAGTTTGCTCAGGATCTGCTGTTTGGCGATCTCCACCAGGTACTGCTGCTCCGAGCCCTTCTCCATCGCCGGTAAACCGCACGTCGGACAGCCCGTAGTGGCTGCGCGCGCTCCGGACTCCGCGAACGCGCACAGCACCACCAGCGTGGATAGATTCAGACAGGAAAATAAATGCATGTTCTGCTTGTTTGAGTTCGAGACAGTCTTGGAGAGAGATGCGCACTAGCAGGTGGATGCAGAGAAGTGAGCTGCACCTGAGGACTTACAGGTGGAGTAATCCATCAAAAGTTACCGTCACACGTTTAGATGACGCGCCTCGAGTGCGCTCTGGCTGTTACGCGCGTGCCTGAGGGAGGGTGGATTCACACACACACACACACACACACACACACATAGATATATATATATATAGACCTGCAGGAGTTGATCATTAGCCAGAACAAATAAACATACTACACTTACAGTGCCACGTCGAGCCGCGGCTATGTGGATCCAAGTCCGAGGAGTGACCCCTGTCCCAGTGACCCGCAGCAATGCGATGCATCCACACCAAACACATGACAGGACAACACAGACTAATGCATGACGCAATCGGACGCTTTCTGATGGGAAATACAAGCACAGCATCTGCTCATCATGCATCACCGTTACAGTTATATACACACGCTGTATAAAGGAATTAGCAACTTCACTAAAAAACAAAAACAAAGGAGTAAACCTTAAAAGCAACAAGTTGATTTTACTTAAAAAAGTCAGCAAACACTTTGACTTAACATTGCTAATTATGCACATAGTTTGTTTACTTAAAAAAGAGAGAGTTGCCTTCTAATTATTAAATAAAGTCAACTAATTCGAGTTTATTTGGGTTTTTTTGCATCACGTTATTGCATTACAGTCAAAATCAGAAAAGTGAAGGTTATTAGTTACTATAAATGTATTAGCAGCTAATAACTTTGACTTATTAAGTAGTAACTAACAGCTTTTAACAGTTAAAGTTAATATATATAAACATAGTTAACCTGCATTATGATGTCTATGTACATGTTCAATGAAGTGTATGTGTTGTCCTCAAAGTCCTCAGGTGTTTGGCATCATCTCACAACAACTGTAGTTCTTTACTGGTTTGTATCATATATGACAGGGGTGCTCAATCCTGTTCCTGGAGATCTACCTTCTTGCAGATTTCCATTGCAGCCCATATCAAACACACCTGCCTGTAATTATCAAGTGCTGTTCAGGTCCTAATTAATTGGTTCAGGTGTGTTTGATCAGGGTTGGAGCTGAACTCTGTGGGAAGGTAGATCTCCAGGAGCAGGGTTGAGCACTCCTGATATATGAGAATCTATTTAAATTCAATATATACCCATATACGGTGGCGCAGTAGGTACTGCTGTCGCCTTACAGCAAGAAGGTCGCTGGTTTGAGCCTCGGCTGTATCAGTTGGCATTTCTGTGTGGAGTTTGCATGTTCTCCCTGCGTTCGCGTGGGTTTCCTCCGGGTGCTCTGATTTCCCCCACAAGTCCAAAGACATGCGGTACAGGTGAATTGGGTAAGCTAAAATTGTCCGTAGTGTATGTGTGTATGAGTGTGTGTGGATGTTTCCCAGTTATGGGTTGCAGCTGGAAGGGCATCCGCTGCGTAAAACATATGCTGGACAAGTTGGCGGTTCATTCCGCTGTGGCGACCCCAGATTAATAAAGGGACTAAGCCGAAAAGAAAATGAGTGAATATACCCATACAAAAAAATACAACCCAGGCTCATTATTAATATGTACCCCTGTCTACATTTCTGGAGAGCGCCAAATATGTTCCAGGAGCTACGGTTTGTGCAGTTTTTGTTTTTGTGAATCCACCAGAGGGCACTGTGTGTGCTTTTTCAAATTTTAAATTTCTTACGTGAGTGCCAATCACACCTGCTGTTCTCACGTAAATCCACCAGAGGCCGCTGTCGACTGACCATTCAAGGTCAGCTGGTAGCATGACAAGAAACAGAAGCCGTCGGCGGCATCATACATTTTGTTTTAAAGACAAAATTCAGCCATACCTAGCTCCGGCTACGACCTCATGCTGTTCGTGCCGCCCTTTCGCGGACGAAAGTGAAGAGCCGGGGGGAGGAGGGTGGAATTAGTTGGTGGTGTCGCGGACTAAAGTGAAGAGCCGGGGGGAGGAGGGTGGGATTAGTTGGTGGTGTCGCGGACTAAAGTGAAGAGCCGGGGGGAGGAGGGTGGAATTAGTTGGTGGTGTCGCGGACTAAAGTGAAGAGCCGGGGGGAGGAGGGTGGAATTAGTTGGTGGTGTCGCGGACTAAAGTGAAGAGTGGGGGGGAGGGGGTGTTGCGGTCAAAAGTGATGAGCAGGGGGGTTTCAAGATGCCACCCAGGGCGATCGCCCACATTGCCCATGCCTAAATCCTTCACTGGTTGTGGTGATTCTACAGTTGCTATTGTAACACAACAACTACTCTGTAAAACAAATGTCCACACAATTCATTCATGTTGACCCAACACTTTAACTTAACAAGATTAAGGGGATTTAACCTAAAACAATTAGGTGTTACCTAAAAATCTCAAGAATCGTGTTGTTTCAGCTCATTTTAAAGTTGTTTGAACAAGCAAGAAAACTTTTTGAGTGCAAATCTTCCTGTTTTTTTATTTAGTCACTATTCATTCACTCATTCATTCATTCATTTTCTTTTCAGCTAGTCCCTTTATTAATCAGGGGTCACCACAGTGGAATGAACCGCCAACTTATCCAGCATATGTTTTACGCAGTGGATGCCCTACCAGCTGCAACCCATCACTGGGAAACATCCATACACTCTCATTCACACTCATACACTACGGTCAATTTTAGCATACCCAATTCCCCTATAGCGCATGTGTTTGGACTGTTGGGGAAACTGGAGCACTCCGAGGAAACCCACGCCAACACAGGGAGAACATGCAAACTCCACACAGAAACGCCAACTGACCCAGCTGAGGCTCAAACAAGCGACCTTCTTGCTGTGAGGCGAACGTGCTACCCACCGCACCACCCTTATTTAGTCACTATTCATATACAATTTAATTATCTTGAAAATAAGAAAGCAAGTACTGTCATTTTTAAATGACTTTAATGTATATACTGTAACTCAGTGTTTCTCAACCACATTCCTGGACAACCACCAGCACTGCATGTTTTGGATGTCTCCATTGTCTGTCACAGCCATTACAGGTCTTTCAGTGTCTGGCTAATGAGCTGATGATCTGAATCAGGTGTGTTTGGTTTCGGAGACACTGGAAAATATGCAGAGCTGGTGGTCCTCCAGGAACGTGGTTGAGAACCACTGCTGTAACTGATAATTTTTCTCAAGTGTATGTTCCTGTCCTTTATCCTTTTTCCTTTTTCTCCCTTTGTATTTTTTTCCATTGACAGCATATGTAATTGATATTTTGTGTATCTCGTGGTGGATGAGGAGATTCCCCCAATGTGTAAAGCGCTTTGAGTGTCCAGAAAAGTGCAATATAAAATGTAAGGAATTATTATTATTGTAATGTACTGTAATGTGTATTTATATAGCACATTTATTGTGTATGGCCATACACCCAAAGCGCTTCACAATCATGAGGGGGGGTCTCTCCACACCACCACCAGTGTGCAGCATCCACTTGGAGGATGCGACGGCAGCCACAGGACAACAGCGCCAGTGCGCTCACCACACACCAGCTATAGGTGGAGTGGAGAGACAGTGATAGAGCCAATTCAGTGGATGGGGATGATTAGGAGGCCATGATGGGAAAGTGCTGATTGAGGGACTTTTATGAAGGTAAATCAGTTGCGAAACTCGAGAGCTTGCAAATCTAAATGTGAGAACTTGTAATAATAATATTTGTATGTGTAGGTTGAAATGTACACTCACAGCTCTGATGTGAACAGCTGAATCCCTCGATTTGCA
This sequence comes from Danio kyathit, assembly GCA_903798195.1. NCBI lineage: Eukaryota > Metazoa > Chordata > Actinopteri > Cypriniformes > Danionidae > Danio > Danio kyathit. Next base: position 71,980,633 of record LR812524.1, on the reverse strand, counting down.
CACACACACAATAATCAACACACTTGTGTTTTGAATTCGAAGTTGCAGATTAATAGTTGTGCATTTGTGAAATGTCATTCACAAATACAAAATGACAGACACAGATGTGCATGTCAAATTTGATTGCAGTTTCATTGTACAACCACAAGTCGGCACTCACAACCTCTCAGATTTGCCAGTTCAACTACAAGTCTCCCGCTCTCTGACTTTTGCTACACATCTGGCGTGATCTCTGTAGCAGAACTGATTTGTGCACTCGTAGATGCAGAGGCGCGAGCAGCGCGGGGCGGGGGAGGGGCGGGGCAGGGGTAAAGCTGTTTTATTGGCCGATGCCTGACCAATGAATCAATATATATATATATATATATATATATATATATATATATATATATATATATGTGTTACTTGTAAAAACTACAGAACCACAGAACCTAGCACAGTTCTTAGCTTAGCTAACAGTATTGAACATCTAGATAATTATTAAAAACAATAACTTACCCTCTGATTGCTGAGTGCTGACGTACAGAAACGTCCCATCTCATTGGCTGGCTCTAGTCAATACTGACTTTGCTGCTCTTTTATTGGTATATAAATTTTCGTAGAGTTAATGTTATTTATTAAACATCTTTTGAGAAATTAGTGAAAAAAAAAAAACGAAATAATAAAATAATCATAGTAATTATTCTTCTGCAGTCGAGTCCCTTTGGCTACCGGCATTGTTCATTGGTCAGGCATCGGCCAATAAAACAGCTTTACCCCTGCCCCGCCCCTCCCCCGCCCCGCGCTGCTCGCGCCTCTGCATCTACGAGTGCACAAATCAGTTCTGCTACAGAGATCACGCCAGATGTGTAGCAAAAGTCAGAGAGCGGGAGATTTGTAGTTGAACTGGCAAATCTGAGAGGTTGTGAGTGCCGACTTGTGGTTGTACAATGAAACTGCAATCAAATTTGACATGCACATCTGTGTCTGTCATTTTGTATTTGTGAATGACATTTCACAAATGCACAACTATTAATCTGCAACTTCGAATTCAAAACACAAGTGTGTTGATTATTGTGTGTGTGTGCAAATCGAGGGATTCAGCTGTTCACATCAGAGCTGTGAGTGTACATTTCAACCTACACATAAAAATATTATTATTACAAGTTCTCACATTTAGATTTGCAAGCTCTCGAGTTTCGCAACTGATTTACCTTCATAGACTTTGGCCAGGACACCGGGGTTACACCCCTACTCTTTACCAGAAGTGCCATGGGGTTTTTAATGACCACAGAGACTCAGGAACTCGGTTTAACGTCTCATCCGAAAGACGGCGCCCACTGACAGTGTAGTGTCCCCTTCACTTTTACTGGGGCATTAGGACTCACACAGACCACAGGTTGAGCGCCCCCTGCTGGCCTCTCTAACACCACTTCCAACAGCAACCTAGTTTTCCCATGTGGTCTCCCATCCAGACACTGACCAGGCTCAGCCCTGCTTAGCTTCAGTGAGTAACCGGTCTTGGGCTGCAGGGTGATATGGCTGTGGCAGATTGTAAACAGATATTGTTACACAACAAATATTGTTAAAAAATAAATAAAAATGCACAGCATCTGCTCGTGCATCACCATTATAGTCCCTTAATGGTTTGCATTATATATGAGAACCAATATAAATGCTATATAGCTAAATAAAAAATACTACAGCAAATACTGCAGTGTTTTTGACCTATAGAAAGTACTTGAATTAATAAGTTGCTGAATGAACCAATACTGTAGTTTTCTACAACTATAGGCTATATTATACTACAATACACAAAGTAAAACTTGAAGTATTGCAGTTCTCCATAAATAATAATCCAGTATGCTGGAGCATTCATTTGCTAAGACTTGTAAATACTATAATGTATGGATAAAACACTTTACCGTATGCTTCAAAAACACCATATTGATCTATTTAGTATAAATTACTATAGTATTTTTTCATGTTGGCTTTTAAAGCTGCTTTATTCATCTGATATCTGAAGAAGGTTTGTATTCATTCTGTTATTTTCTCTGCGTATATAAACACACATGACTTAGTTTGACTTTGGTTAGTGTGTTAGTCATTTGAAGTCATCTATTATAGATGTTTTTATATATATTTTAATCTGATGAACTAAAGGGAAGCATATGAAAGCAGTGTTTTGCACGCATGACGATGATGATGCTGTATTTGTGGCTGATTGAACTGACACAGATAGTGAAGCTGATGCTGTAAGATCGCAGTGTCTAGGCGCCGTCTAGTGGACACGATGAAGCACAACCAGTAGGACAGCTTTATAACGAATCAATAATGCAGGTGTAATCCGGCTCATCTTGACACGTGGGTTACATTATATGAACTATGTACAGTATTATAAATAAAGATACAAGCCTGTCTTTTATTTCTCCTCTCTCTAATTTGTTTGATATTGATCATTTCTTTACCTTTGGCACCATTGATGATCACAGTATTTCTGATTTCTGTGACACCACTGATGTTTGCTGTTCCAGATGTTTACTGATAACCTTTATCTCGATTTTGATGAGCATTAAACAACATTAGAGAAATATTTACTCCAGAAAGCATGCATTTTCTGTTCGTTTTATTTGCATAGGAAAAAAATATGAGGTAACACTTCATTTTAAGGTGGCCTTGTCACTCGTTTAATGTACGTACTATAGTCAGTACTATTAATTGACATTAAAGAATGCATATTACAGTAAAATACTGTGTCATTTAATCGTTAATGGTGTATATTAAATTGCATCACAATACAAGGTGAACTTCTTATGCAGTCTAAAAATGCTGGGTTTCCATATACAGTTGAAGTCAGAATTATTCGCCCCCCTTAGATTTTTTTTCTTTTTAAATATTTCCCAAATGATGTTTAACAGAGCAAGGAAATTTTCACAGTATGTCTGATAATATTTTTTCTTCTGGAGAAAGTCTTATTTGTTTTATTTTGGCTAGAATAATAATTTTTAAAATGCATTTTAAGGTCAATATTTTTCGCCCCTTTAAGCTATATTTATTCTTGAAAGTCTCCAGAACAAACCATCATTATACAATAACTTGCCTAACTACCCTAACCTGCCTAGTTACCCTAATTAACCTAGTTAAGCCTTTAAATGTCACTTTAAGCTGTATAGAAGTGTCTTGAAGAATATCTAGTCTAATATTATTTACTGTCATCATGACAAAGAGAAAATAAATCAGTTATTAGAGATGAGTTATTAAAACTATTATGATTAGAAATGTGCTGGAGAAATCTGCTAATAATTCTGACTTCAACTGTATATGGGTTAAATATGGACAAATTCAACTTTTGGGTTAAAAAGTGTAATTAAAATTTAATTGAAAAAGAAATGTACTCCATCGGTTGGGTTTGTCACTATTTGACCCAACATTGGGTTACAAAAACCCAGCATTTTTAAAGATTTTATAAAAAAAAAATGTAATTGCCGAATTGTTTACTTACACAAAATTGCACACAAAGGCATCACAACAAATCAAATCTACTAAAAATTTAACAGGTGAAAAACAAATAAACAAATAAATAAATAAATAAACAAATAATAGGCAACGCGGTGGTGCAGTTCGTAGTGCTGTCGCCTCACAGCAAGAAGGTCGCTGGTTCGAGTCCCGGCTGGGTCAGTTGGCATTTGGCATTCAGTTGGTGGAGTTTGCATGTTCTCCCTGTGTTGGTGTGATTTGTATCATACACTCTAAAAATGACAGGTTATTTCAACCCAATTTTGGGTGTAACAAGGACAAACCCAACTACTGGGTTAATTTTTTTAATTGAATGAATAGGACCAAATTTAACCCAATGTTTAGGTTAGTCCATATTTTACCCAATTTGGCTTTAAATAACCCAGCATTTCTTAGAGTGTATACACATATATTTAATATCTAAATATAATTAAACATTTCCTTAAATATATGCATGCACGTGTGTATTTATATATAAATATACACAATACACACACTCATCATGTAAGAATAACCTTTCATTTTGCATGTGATTAATCTCTGCCCAGCACTATTAAAAGTAATTCATATTTCAGAGGAGTACTTCACACAGCAAAAATTTCCAGTGTTAAATATACAGTGTGATTTTTTTTTTGGTGTTGCTCAGTGTTAAAACCGGAGTACATTTTAATCTATGAGTGTGAAAGAGCGTATATTTAAGAGTTTTTTCTTTTAGTGTTAAACTTTTAACCCAATATACAGTGTATTCCAGTCCAGTTTTTTTACTCGAACCGGTTCTTTCAGACAAACAGTGATCAAACCAGCATGTTTTACTTAAACTTGAAACATGTCTTGTTGCATTTTAAAATGCAAAGAGTTGAACGTACTGAAATTATTATTTCTGAAAAGATTAATGAACATTTAATAAATGAAAACTATTTTCACCATATTTGATCACTGTTATCTGTCACACACCAATTGATAAAATAGGAAAAAAGGTAATATATAAACACTTTAAAGGGTAACACACACTCCAGTTTGATGTAAGAATAAACTCTTACTGTGTTCAAATGAACTCTGAGAGTAATGTACTTTAGAAAGGGTTATTTTAACTCCAAAATGGAGGGAGTCATATGTACACCCAAGGAGTGTTAAGTTAAACTCAAATTGAGTTAAATCTACACTGATTTTTTTTGCTGTGTAAATAAATAAATAATAGGCAACGCAGTGGTGCAGTACGTAGTGCTGTCGCCTCACAGCAAGAAGGTCGCTGGTTCGAGTCCCGGCTGGGTCAGTTGGCATTTGGCATTCAGTTGGTGGAGTTTGCATGTTCTCCCTGTGTTGGTGTGATTTGTATTTAATATCTAAATATAATTAAACATTTCCTTAAATATCTGCATGCACGTGTGTATTTATATATAAATATACACAATACACACACTCATCATGTAAGAATAAACTTTCATTTTGCATGTGATTAATCTCTGCCCAGCACTATTAAAAGTAATTCATATTTCAGAGGAGTACTTCACACAGCAAAAGTTCCAGTGTTAAATATACAGTGTGATTTTTTTTGGTGTTGCTCAGTGTTAAAACAGGAGTACATTTCAATCCATGAGTGTGAAAGAGCATATATTTAAGAGTTTTTTTACGTTTAGTGTTAAACTTTTAACCCAATATACAGTGTATTCCAGTCCAGTTTTTTTACTCGAACCGGTTCTTTCAGACAAACAGTGATCAAACCAGTATGTTTTACTTAAACTTGAAACATGTCTTGTTGCATTTGAAAATGCAAAGAGTTGAACATACTGAAATTATTATTTCTGAAAAGATTAATGAACATTTAATAAATGAAAACTATTTTCACCATATTTGATCACTGTTATCTGTCACACACACCAATTGATAAAATAGGAAAAAAGGTAATATATAAACACTTTAAAGGGTAACACACACTCCAGTTTGATGTAAGAATAAACTCTTACTGTGTTCAAATGAACTCTGAGAGTAATGTACTTTAGAAAGGGTTATTTTAACTTCAAAATGGAGGGAGTCATATGTACACCCAAGGAGTGTTAAGTTAAACTCAAATTGAGTTAAATCTACACTGATTTTTTTTGCTGTGTAAATAAATAAACAAATAATAGGCAACGCGGTGGTGCAGTACGTAGTGCTGTCGCCTAACAGCAAGAAGGTCGCTGGTTCGAGTCCCGGCTGGGTCAGTTGGCATTTGGCATTCAGTTGGCGGAGTTTGCATGTTCTCCCCGTGTTGGTGTGATTTGTATCATAAACTCTAAAAATGACAGGTTATTTCAACCCAATTTTGGGTGTAACAAGGACAAACCCAACTACTGGGTTAATTTTTTTAATTGAATGAATAGGACCAAATTTAACCCAATGTTTAGGTTAGTCCATATTTTACCCAATTTGGCTTTAAATAACCCAGCATTTCTTAGAGTGTATACACATATATTTAATATCTAAATATAATTAAACATTTCCTTAAATATCTGCATGCACGTGTGTATTTATATATAAATATACACAATGCACACACTCATCATGTAAGAATAAACTTTCATCTGCATGTGATTAATCTCTGCCCAGCACTATTAAAAGTAATTCATATTTCAGAGGAGTACTAAATAAATAAATAATAGGCAACGCGGTGGTGCAGTACGTAGTGCTGTCGCCTCACAGAAAGAAGGTCGCTGGTTCGAGTCCCGGCTGGGTCAGTTGGCATTTGGCATTCAGTTGGTGGAGTTTGCATGTTCCCCTTGTGTTGGTGTGATTTGTATCATAAACTCTAAAAATGACAGGTTATTTCAACCCAATTTTGGGTGTAACAAGGACAAACCCAACTACTGGGTTAATTTTTTTAATTGAATGAATAGGACCAAATTTAACCCAATGTTTAGGTTAGTCCATATTTTACCCAATTTGGCTTTAAATAACCCAGCATTTCTTAGAGTGTATACACATATATTTAATATCTAAATATAATTAAACATTTCCTTAAATATATGCATGCACGTGTGTATTTATATATAAATATACACAATGCACACACTCATCATGTAAGAATAAACTTTCATTTTGCATGTGATTAATTACTATTAAAAGTAATTCATATTTCAGAGGAGTACTTCAGCTGTGTAATACGTGACCAGAGTTTTCCCTGAGTGTGTGTTTTCAGTACATTGCAGCAGGTGATTCCGGTTTGCTCCAGCGCAGATAATCAGAGCTCAGGTGTGTTTACTGTAGTTTCAGTGACACTGACCCGATCAGCGGTCCAGCAAAACTCGCCTCGATTGTGAAAATAAGTGACCTCAGCGTGCAGAAATCCTGCATTACGGACAGTCTGATCTGCTGTGGTCACAGTAAATGTGCTAAAGGTGAGCGTGAGCTGTGAGTTCATCATGGTGGGCTTTATTTGGAGTGTTCCTGACCTCAGAGAAGTGATCGCGAGGACACACACACACACTCGCTGGAATTAGGCCAGTGTGTCTACAAGCCTGTTATCATGAACACGACGTGCTGCGTTTACCTGATGCTCTGCGAAATTAAAAAGAAGAAGGTTCTGACAGTTCTTAGAACCAAATCATTAACGTTTTCGTTTATTAATTTTATTGCTTGGAAAAGATTAATCGCATCCAGAATAAAAGTTTGTTTTGATGTGTGTGTGTGTGTGTGTGTTTGTGTGTGTGTGCGCACACAGGCCCGGATTAAGAATTCAGCGGGCACAATGTCTTGTAGGCCGCCCTACAAGACCGCACCTCTATAGTGGAATTAAAAAATAAGATTAATATAATATTTAATATATAATAATATAATATTTAATCTAATATTTAAAGTTAATCTATCATTTTTTGCCCACATTTTTTAAATAAATGACATGGTACATATATTTATAGTCAACAAAGATTTACCTGATTTTAAAAGCATTTAAAGCACACTTTGATAAAAATACTAATATAACTAGTGAAAATTTATGGATTTTAATATACTTGTTCAAGTTCACTGAAGCAGTACTAACATTTATATTTAAGAGTATTTTAATGTGTAACTTCTACAAACTTATAATGCATATGATTTGGATATAACACCTCTCCAATCCAGTTCTATGAATCTGAGTCGTCCATAACACACACACTGATTAATGATTCCTGCTGTCTCCCTCGTGATGAAGAAGAGTACAGTATAGGTAAAAAGCACTTGATTATAAAGCTGAAAGTATCTGAAATCACACACACTGTACCAGTTCTCTCCTGCCTCTCTCCTCTTCAGGGGCTTTTTCTGTCTCTCTCTCTGTCTCTCTCTCCATGAGTTTGGAGAATATGGGTGAAGCAGGGCGACTAACATTGTAAATACAGATTAATTATGTTATGATGTCGCTTACATTTAACACCAGGTGGAAAATAACTGTTTATAGAATATTTATAATTATTATTATCCTTATTAAATACCTTGTGACTCATTTTATATACTTTATTTACATTTTTAAACAAAAACATTTCCTTTCTATTGAAAATAAATGTATTTCCAATCTGCTATGTAATGAGAGGAAAAAAGTGTTCATCAGTCGCTGGATTTGAACCGAGTTCATGATCCATCGCCTCAAAACACATATCCATGCTCTTTACGAGCTCCACCACTCCCACCTGCTGTCTACCGCGCTCTTTAGTTATGTTGACGCTGTCGATCAAAAGCACTTAACTAGCTTATTACAACGAGGTGCGCTATTTGCACTTAGCCTAAATAGACACTACAAAATCAGCATTTTTTTCCCCCCTCGCAGGGGCCCCAAGTGCGCACGGGCCCCTGGGCCTGTGCCCGTAATGCACATTGGTTAATCCGGCCCTGTGTGCACATCAAAAAAATCAGTGTACATTTAACTCAATTTGAGTTACATATGACTCCCTCCATTTTGGAGTTAAAATAACCCTTTCTAAAGTACATTACTCTCAGAGTTCATTTGAACACAGTAAGAGTTTATTCTTACATCAAACTGGAGTGCGTGTTACCCTTTAAAGTGTTTATATATTACCTTTTTTCCTATTTTATCAATTGGTGCAGGCACGTGCAGAGGTGTGGGCTTTGGGTGCTTGAGCACCTGCCCTTTTTTTCTCCTGGAGAGAAAGTGCCCTTTTTTGCTGGGGATAATAATTATTTTTTTAAATGCTACTAATAATATAATATATGTATGTTAATGCGTGTTCTATTTAATGACCGCTTTCCCTGTCAAACTATAAAAAAACGAAATTTTAAAGTATATCTTGGTTTTACTCTAGGCGCGCCAAGCGAGCCTCGAACCGACGATTTGGAAAGAAAAGCCACGTGCGAGGCCTCAAAAGTAAGGTGTCAACAGTGGAGTACTGTCTATCAGCGCCTATGCCAACTCCTGCATTCGCATTGCACACGGACTGCATCTGGGCCATAGCTTTACAGTCTGGCCCATACACACACTGCAGACGGAGTGTGTGTAAAACATACATTACTAGCTGACCTCTGTTACGGCAGCGCGATATGATCGACAGAACCGCCGATGTAAATTCATCCATCATTCATCTTCATTGTGTGGAGGTGAGTAACGGTTAACAAAAGACTACCTGAGGCTCAAAATTAACGTCAGCTATTTATCCAAAAGTTCAAAAGCAAACAGGCTATTTTGTCTTGCTAGCATCCTCCTGATTAACAAGCATGTAATAAGTTAGCTAAAGTTTAGCCCGGGGAATATCATAGGCATACAGGCTAATGTGATGGAGAAACAACAGCTGGATAGTGAAAATACTGCCCTCTTGTTTTTGCAGTCACACAGAATATATAATGTCAATTGAAGCTATAAAACACGTACATATAGGCTAGCTATGGAAGTCAGTGGCTATCAGTGTGTCCTACATTCTTCAAAATGTTTTATTTTGTTCAACAGAGAAAAAAAACCTCAAACAAATATAATAGATTGAAAAGAGATAGTTCACCCAAACATTTACATGTACTCACCCTCAAGTGCTTCCATTTCTTTGTTTCTTTATTTTGTTGAACACTAACGAATAAAAGATTAAGAAAGATATTTTTAAGAAAGCTATAAACCTGAAATCATCGACTTCCAGAGTAGGAAAAACAAATACCATGAAAGTCAATGGTTACAGGTTTCCTGCTTTCTTCAAAATATTACTTTGTGTGTTCAACAGAAGAAGAAAAAAGTCAAATTAGTTTTTTAATTAACTCTCCTTTTAAGGGTGAGCATATGGTGAATTTAGGGTGAAATCTCCTTAATAATCTCATTATAATATATTTTATTTATTAAAGTACAATTATTACTATTATTTAATAAAAAGTGCCTTTTTTCCATTTGAGCCCCTGCCCCTTAAAAGGTCTCTGCACGTCCCTGAATTGGTGTGTGTGACAGATAACAGTGATCAAATATGTTAAAAATAGTTTTCATTTATTAAATGTTCATTAATCTTTTCAGAAATAATTTCAGTATGTTCAACTCTTTGCATTTTAAAATTCAAGTTTAAGTAAAACATACTGGTTTGATCACTGTTTGTCTGAACCGGTTCGAATAAAAAAACTGGACTTCCCATGACTAGTGGGAAATACACTGCATATTGGGTTAAAAGTTTAACACTGACAAAACTTTTACACCCGCGGATTGAAGTGTACTCCGGTTTTAACACTGAACAACACCAAAAAATCACACTATATATTTAACACTGGAAATTTTGGTGTGTGCGTGTGTGTGTGTGTGTGTGTGTGTGTGTG
>LR812524.1:71895394-71965394 GCA_903798195.1 Danio kyathit | reverse complement strand
CGGCAGAACCTCGGTTTTTAGCACTACAAAGTTTTGAATCTGGTAATCATGAACATTATTTCTTGCACATGACCACACAGAGCAAAACTGTAGGCATCCAAACACTTGTAGACCTTTAACTTCTCTCTTGTTAAATCACTTGGAGTTTCAGTGAGATAGTTGTATATTTGGGGCTGATGCTTGGTCATTTGGTCTTATCCAATATCCATTGGGAGGGTGCTATCGCAAATGGACCTGTCAGACGAACGCCGCTCACTTTAACATTAATTTTGCAGAATAACTGTGCTTATCACTGGGTGACGAGTTGTTATAATACGCTGAAAGCATTATGTTTATAATATATATAATATGTAATCAATATAACTTCTCTCTAATACAACAACAAACTCTGTACCACATCAGATGTCATTCCCTCGCTGTAAATGCTAGCGCTCTCTGCAACCTCGCTCCGCGCGCATCCTAAATGTCTCCAAACATGGTAAACATCGTCTATATAGAGACAATGAAGTATTTAATTATTTTCATTTTCTGTTAACACTTGCTGAAATAGAGTAGTGAAAGAATAATAAAATACACATTCCCATATTTAGTCAAACTTTCTTTAAACGTTTAAAAGACACATAAAGGGCTTTGAAATGTGCATTTGTTATGTTTTATATCTTCTAAACGCAAGATTTGTCACTGTTTTGGAGCACACTAGATTATAGATATCCCTAAGACTAACAGATTGATACTAACATCTGATAAACTTTATTTTAATTTCACGGGGCCTTTAAATAATCAATAAATAAACCGCATATAAATAAATAAATAAATCAGAAACATGACAACAGCGCCATCGTGCGTCTTCATGAGGCACAAACACACGGAACAGTGACGTACAGCACAGAAAAAGACAGTGCTGTTGTGTGTCTGTATAAATATATATGTCTCTGTGTGTGTGTGTTTGTGCCAATGACTGGTTTGTGCACACACAGACCTGGATCTGAATCAGGCAACAGAGTCTTTAGCAGTTTTTTTTTAGATTGTTGCTAGAAGGCATACAGTTGCAGCCGAAAGTTAATGAGAATTATTTATATTATTTATTAAATTACCCATTAGTTATATTTTATTAACCTCTACCCCCGGTAATAACCCTCACAGTAATGTAAAAGCCGTAATTATACCGAGTATTATTCATATTATTTATTAAAGTACCCATTAATAGCATTTTAACAACGTCTACCCCACCCCAACCCTAAACCCAATCATCACAGTAATGTGAGAAAATATTAATTATTGTTGTACAGTGTCACTGTAAAAAAAAGTATGCGATATTGATGCGAGCTGTATCCCTTCTAGACTTCACGGGGTTTTTTTATAAGCAGCGCGCGTGACGTCACTGCCCCGCCCACTCCGGCGCTGGTTTGATCACTGCGCGCTGTTGACAGTCGAGTCGCTGGTTTGCTGGCGATTAAACGGCGTTCAGCGGCAGCGGGCTGTCGTTATTCGGTACCGGTGGTGTCGGTTAACTGGGATCACTTTAAACATGTGCACTTGACCCGTCCTGAGCGATAGTAATGTCCTCACGAGTTCGTGAGGCGGCCGATTGTCATTCGGACTTAGCTCGCGCTCGCTTAGCCGCCACAGGCTAATTAATTAACCGACAGTGTGTCAGAAATACTCGCTCCAGATCACCGAAAACACCGTAGAAACGCCTCCGTTCAGTCGAAGCACTCGAAGAACGAACTCTACAACTGGACCTGCGCCGTTCTACCGGGCCGAATGAACGCGAGGGATTAACGGGTAAGTGAACGGCTTTAAATGGAACAGGTATCGATGTGTGTGATGCTAGTTAAGGTCGTGCTAGTCGTCAGCTACTGGATCTTGGTTTATTCTGATCTTAAAACGTGATTGGATTGACTCGTGAGCTGCAAAACGCCGTCGCTTTGGTTAGTCATTGCATTGAACGGCTGCGTTCTTGTTTTGGTCGCGTCGCGTGGCGTTTTAAATAGCGCGCTTGTTATTAAAGATCATTAGAAGATCAGACCGTCAGCCAAACACTGATTAGACAACTGAGGAGAAGTTGGGTTAATTCGTTTACTGACAACTTGTGATGCTGTCCCTATGTAGTCTACCACGCTACTTTGAATATTGGGTCTGAAATCGCATGTAAGAATGACTTCAAAACAGCATTAGCACTGTTTAAATGACTGTGAACAGTGTTGTACTTTGATAGTCATTGGCTGCTAATAGGATTTCACTGTTTAGAATTTGCAAAGAATTATTTCCTGAAACCTAAGGAGAAAGTCAGAATGTGTGAATATAAAACCAACTTTACCTCAATGAAGAACATAACATCAGCCAGACATCAGAAACACTCATTAGACGACTGAGGTCAAGTTGGTTTAAATTCACACATTTGTTTAGTGACAACTTGTGACAGTCTGTATATTGTTTTTCAGGCTACTTTGAATATTGGCTCTGAAATTGCATGTAAGAATGACTTCAAGACAGCATTAGCACTTTTTATTTTAGTATTTTTTATTTATTAGCACTTTTTAATTTTGCTTTTTTTATGTGATTGTGAACAGTGCTGTACTTTGATTGTCATTGGCTGCTAATATGATTGCTCTATTCAGAATTTGCAAAGAATACTTTATAGTGAAACTATATAAAGTCTGTGATTGAATATAAAATCAACTTTACCTCAAGAAGATCAGACCAGCAGTCAGACGTCAGAAACATTGGACAATTGGGGTAAAGTTGGTTATATATTCGCACAGTGTGACACGGTCACTATATAGTTTACCATGTTACTTTGAATATTGGGTCTGAAAACTCATGTAAGGATGTCTTCAAAACTGCATAAGCAGCAGCACTATTTAAAAGACAGTGTATTTTGATAGTTATTGGCTGCTAATATGATTTCACTATTTAGAATTTGCACAGAGTACTTTACTAAAACTTTACCTCAATGAAGATCAGACCTTCAGTCAGATATCAGCAACACTCAATAGACAATTGGGGTGAAGTTGGTAGTACTTTACTAAAACTATATCAGGGCTCGAAATTAACCTTTTTACGTGGTAGCACCGGTGCTCCCAACTTCAAAAATTTAGGAGCACCAGAAAAAATTTAGGAGCACCCACCAAAAATGAATGAGCACCACTGCAAATTGTATATTAAGGGATTTATTGTATTTGAAAACAGCATCAATCAGGACTAACAAAAACCAGAAACAACTATCTAACTAATGCTGTGATGACTTATTCATTTTGGAATTATTGCACAGATATCAATGTCTAATAATTATAAAATATTATAAATGATGACGAAGATGTCAATAATACTTACATTGAATTACATTTCTCATTATCATGCTGCCCTGAATGTGCTTGAATGTGAGTTATGTACTGTAAAAGGTCCTGCTGTTACTTTATGAAAAATAAATTTATGGTTTGCATCAAAAATAAATGAAGCACTGCAGTAAGAAATATTTATTTTGCACTATTGGTTTTATATGCATGTCAATTTAATAAATAATATTTCTGCTACAAAACGTAAACGTAAGATTATAATAAATCATTCAATCCAATGCTGAAAGCTGCAAAGCAGTCATCAGTAAATAGAAAAATAATATACATCTCAAGAAGGAATGGACCAAAGAAAGTAAGAAAAGTCTTACTTCAAGCCTAGGCTACCACTCTTTAAAAGTTTTGGTTTCGGTTTGTGTCATTTTATATGCTCGGTCTCGTTATGCGCTGATTTTCATTTTTCTGTGTTTGTGGAAAAAAGCAGGTGAACCAGCTGACATATAAGAGCAAGCAGAGCAGGATTCTCGTGATGACCACCGGCGCAATACCATTCTTTGTTATGAGCCGCAGGTTCAGTTTATTAACTTAGTAAAGCCGAGCTTCTTTGGCGATGATGTGTACAGTGTTACATTTAGCGGACATTTGCGCTGAACACGCAGTGAATACAACGCATCGAGATTCAGGGACCTTCTCCGAAACCCTCGATTGATCTCGGCTGGCGCCCTTAAAAGCTCCCTGTTATCTGACAACGGAAAGCCTTGAGTGATTGACAGCTAATATGAACCAATATAGCGGCAGGGAAGTCCGATTCAGCACGTTTTTAGAAAAAAATCGAAACAAGTCGCACTACAACCATTATATGCAGTCGCACAAATGATCCCAAATATATTACGAAGTCGCATAGATTAAATTTCGGGCGCATATGCGACCAAAATGATCGCAATTTCGAGCCCTGTATATTACTAAGTAGAAAGTCTGAATGTGTGAATATGAAACACATACCTTAATGAAGAACATAACATCAGCCAGACATCAGAAACACTAATTAGACAACTGAGGTAAAGTTGGGTTAAATTCGCGCATTTGTTTAGTGACAACTTGTGATGCTGTCTCTATATAGTCTACCACGCTACTTTGAATATTGGGTCTGAAATTGCATGTTAGAATGATTCAAAACAGCATAAGCAGCACTATTTAAGTAAATGACTATGTACTTTGATAGTAATTGGCTGCTAATATGATTTCACTATTTTGACTTTGCACTGAAACTTCACTAAAACTATATTACCATTACTAAAACTGCATAAGCAGCAGCACTATTTAAAAGACAGTGTATTTTGATAGTCATTGGCTGCTAATATGATTTCACTATTTAGAATTTGCACTTAACTAAAACTTTACCTCAATGAAGATCAGACCTTCAGTCAGATATCAGCAACACTCAATAGACAATTGGGGTGAAGTTGGTTTTATACGGTCGCTGTATAGTTTATCATGTTACTTTGAATATTGTGTCTGAAATCGCATGTAAGAATGACTTCAAAACAACATTAGCACTGTTTGAATGACTGTAAACAGTGTTGTACTTTAGTAGTCATTGGCTGCTAATAGGATTTCACTGTTTAGAATTTGCAAAGAATTATTTTCAACGTAAGGAGAAATGTGTGAATGTAAAACAAACTGTACCTCAATGAAGAGCATACCTTCAGCCAGGCATCAGAAACACAATCTGTACATGTCTATTGTTTTTCAGGCTACTTTGAGTATTGGGTCTGAAACTGCATGTAAGAATGACATCAAGACAACATAAGCACTATTTATTTGACTGTTGTACTTTGAAAGTCACGGGCTGATAATATGATTGCACTTTTTGCAAAGAATACTTTTGTGAAACTATATTATTAAGAAGGTCTGAACATCAACTTTAACTCAATGAAGATCAGACCATTAGTCAGACATCAGAAACGCTCATTAGACAGCTGAGGTGACGTTGGTACCTACAACCAAACATTACTAACATGTATTAGTTTTGGAAGTCAATGGATGAAGGTTTCCAGCGTTCTTCAAGTATATTTTTGTTGTTAACAGAAGAAAGAAACTCATAAAGGTTTGAAACCATTTGAGAGAGAGTAAGTAGTGAGTACGTTTTAATTTGGGGTGAACTATTGCTTTAACTTGTGCAGTTAAAAATGATGTGCAAAATCATTCATGTCTGGAAAAGTCATGCAAACTCATTCATTAGGTGTGAAAACTTTGAGATGATGTTGTGAACCTCTTTTCTGCATGTACTGAGTGACGTGAACTTGGTTTAGTCTACTAGATGTAATGCAAACTACTTGATTTAGATTACAGACACGTTGTGTTTGAAGAAATGGATTCAGAATCTGTGTATGGTTTAATTGATCAGGAATGATCTGCTCATATCAGGAGTTTTTTTTTTTTAGCAAATTAATCAGATTTTTTTTCTAGTGGTCATCTTATAAAATTAGTTTCACCCATGCATATGCAAGGACTAGCTGTGCATTTGAGTTGCCCCACAAAACAATCGATCTTCAGTTTAGAGTGCAATTGGCTTAATGTCATTTTCTGTAGGGCAACAGGTCAGACAAATGACTGTTTAAAGTATTGTCAAAAAAAGTGACTCTATGCATGGCGTCTGTATGAAGAGTTTTGTCATGCATGGGCAAAATGCTTCCGCCTCATGATGGATTGCTGGAGGAATTGAGTGTACATGATTCTTTGATCTGGTCACAGGAGTTTTCCCTTCATTAGTCTAAAATACAGTAGAGCAGAACTGCTTTTGAAGACATTTTTACACACAGATTCAGCAATCACCCTTTCAAGCTTGTCAGATTGCAGTGCTTTTAAATGACTGACTTGATGATATTTGCATGGCAATGCTAAAATTCAATTCAATGTTTATTTCTAAAGCACATTTAATAGCAACTGAAGTTGACCAAAGTGCTGTACATAGGAGTGCTAAAGACAGAGAAGAAAATGAAATTAAAACAATTAGTAAGTGAACACAATAAAAAAACATAAATCAAGAAGTATTAAAAGCGAGAGAAAATAGATACAGTTGCAATCAGAATTATTCAACCCCCTGATTTATTAGCCCCCCTGTTTATTTTTTTCCCCAATTTCTGTTTAACAGAGAGCAGATTTCTTCAACACATTTCTAATCATAATAGTTTTAATAACTCATCTCTAATAACTGATTTATTTTCTCTTTGTCATGATGACAGTAAATAATATGAGACTAGATATTCTTCAAGACACTTCTATACAGCTTTAAGTGACATTTAAAGGCTTAACTAGGTTAATTAGGGTAACTAGGCAGGTTAGGGGAATTAGGCAAGTTATTGTATAATGATGGTTTGTTCTGTAGACTATTGAAAAAATATATAGCTTAAAGGGGCTAATAATATTGACCTTAAAATGGGTTTTAAAAAATTAAAAACTGCTTTTATTCTAGCCGAAATAAAACAAATAAGACTTTCTCCAGAAGAAAAAATATTATCAGACATACTGTGAAAATTTCCTTGCTCTGTTAAACATCATTTGGGAAATATTTAAAAAAGAAAAAAATTCAAAGGGGGTTCAATCATTCTGATTGCAACTGTAGGTCTTTCAAATAGACTTAAACGCATAAATAGAGGGGGAAAGTCTAAAGTGAAGTGGTGGTAGAGTGTAAAACAGACTTTAATAGGTCTGGAAAAATCCTGAAATAATTGATTACGCTAATTTTAAATATTTCAAATCAAATCAAATCACTTTTACTGTCACATCATCAGCAGCATGTGTGCTATGATGAGTGAAAAGCTTAGGTGCTGGCTCCAGACAGTGCAAAATACAGACAGTGTAAATACAACGACAGTGCAAAATACAGACAGTGCAAATACACAGACAGTGCAAATACAATGACAGTGCGAAATACAGACAATGCAGGATACAGACAGTGCAAAAATACAGACAGTGCAAAAATACAGACAGTGCAAAAATACAGACAGTGCAAAATACAGACAGTGCAAAAACACAGACAGTGCAGGATACAGACAGTGCAAAAATACAGACAGTGCAGGATACAGACAGTGCAAAAACACAGACAGTGCAGGATACAGACAGTGCAAAAATACAGACAGTGCAGGATACAGACAGTGCAAAAATACAGACAGTGCAAAAATACAGACAGTGCAGGATACAGACAGTGCAAAAACACAGACAGTGCAGGATACAGACAGTGCAAAATACAGACAGTGCAAAAACACAGACAGTGCAGGATACAGACAGTGCAGGATACAGACAGTGCAGGATACAGACAGTGCAAAAATACAGACAGTGCAGGATACAGACAGTGCAGGATACAGACAGTGCAAAAATACAGACAGTGCAAAATACAGACAGTGCAAAAACACAGACAGTGCAGGATACAGACAGTGCAGGATACAGACAGTGCAGGATACAGACAGTGCAAAAATACAGACAGTGCAGGATACAGACAGTGCAGGATACAGACAGTGCAAAAATACAGACAGTGCAAAAACACAGACAGTGCAGGATACAGACAGTGCAAAATACAGACAGTGCAAAAATACAGACAGTGCAGGATACAGACAGTGCAAAATACAGACAGTGCAAAAATACAGACAGTGCAGGATACAGACAGTGCAAAAATACAGACAGTGCAGTATACAACAACATACTCACAAAAAACAAGACAATGTACAATTGGCAATTTTTTTTTATATTTATTGATTTTATTTTAATATACACTGATTTTAATAAAGCATGTTGCACTGATTTCATGATAAGAAAAGCTGGATGTTCACACTTTGCTAATAGAAATGCAGCCTAAGGCAGAAGTTGAGTAATTTCATCAGTTGTGTCTTGTTTAAAGTAGCTTTGAGCTGTAATCAAGCTCATTATTCATCCATCAGACACTCCTATTGTCCATGTGTGTTTTTTTTTTAGTTGGTGAATGGGGGGTATATTGCTGCACAATTTATCGTTTCAGCATTGATATCACAATGTACATACATCCACAATAGTTACATCATAGCATGTGCAATGTCCATTTGTAATAATAGTTGATCAGGCACATCAATGATGTAGTGAAATTATGGCTGGGTGGTATGGCAAAAATGCAATCTCTGTAATTATTTTCCATGTTGAACATTAACGATATACATTTCGATATAAGTTGTTAATGACTTATTTCATAGGCTCTTTATTTTAAGAAATCAATTTGTTTATCTGGACTATGACACGCAAGAGATATTGATTGAAAATGCTCTATAGGCCTATTGTTTGTTACCACTGTACATAAAGGCTCTTTTTATTAATAGTTTAACTAAACTAATGGTAACACGTTAAAATGAAAATTAATTCAGTTTAAGTTTATTTGTATAGCGCTGTTACAATAATTGCTCCAAAGCAGCTTCACAAAAGGTGCATGTTATTAGTCAAAGTCAGAAAGTTGAGTGGCTGTGTAAAGGGTGGATAGTATATAAACATAGTTAGCCTGCAGATATACAGTATAATGCACTTTTCAAAAAGGTGATATCTGAGTATAATACATTTTCAATGATGTGTATCGCTTAATTGTGTGCAATACACAAACGTGAAATTTTAAACATAAAAGTTATAATTGATTTATTAAATTGAGTTCATATCTAATAAAATACATTTTAAATAAAATTTTTTTTACAAACATTACCTTAACTCGTCTAAATAAACGTGGCTATTTCAATTCTCACTGTTGATTTTAATGCATTAATACTCACTAATGGACTTTATTGTAAAATGTTACCCATGTACTTTATTCTTTTAAACATTTGTTTACTCTTAAGTAGTAATGGGCGATATAAACGATATGCGATATAAACGATACAAAATTGGCCTACGATAGAGATTCTAATTCTATTGCACTATCGCGATAATGCATGTTTAATGACGCAATCTACCTGCGAAATTAAGTGCAACAAGCTGCAGCCGGCTGCAACGCATCATCTTGAATAAACATGGACAGGGCTCGACAGTGCGACCATTTCGCTCGCATATTTTCTTTTTTAATAAGCTCGATTGATAACTTAATTCACTCGGCCACGGTAAAACAACATGCTCTTCACACTAACGTATGATATATAACATTGGAAATCTATTGTGACTGTAGCACACGCTGACTCTCTCAACAACAGCACTAAGCAACGCATGGCACTGAATGGCGGCGTGTCGCACAACTTGCGAGCCTCATGCATGGCATATCGTGGCTTGTCACACAGATTCCCACACAGCGCTTCCCTCACAGATTTTACCTGGCGGCCGATATATTATTGGGGCGGCCCGGTTCTGTGTTCGCGAAAAAACTGAGACCCCTCTGCCACAGACTCGCATGCTCTGCATGCAGACCCACAGAGACGCACTGGATACAGAACTGTTGTCCTGCCTTTATAGCAGCTTTGAGAAGAGCGCGAAGACTAAATAGACTGATCCAGCTCATTATTTGGGGTGACAATACATTCTCTTTTCCCTGGAATCTGCTTTCGCTTTCGATATTAATTGTTTCATTTTTGCATTACTTTGTAAGCAAACTTTGTCTGGTGCGTCTCAATCTCTCAGCAGCACCAACACCACAGCAGACAGAGAGAGAGAGAGAGGGGAGAGAGAGAGAGAAAGAGCAGATCAAGACTCCAGTTGTAATTTCATTAGGAGAACAAAATGTTTAAAATCAAATGTGTTACCTTAGGCTGCAGGTTAGAAATATGTTTTTATTTAAGGTATCTGCAATACACAATTTTATTTGACTAATTTAATACTGGAAGTAATTTCAGTACAGTGAAAGTTCCTTAACGAAACACCAGTTTTTTTGTTCTCTGCAACTTGGCATTTAGGAACCAAGGACTTAAAAGAAAAGTCTTTCTTTCTAAAAGGCACTACATTTAGTTTATTTATCTGCAACATTGTGTTGTTTAATTACAGTTTTGCTTTTGCACAATAAATGTTCTCAAAATGACGTGCAACGTTTCTTTATTTCTTAAACAAAAAAATAGCAGTTTGGCTTTCCTAAGGGTCTATGTAACCTGTTCTGAAATGGTTCTATTATAATTTATATATCACAATATATATATCGTTATCGCAAGAGGCTGCAATGTATATCGCAATATGGATTTTAGGCCATATCGCCCATCCCTACTCTTAAGATTTATATACAATAAAGCAACACACACACACACACACACACACACACACACACACACACACACACACACACACACACACACACACACACACACAAAATATTATAAATAATTTAAAATTATATACAGTTGAAGTCAGAGTTATTCAATAGTATCTGGATGCAGCCTTCATGATGCAAGCTGAGATTGCATCACTCAGCGATGCAACGTCAGACACAATGCACTCAAATGGAGCGAGTGACCTCACTGTGAGGGGTGGGGTTAGGTGAGCCCATTAAAAAGCATTGGATGCAGCTCAGATTGCACTGCACCAAGTCTGCATCCAGGCCCATCTATCTATCTATCTATCTATCTATCTATCTATCTATCTATCTATCTATCTATCTATCTATCTATCTATCTATCTATCTATCTATCTATCTATCTATCTATCTATCTATCTATCTATCTATCTATCTATCTATCTATCTATCTATCTATCTATCTATCTATCTAGATAAAAATACATCACATTTTCAATAAATAATCACTTTTATTAATCAATATACATCACAATTACATTCACATAATATGATTAATAACGTAATATACATTTTAAAATAATCTTTTAACAATAACAATACAGTATATCATGATATATCCTGATGTTATATCAAAATAAGTAGGGGTGCACAACACTGGGAAAAATCTGACATTGCAATATTTTGTTGTTCAGTGATTATTACATATTACGATATGAATACAGTTTCACCAGGTGACTTGAATATCTTAAGATATTCAAGATTTGGATGATCCTGTAGGTGACTGAATAATGTGTAAAATATAATATACAATCTAAAAGCATGAATAAATACAATAAAGAAAAAGATGATAATAAATAACATAACAAATAAAATAAACCGTAGTGTATTGAGATACAGCAATTGAATATTCAAATATAAAATAATACTGCATAGTCTTTGATGTGTATATATAATTCAATAAAATGACTAGTTATTAAAGTCACAAACGGTACAATTTCTTATGCCTGAATGCTTTTAAAATCCTCATTCATCCACAGGCCTCAAGAAACACATGCAAATGACCAATTGTAATCCAGACTCAACATTGCATATGATATTATTGATGCTGAAATGCTATATTTTGCTGGCCAACTTATATTAAGTCTAAAGAAGTGTTTGTTTTGTCTCTTGAGGAGAATGGAGAATTGATATCCACTGAAATATGATCTGTGTCAGTTATTTTGTGATTGTCTTTTATAAACTACAGATTGTCCTGAGAGGTGACGTCCAAGTGTTGTGGTCAAGATGTTCTGTTCCTGTTGTTGATACAGTAGATTGGGGTAGTTGTTTTTAGTAAACCAGTGCAGAAATGGGAAAATCAATCTTTGCTGAATTATTCACGAGTGCAGAAACGCTTAATTATCAGCATTTTGTGTTTGCCGGGGAGCCTCGCTGATGAATTCTGCCACTCTGATGGCCCTTATTTGGAGGATTTGATCTGCAATTACTTATTTTAGTGTTTTGTTTAAGTTTGCACTTGGTGAATGTACTGTATGTATGTCAGGCATTGGAAATACTTTACATCAGAAACCAAAACACAATAAAAACAAGTGCATTTAATTGAATATGTTAGCTAGTTTGTACTCCCATGCATGGTTTGTTTGACAGTGTTTCGTGAAGCTTCTGAATTTAACATTTGGCTCATTCTGATGTAAAAAATATCAGTTTTATTTTTCAAGCAACAATGAATTTGCTAAAAAATTGAAAACAAACTTCATTAAGTTTTGCAGTAACACTTTATTTCAAGTACCAATTCTCAGTATTATTAATAGTATTCTTATTATTGGTTCCACCTGTATATTATTAAAGTATTGGCTGTTTATTAGCACTTATAAGGTACATATTCCCAATATTAAATATTTAACTACACCAAAAACCATAATGCAGTATAAACAAGTGCATTCAATTGAATATATTTGCTAGCTTGTGCTCTCATACATCATTTATTTGACAGTGTTTTGTACAGCTTTTTAGTCTTATTGGTTGTTTATTGGCACTTGTAAAATACATATTCCCAATACATCAACCTAACTACTACTTTAACTATTAATAAGCAGAAAATTAATTAGTTTTTTGGGCAAAAGTCATGGTTAATGTTTTGTTAATTGTAAAAAAATGAGCCTTAAAATAAAAAGGATGACCAGTTTTGCAACCTTTATTGTCATTTAAGCTGATATAATGAGACATTTTTAGGATTGCACAATAATTGCATTCCTTGATTTTAAATGATCATGTTTTAATATGGCATTTGTTTTCATACTCCTTTTGTCTAAGGTTTTTTTTTTTTTTAAATCACATTTTGAAACCAATTAATATTCAGAGGTGTTTAAATTAGTCCATCAATCATGACAACTGCTTGTTAATAAACACATCTAAGTATAGTGACAGTTCGTTTTTGTGTGGTATTGTTGTCAATATAGTTTTCTAGTCAAAAATTGGACATGAACAGCCTTTTAAGTTGTATTTATGATTTGAAGATTTATTTTGGTACTACATGGTAAAAAAGAGACCTATTGGTTTAGTGATTAAACATTTTTATACATCGACATTACCATTACATTTGCATATCTAGGAAACATAATTTATGTTTGCCTTTAACATGATGTAGCATTGCTTTATCATTATTTTTTATGTGTTCGATGGATTGCTTTATGATAGTGTGCTACATAGCAGTCTGCATTACACAGTTTCAGTATCGTATATTTGTGCTGAACATACTAGGGTTGGGCCGATAGACGATGCCGTTGTCCATTGCTGATGGCCAATAAACTTCACGATGCTGAGCCGGCATCGTGATCCATCGCCCCGCCCCACATTTATATTGACATATAACTTATTATTTGCATGTCATCTTAATAGCAATAACGGTCTTTTCATGAGCTGTGTTATATTATACTTATAGCTGCCGCTTGCACGGCTGACAGCATCGTGAGGATTAAATACATCGTGAGGATTATACAGCACGTCTCGCCCTTAAAATGTGTAGATTCAGTGGCAAACGCTGTTACCTGCAAACCCCGTCCCACAGACTTTACAGTGAATGGCTTTAGTTATTTTCATAGCGGACTTGAAGCCACTGGAAGTCTTTTATCCTCTCTTGGAAAAGTGTAAATGGTGGATTAACATTCAGCACATGATCACTAATAAGATGTGCCATTGTTAGTAACGTTATGGTTTCTCTAAATCTGTCAGCGCTTCACATTTCTGCAGTGTCAGCTCCTGTCATGTGAAGGCAGAAGGCATTGACTGAGTGATTGAGTGACTGAGGCGGGGCAAGCATTCCGGGCTTTTTTTACTTCAGCAAGTTCACAATCGCATATCAACTTTAATCTGTTCCTGAACGCTGCGTTTGGCGTCTTTAGGTGCAAAGATGCATCCTGCATAAATGTCTCCTAAATCCGCGCACGCGGTGAGGATTTTGCAGTGAAAACAGGTCGCACAGCAACAATTTATGCATTAGCACAAACGCTTTCAAATATATATTTTAGGTCAATATTCCTCAATATCCATCCATCCATCCATCCATCCATCCATCCATCCATCCATCCATCCATCCATCCATCCATCCATCCATCCATCCATCCATCCATCCATCCATCCATCCATCCATCCATCCATCCATCCATCCATCCATCCATCCATCCATCCATCCATCCATCCATCCATCCATCCATCCATCCATCCATCCATCCATCCATCCATCCATCCATCCATCCATCCATCCATCCATCCATCCATCCATCCATCCATCCATCCATCCGCGCACACGAGTCTTGGTTGGGAGGTAACGTCTGATTCCGATCAAGTCTGAAACCGCGCGATCGGGCCCGATTTCTCATTATGTGATCGAATCCGAACATCCCTACACTGTAAAACCCAACTTTATTAAATGAAATGAGTGTCGTTAACTCAAAATTGACTGAAAGGTAATTCTTCTCATTTGAAAAGAGTTTTGAACTCTGTGTTGAAGGTAATGAGTTAATTAAATACATCATTCCTTAAACTTAAATGGAGTAAGTTCACAGCACTCATATAGATTTGTTTTTTTAACTCAAATGGTTTGTAGCAATCGGTTTCCTCAAACTTGGTGGGTTTTACAGTACTCAAATTGCTTCGTTTACTCAAATGGATTAAGTTCACAGTACTCATTAGGATAAGTTTTTGAACTTTAAATGGTTTGTTGCAATCGGTTTCCTCAAATGGTCTGAGTTACTTTAACTTTTTGGGTTTTACAATGTAAGATTAATTGCTCTGTGCCTAATATTTGTTTACAGTTACACGCGCACACAGTGCTGAACATGAATGGGTTGACCCCTCACACATTTTTTACAGTAATATGTCCTCCAGGATGCTTTACAGTAATATGTCTGTGCACATACATTAGATTTGTCAGTACCAAAGACAAAACTGAGTATCAAATCTAACAAAACACTGAAGATCACAGTCCAAAAACTACTACACCCAAATTTGTTATGGAAAAATATGAAATAAAATTTTAATAAACAGGACAAATAAAAAAACACAAAATACAATTTTGTTGAAATTTTGCAGTTTGTAATTGCAATAAATATTTCAATTTCAATGTATTCCTAAAACAGTTCGGTGAACAAACACTTATTTTAATGAATATAACAGTTTAATAAATCTGTTTTGTTTAAATGCACCAAAAACAATTGTCTATATTCACTGAGAAATGGATAGAAATATTGATTTTCAAAAGGAGTGTACTCATTTCTGCTATGTGAAAACTGATTGAAGAAACACACCTCAGATTGCATTTAAATGTGTCTAAAGTTGTGCTGTAATTGCGTGTGCAGGATGGTAATGCGGTTTGAAGTAAAAGTGTGTTTGCGGATGTGTTTTGCGCAGTCCTCCCACATATGAGATGGCGGGTGTTCACTCATTTTTAGCTGGAAGCGCTGCTGTAATAATGATAAGGAGTCGTATCGGGATTGTTTGTGGACCTGAACATGGTGTTCTGCTGTTGTCGGATCAGGATTGAGGTGCTATAATGTGTGTGTGTGTGTGTGTGTGGTTTTTGCTCTGTCTTGTGTTGGCTTAGCAGCAGCGCAGGCAGTATGCTGTGTTTTTCTTTTCTTTTTCTTTTTTTTCTTCTTGAGAGATTTGAAGAGCTATTTTTAGCCGCCTGCTGGAGCATGGAGCATGTGCTGCGCCTCCCGCTCTCGCTCATCTCTGCCTCCCAGATCCATGATGCTGTTAGATTCTCCTTCCTCATCTCACACCTTTCTTCCTCTAATTCCCCCTCTTTCTTCTCGTCTGTTGCTCTGTCGTTCCTGTCCTCATTTTGTGTTTCCTCAGCTCTTTCCTTCTGTGCTTTCGGCACGACCACCCCTCCCTCCTTCCCTGTGGATTTCTGCTTGTGAATTATTAATATTTTGCTGGATGGCAGGGAAACGCTCTGAATCTCCGAGCTCTTGTTGAGGAGGATAGCCGTCAGTTTTTGTGCTTTGAGATGGGATGGAGAATCAGACATGACTGTGGACGGACTGAAGCTTTCACTGCTGCTGCGTGTGCAAAAGTATAAACACTGACTATTTTTGTATTTTCTGTCCAAAATCAAGTTTTTCCATTTGAACCGAGACTAGTTTTCACAATTTGCTCATATTAGGTCACACTTTACAATAAGGTTTCATTAGTTAATGTATTTAAAACGACTTTAAAACTTAAGTGTCAGCAATTTTATGACCAAAACACAGAGATTAGATCCCATGCAGCAAAACACAGAGCAGTTTACTGTGAGAAATGTCACTTAAAGGTGCTGTATGTAAGTTTTTGACTCTTCTAAAGCATAAAAATACAATAATATGTTTGCAGATATTTAAGAAACATCCCAAGTGAACATACTTGTTTAACTGACAAACAATGCTGAAGTCAGATATTCTGCTTTGAAAATGTTTTTTCCGTGCCGGAACGCTGTCTTTGTTTAGGTAATTTTCACATGCACATGCCAGTTTAGCCAATTATAATTCAGCACTCCGGGTTGCCTTGTTGGAAAACAGCATATTTCATTCATTCATTCATTCATTCAGAAAGACTCTGAAAGCGTGCGTCCATGAGCGAAATGCTACAGTGTAGTGGAAAGTATCAGATGTCAAAATGAGACAGATTCAGTTCCACATGACGTTAATTAGCAAATGACATAAATATTAGGAACGTGAGCAGGTTACATCGCGTGTCCTAACAACACGCTGTGACGAGATTGTTATGAGTGATGAGCCATTTGGCTGTTTGCACCACAAAACACGGCAGAAATTTAAATACAGCCTTTCAGAAGCACAGAATATGCACTCACTCACAAAACGGTAAGGTTTAGAATCTATTTAATACATGTTAACCCTCTTTAACATCATTAAATGTACATGCTGAATCACTCATATGTGTTTAGTTCTAAAGTTCAATTTCAAACGGTTTATTGTATTTTCCAGATCTGAGGTGAACTTTCTGCTTTCAGTATATGGTAATACACGTCATGTAAAATGCATTCAAACTCGCATTGTTAGCATTTAGCACTGAATAAAGCACACAAGGCTTACCTGAGGTGATCTGTCATAGGTTTCTGTTGTTCAGCTGTGAGAAATAGAAGCCGCTTCTAATAAATCAATTCGAGGTGTTGGTTAGAACCAAAACTCCTTTTAATATGGAGAATATTCCCTCAATCGCGTGTCGTTGCTTTTATTCAGAACACAGTTTAAAATCACTCAAACTGGCAACCCGGCGTACTTTTATTATGATTCAGGACTGCAATACCTAGTTCAACCACTGGGTGTCAAACTTTAAACATTTGTTTCATGGTGTCGTTTGACATTTCCACTCTTCACAACTCCAGCTATCTCATTACTAATCAAAGAGAGCAGTTTTTGATCTTTGAGAAACTCCGCACTACACTGTTTTCAATTTTTTCAGATGCAGCTTATTACAAACGTGGAAAGGGTTATCATGAGATTTGCATGAAAGTCATGTCTGGCACTCTTTAATACCCTTTGAATTGAACATGCATCTTTTAAATAAGAGTCAGCAGAATATGCTGTCATGTCCACTTACGGTTGAATTGATATGGTAAGAAAAACATACGAAATGTGCAGAGGATTGAGAAAACCGCTGCTTTAATAAACTTTAATCCGCTACAATTTGTTCACTTGTTCATCTTTTATTGGATTGTTTTGTTTTTTAATCCTGTGATGAATTTATTTTTTACAGTTAATTCTTTTGAAGCTTTTTTTTTTTTACACTGTTAATTCAAATACAGTTTTAGAGTTTTTAGCAAAACATAAATTGTAAATCCCCTAATAAAATCTGTATCTGCAGTATTTTTTCTCGCCATGAAAATGGCCATAGAAGCTGTCGTGGCGTTAAACACAAACCAACAAACATCCCAGCTGATTTAAATCATCATATATTTGAATAAATTTTCAACCAACTCGCTGTGAATACTTGCATCACTATTTCATACAAATGCACTACCTGACAAAAGTCTTGTGGTGGATCTCAGTTGTAAGAGCAGCAAATAATACATTTACTTCTAGTTAATCATTTGGAAAAGTGTCAGAAGGTGGATTTCTCTGCTGAATCATCTGTTGATCTGCATCCCAATCATCACACATACTGCAGAAGACCTACTGGAACCCACATGGAGCCAAGATTCTCACAGAAATCAGTCAAGTTTGGTGAAGAAGAAATCATGGTTTGGGGTTACATTCAGTATGGGGGCGTGCGAGAGATCTGCAGAGTGGATCAACATCAACAGCCTGAGGTATCAAGACATTTGTGCTGCCCATTACATTACAAACCACAGGAGAGGGACAATTCTTCAGGATAGCGCTTCTTCTCATACTTCAGCCTCCACATCAAAGCTCCTGAAAGCAAAGAAGGTGCTCCAGGATTGGCCAGCCCAGTCACCAGATATCAACATTATTGAGCATGTCTGGGGTAAGATGGAGGAGGCGTTGAAGATGAGTCCAAAGACTCTTGATGAACTCTGGGAGTCCTGCAGGAACGCTTTCTTTGCCATTCCAGATGACTTTATTAATCAGTGATTTGAGTCTTTGAGTATTCTATACTGGACATTATTTCTGTTCAGTGATGAGACTTTAGTCTAAGCAGAGTCAGACCTTACTGTCCTAATGAAATCATTCAACATCAAGGCATGATCATATTTTATTGTGCTCAAATAAGCAAAATCTAGAGGCCTTTGCCTTTCATAGGAGACACTTCTGATACCAAATCATCAACTAGAAGTCCAGTTATTATTTGTTGTTCCTAAAACTTGGATAGGGCACAAGACTTTTGTCAGGATGTGTATGAATACTGTAAACTTTTGTGCAGAAAAAGTTCAATGTACAAAAAAAAAAATCTCTTCAGCATGACACACGACCACAAAATTGTTTCCAACAATAATGTCTGTCCCATTGCTGGAGATGGATAGTCCAATCAACAGAGATGGACAGTACAAACACACACGCACATCTCCAGTTTCTATTGATCTGAAATGAAGAGCTACGCTGAGCAGGATTCTTGACAACACACTTACTATGACGCTCATTTTCTGCTATTATTGCTTTGATTGGCAGATTTCACACCAGCTCTGAGCTAATTATTACAGGGCTATCTGAAATACTTGATTCTGATCAGTCCACGGTATGTTATGTTAGAGATGAAGTACATTCAAGAGGCTTATCATTAAAACAGGTATATCAGAAGCAGAAGACTGTAGTATAAGACTGAAGGGTTTATTCTACCAAAACAACCATGCTGTGTGCACTTTATCCGGCTTATTACAGAGATACTTTCCACGAAACATTAAAAGTAGATGATTAAGATTGTTTTGAGCAATAATGTTTTATTTTGTTCTTTAATTAAACTCAAAGCCAACAGAAATTAAAACAGCTGATAGAGTATACGCCAGGGATGTCAAACTCAATTGCTGGAGGGCCGCAGCCCTGCACAGTTTAGTTCCAAACCTGCTTCAACACACTCGCTGGTAGGTTTCAAACAAGCCTGAAGGACTCAATGAGTTTGATCAGGTGTGTTTAATTAGGGTTGGAACTAAACTGTGCAGAGCTGCGGCTCTCCAGGAGTTGAGCTTGACATCCCTGGTATACACTAATCTGTGCATTATTCAGACACTAGAGGGTGCCAAACCGTCAAAAACCCAAAGCTGACAGAAACAAAACCAGTTGAATGAAGCATACACTAACCTACATATTATTCATTCATAAGACACCGTCAAACTGTCAAAATGACAGACAAACAGATATAATATGGAAATGAATGTGGGTGCAAGTATATGCATGTGAACGTATTTACTGACAGTCATGACTATTTTCTGATTTTGTGTTATTCAGCGCTTGTTTTCTAGGAATAACACGCCTTGGAATGTCACAGCTGACAAATCAGAATCGAGTATTACAGACAGCTGTGTGATGATCCCAGTTAACACCTGATTTAATTTATAACACGGGCTCATCCGGATGCTACCAATTAACTTGACTGTTAACGAAGACATTAATATATTATGTATCCTTATCTGTTGTTCTTGACTTGTTTGTCATTATCTCACGACTGAATAAATATGTCAGTGTAGGCTACATACAGCTGTTTCTGTCAGTTAAAAGCTCTGATCATTGTTTTGTGGCTAATAGTTTAGTTTTATGGCAAGTTGTCGTCACGATTGTTGCAAAATAAACCTTTCAGTATTATAATGATAAACCTGACAAATTTATTATGTGATGCCAACCAGATGAATGGACAATATCCCCTATACAGTTGAAGTCAGAATTATTAGCCCCCCCCTGAGTTATTAGCCCCCCTGTTTATTTTTTTCCCCCAATTTCTGTTTAACAGAGAGCAGATTTCTTCAGCACATTTCTAATCATAATAGTTTTAATAACTCATCTCTAATAACTGATTTATTTTCTCTTTGTCATGATGACAGTAAATACTATTAGACTAGATATTCTTCAAGACACTTCTATACAGCTTAAAGTGACATTTAAAGGCTTAACTAGGTTAATTAGGGTAACTAGGCAGGTTAGGGGAATTAGGCAAGTTATTGTATAATGATGGTTTGTTCTGTAGACAATCAAAAAAATATATAGCTTAAAGGGGCTAAGAATATTGACCTTAAAATGGCTTTAAAAAAATTAAAAACTGCTTTTATTCTAGCCAAAATAAAACAAATAAGACTTTCTCCAGAAGAAAAAATATTATCAGACATACTGTGAAAATTTCCTTGCTCTGTTAAACATCATTTGGGAAATATTTAAAAAAGAATAAAAATCAAAGGGGGGCGAATAATTCTGACTTGAACTGTATGTTAACTAAACAGTTAAATCAATTAAATTTTTTCAAGACATCTCAATTTACATTCTCAAACTTACTAAAAATATTAAGTTAAGCTGTATAAACTTAAAAGAATTCTTGCTGCCTTAAATTTTGTTGAATCAAATGAACATTTCGAGTCATCTCAATTTAAATGAATCAAACTGACTAAAATATTAAGTTTAACTTTATCTAATCTTGCCGGCGCCAATTGCCTAGTGGTTAGTCAGGGCTCGAAATTGCGACCCTTTTGGTCGCATATGCGCCCGAAATTTAATCTATGCGACCTCATAATATATTTGGGAGCATTTGTGCGACTGCATATAATGGTTGTAGTACGACTTGTTTCGATTTTTTTTTCTAAAAACGTGCTGAATCGGACTTCCCTGCCGCTATATAAGTTCATATTAGCTGTCAATCACTCAAGGCTTTCCGCTGTCAGATAACAGGGAGCTTATAAGGGCGCCAGCCGAGATCAATCGAGTGTTTTCGGAGAAGGTGCCCGAATCTCGATGCGTTGTATTCACTGCGTGTTCAGTGTAAATGTCCGCTAAATGTAAAATCTAACACTGTACACATCATCGCCAAAGAAGCTCGCCTTTACTGAGTTTAAACTGAATCTGCGGCTCAAACCAAAGAGCGGTATTGCGCCGGTGGTCATCACGAGAATCCTGCTCTGCCTGCTCTTATATTGGGTCGGCTGACTTGCCTGCATTTCCACAAACACAGAAAAATGAAAATCAGCTCATAACGAGACCGAGCATTTAACATGACACAAACCCAAACCAAACCTTTTAAAGAGTGTAGAAGTGAGACATTTCTTACTTTCTTTGGTCTGTTCTTTCTTGACATGAATATTATTTTTCTATTTACTGATGACTGCTTTGCAGCTTTCAGCATTGGATTGAGTAATTTATTATAATCTTACGTTTGTTTTGTAGCAGAAATATTATTTATTAAATTGACATGCGTATAAAAACAATAGTGCAAAGAAACAGCAAGACCTTTTACAGTACATAACTCGCATTCAAGCACATTCAGGGCAGCATGATAATGACAAATGTTATTCAATGTAAGTATTATTGACATCATCATCATCATTAATAATATTTTATATTTATTAGACATTCATTTTGGAATTATTGCACAGATATCTATAAGTCATTGTTAGTCCTGATTGATGTTGTTTTCAAATACAATAAACCCTTAATATACAATTTGCAGTGGTGCTCATTCATTTTTGGTGGGTGCTCCTGAATATTTTCTGGTGCTCCTAAATTTTTGAAGTTTTGAAGTTTTGAGCCCTGTTAGTGCATCGGCATATAGCACCCAGGTGCTCGCGGCAACCAGAGTTCGATTCCCGGCTTGAGGTCTTTTGCCGATCTATTCCTTTCTCTCAGTTCCCCATACTTTCCTGTCTGTAAATCTCTACTGTCCTATCAATAAAGATGAAAACCCCTATAAAAATTATTATATATATATATATATATATATATATATATATATATATATATATATATATATATATATATATATATATATATATATATTATGTGTGTGTATATATAAATAAACTTTATATAACTTTACAAGAAAATGTTGAAACCTGATTAATGTATTGAAATAAGTTAAAGTAACATACACTGTGAGAAATGCAAGGTTCCACACAATTTCTTCATGTTGTCCCAACACAAATTGTTGGGGTGTCAATATTAATTGTTTCTTCAGTGCACCGCGATGCAGACTCGGACAATTCAGTATCGGTTCAGTTATAGTTCATAACCGGTTATTACGTACTGAAGTCATTTATCTCCTATGCGCGATGTTGCGGTAGCTTACTATGGTGAAGGAGGCGAGCGTGAGTATTTAAAACACTTCAACTACTTAAAAACGCAGAAACTCTGCACAATTTCTCTGCGTGTGTGTGTGTTTGCTGGACAGTCTTTCACTGACACTTACAGCAGAAGCCCCCATTTCACTGTTATGAAGAAACTGAAAGTAAATCAAGTTCTCTCTCTCTCTCTCTCTCTCTCTCTTTCTCTTTCTCTTTCTCTGTGGCCCCTTTAACCTGCTGTTGCGAGGTAAAGTTTCTTCTCCTCTCGGCTGTTACAGCGATAATTCTGGATACAGACACGAGCGCGTGTCTGCAGAGCGAGTTTTCTCCACCGCGTCTATCATGGATCAGCTGTGATCGCCTCTGTGTTTATCAGTGTCACTCATCGGTAAACAGCGCCAGAGCGTTAGGGCCAATTGCAGCCCTTTCTGTTAAGCGCGAGACCAATCACTTGACAAGGCGGGATATTTACATTTGTTTATTGGCTATAAATGCTCGTGTGCATGTACTTGAGTTTTTAAAGGTACAGTTTATATATCTGACTGTTTGTATTAAAGGACAAAATTGTATTACAAATAATATATAAATATATTTATACATTTGAATACAAGAATTGCTGTGCTGTGAGGAAAATATAAAACTGTGTATGGAAAGAATCGTCAATGCACCGTGATGCACCGAGATATCGAATTGAACCAAATCGATGGCATGATAATCGTAACCGAAGCGTGAGACCAGTAGGTTCACACCAATGACTGTATAAAATATGGACGACGCGACAGCGCCATTTTCCATTAAACGCTGTGAAGGAAAAAAACGCCTCGTGACGGGCACAAACTGTCGCAAAAGACTGCTGAAATTGGAGCCTGGGCATGCGCAGTAGGACTGCCTGATGGAGCCAGAGGAGGAGCTGCGGAATCGAACTTCCAACCAAACGCTTGTACATCAAATCAACCACGCCCCCCGAACTTCTCACTTGACCGCTGGTGTGTCTGCACCATAACAAAGGCTTGCTAATGCTAATACACTTTGCGTTTACATAGTAGCCTACGTTTGCTGTTTAATCAACACAAATGGTTGTAATAACGTTAACAAAGTTGAGGTTTATATAATGAAGATTCAATCGCGCCAGCTCCGGGCCACAGCGCACATTACTCGCGGGCTGATCCGGCTCGGATGCGGCAGCGTCGGCTCGCTAATGGCCGCCGCATCTGACCGGATGATTATGGACTGACTGCCCGAGTCAATCGGGCCAGATGCGGCGGCCGTTAGCGAGCCGACGCTGCCGCATCCGAGCCGGATCGGCCCGCGAGTAATGTGCGCGAATAGGTACAGCGGACGGAGTCGGGCCGAGGGGTAAGTCTCCGGCAGGCGAGAGTCTAGCCGGAGCTGGCCCGAGTGTATTTTGCTATCTGGGTGGTTAGGAGTGCATCAACAAACCGATAAAGCCCTGACCTTACCGAATAAACAGTGTTTCACCAGATCCTGTATGTCAGAAACTATAGTTTACTGCTGAGCAGCTCATTTTATCATGGTAAAATAACACAGAAATCGAATAATAACACTTCAGTCTCCTGCCGAAGCTCTGACGTCTGCTTTGAGAAACTGTCAATCACAGCTGTCAATCACGATGACACGCCCAGCATTAAATTACTGCTCAAAACATACTCTTTACAAAAATGAAGATCTGCAGCTATATCAGCACGATAACCAGTGCCTTAACTGACCAGAACCATCTTTCGGGACATTTTATTGCAAGTGTAATAATTTTTTTTATTTGGTCTCATGTCTCCTTCATTAACACGGAGGAGGCGGGCTTTATGACTTGTACTGCAGCCAGCCCCCAGGGGGCGATCTAACGGCCGAGACCTTCACTCAAGAGCAGGCGTGCGGCACACTTGGTTCACACCTCTAACAAATTTATTAATGCCAAGTTCAGACTGCAGGATTTTCAAAACGGTGGCTTCACGGATGTTTTAACACTGCATGACTATCTGGACTAGCGTTCAGTCGCTGCTGTGTTTACTCTGCAAGGTGGATCAGTGACGGGGGGTTTCTCACTGCATGACTTTGCAATAGGAGAATCGCAGACAACTTTGTCTCTGTCCTCAAACTACCTCTCACAACCAAACACACGAGAAGTGACATGGAAACAACGAGAGGTCACGTAGTATATCTTTTGTTCTTAACTACATTATGTGGAAGAAACCTTTAGTGGGGAAGAAAATCGACTTCTTTTACTCACCAGGCTTCTGAAGAGCAATTTCTCTCAAACTTTTTTTCTCTTTTGCCCCAGTTGTGGTATTGCTCAGACACAGATGCTCCTGCTAAATTTACACTAGTTTTTAAACAATGTTTTTAAGTTAAAGTGTCTGTAAACAATTTATTTGGGATGAATTTAAAGAAACAAATTAAGTTGAGCTTTACTAAATTTAATTTGTCTCTTTAAATTCAACCCTTATAAAACGTTAGCAACAATTTTGCTGAATAAATTCCTGTCTGTTTGTGAAATATGTGCATCATTTAGATGAGTGTTGGGTTTCTCATCAGTGCCTTTACACTGTCTGAGAGCGAATGAGTGAAGGAGACTGGAGGGAGGATGAGGAACTGAGCGCATGCTCCATCTCAGAGAGGGAGAGAGAGAGAGGCTGTGCTTCATTCAGAAAAAGCAGGGGGGCGTCAGGAGCGAAGTGAGGGAGGAAAGTAAGCGGAGAGGTGGAGATCTGTCTGTTCTCTGTTAGCGTGCACTGAAATGCATTCGCTGCTGCCTCGGAGCCGCAAGCACCTAATGATGCGAAGAAGAGATCAGTGATAAATCAGCAGATACAGTAAGCTCCCTCTCTGTGTGTGTTTGTGTGTGTGTGTGTGTGTGTGTGTGGGGGGTGCAAAGGCATAAGCATGCGTGCATGTGAAAACTCCTATTGAAGAGCTGTTTATGCGTCTGTCATCTATCGAGGATCTTAACATCACAATCTGAGATGTTCTGCTTATGACTAAACCCTCAGGTGCATTGTGGGAAATGTAGTCCCGTTGAGATGAGAGGAAAATGGGTCAGAGAGTTTAGAGATGCGCTGAAGTTTGTGTTTAAAAATGCATGTCTGCGTGTGAATCTGTGTGTGTGTTCATTGAGAAGTGGCATGTAAGCTGCAGGTTTCCGTGGCTTTTGTGGTTGTGTGCTGACGTCAGGTGGAGGTGAATGAGAGCACGGTGTTCTCCTGCATGCAGCATTGTTTCAGTGCAATAACGCTGGCATGCGGAGCTGCGTTTCTCTGTGTGTGCATGTGTGTGTGTCAGACGGATGAGCGACAGGCTTGGCTGTGGGTCAGTCGGTCGTGGGTGTGTGTGTGTGCAGTATTGCGAGCGCTCTCTGTCTGCCCACTCGCATGCAGGTCGATAAAGACGACGGCGTGTTTGCTGAGGTAATGAGGAATTCCCTTCCTCTGTCCTTGCGTTTTCGTCACCCACACCGGGGGCGATTCGCTACAGCAGCGAGGCGTCATTGATGATCAGAGCGGAGGACGACCACTCTTACACACTGAAAATAATCATTCAGTGGATTTACTTCATTTCTTTTAAGATAACTGGTTACAAATGAGGTGTATGGGCTGAATTTAAACAAACAAATTGAGTTGAGCATTACTACATTTAATTTGTTTGTTTAAATTCAGCCCATATAAATTAAGTAACCTTAAACAATGAGTAAACCCAATGAAATGATTGTTTTCAGTGCACCTTCATGTTTCACTATAGTCAATGTGTGCTTTGGTTTTCATGCATCTGCTTGGAAAGATTAGAAAAACTCAGAACATTAATTACAGTTTCATTGTGTTTAATAACATGAACTAATAATCACGGAGACCCGGAGGAGACGTGTGATGGGGAAAAAAACTGAGATAGGAAAATATATATATTTAGTTTTTGCGTTTCCTCGCAAAACTGTTTTTCCACAAACACTTCCTGTTCACTTCATACATGTCAATTCTCCTGTATTTTACCATTCTATCTAGGGTTGGGCCGATAGACGATGCTATCGTCCATTGCTGATGGCTGATAAACTTCACGATGCTGAGCCGGCATCGTGATCCATCGCCCCGCCCCACATTTATATTGATATATAACTTATTATTTGCATGTCATCTTAATAGCAATAGCAGTCTTTTCATAAGCTGTGTTATATTATACTTATAGCTGCTGTTTGCATGGCTGACAGCATCGTGAGGATTAAATACATCGTGAGGATTATACAGCACCTCTCGCGCTTAAAATGTGTAGATTCAGTGGCAAACGCTGTTACCTGTAAACCCCGTCCCACAGACTTTACAGTGAATGGCTTTAGTTATTTTCATAGCGGACTTGAAGCCACTGGAAGCCTTTTATCCACTCTTGGAAAAGTGTAAATGGTGGATTAACATTCAGCACATGATCACTAATAAGATGTGCCATTATTGGTAACGTTAGGGTTTCTAAAACTAAATTTGTCAGCGCTTCACATTTCCGCAGTTGCAGCTCCTGTCATGTAAAGGCAGAAGGCGTTGACTGAGTGATTGACAGCTGATATTAACCAATCCATTCTCGTTCAGTTCTAGCACAGTGGGCCAATAAGAAGAGCACAAAGGCGGGGCAAGCATTGCGGACTTGTTTTACTTCAGCAAGTTCACAATCGCATATCAACTGTTTTAATCTGTTCCTGAACGCTGCGTTTGGCGTCTTTAGGTGCAAAGATGCATCCTGCATAAATGTCTCCTAAATCCGCGCATGCGGTGAGGATTTTGCAGTGAAAACAGTTCGCACTGCAACAATTTATGCACTAGCACAAATGCTTTCAAATATATATTTTAGGTCGCATAAAATTTTGGGCGCATACGCCGAAACGGTCGAGCCCTAGCATCTTTACTTGTTATTATTTCCTCATAATAATAGTAATAAAATAAGGGAGTTATCAATAATCACAATACAAATTACAGTGAACTCCAAACCAACTCTGGTCTCCGCCACCAGCTGTGGGGAAAAAGCCATTATAAGGACACAGATCACTCTGCTTATTCATGCCAGAGTCCCGCGGAAAAAAGTGATTGACGGGTGGTAATTTGTGTATAACTTTATTTATTTATAGTTTGGTCATCATGGGTAAAGCAAAGACCATGTGGGTCAGGTAGTGAAAACGATAGGCTACAATTATTAAATTTATGAATTAATTGATATTTAACAACAACCACCCCCACCTACGACGACGATACCATCGTCCATCGCCGATGTTCACATTAGACATCGTACGATGCCAAATTGGTCAACATCGCCCAACCCTAATTCTATCCTGCTATTATCCTATCATCAAGTATTTTCCCATATCTCTGAATGCAGACATTTTTATATTCATTTCAGTGTGCTTTCAAGATTAAAAATATATCACTTTCTTTCCATTAAAGCTGTGCGTCGATCATCGCCCTTTATATGAATCAGTGAATGCATGTATAAGCGCTGAATGACAGATGTGCTCCGTATGATAAACTGATCTCACTCCTTTTAAAGTGACACCTCTGTTATCAAAGCAGCAAATGAACCTCGTTTTGTTTTGTTTGATAACTGTTTAAGAATGCACAGATCTGTAATGAAAGCATTCCATTACTTGAACTGTTTATGCTCATTTAAGAGAGAATTAGCTGTGTTCAAAATTAAAAACGCAGGACGGACATGTTTACATATTATTAAGTGTATTGTCTGTTTAAACACGTATCTGAATCCCAAAGTGTCCTGGACTTTAGCTCCTCTTTAAATGCCGTGTACAGAAGGTGATCTGGGATCAGTTTATCATACGGAGCGCGTCTGTCAGTCATGCATGCATTCGCTGATGTTGCAAATGAATCGACGCACAGCTTTAATGGAAAGAAAGTGAATGCAGATGTTTTTATATTCATTTCAGCGTGCTTTCAAGATTAATGTAATGTGTATTAATATAGCGCATTTATTGTGTATGGCCATACACCCAAAACGCTTCACAATCATGAGGGGGGTCTCTCCACACCACCACCAGTGTGTAGCATCCACTTAGATGATGCGACGGCAGCCACAGGACAACGGCGCCAGTGCGCTCACCACACACCAGCTATAGGTGGAGTGAAGAGACAGTGATAGAGCCAATTCAGTGAATGGGGATGATTAGGAGGCCATGATCTGTAAGGGCCAATTGAGGGACTTTGGTCAGGACACCAGGGTTACACCCCTACTCTTTACAAGAAGTGTCATGGGATTTTTAATGACCACAGAGAGTCAGGACCTCGGTTTTAACGTCTCATCCGAAAGACAGCACCCACTGACAGTGTAGTGTCCCCTTCACTTTTACTGGGGCATTAGGACTCACACAGACCCCAGGTTGAGCACCCCCTGCTGGCCTCTCTAACACCACTTCCAACAGCAACCTAGTGTTCCCATGTGGTCTCCCATCCAGGTACTGACCAGGCTCAGCCCTGCTCAGCTTTAAAAATATATCATGATAATTAAAAATACTTAATGATATATGACAGCAGGATAGAATGGTAAAATCCGGGAGAATACTTGCAGAAACTGGAGGATTGACATGTATGAAGTGAACAGGAAGTGTGAAAACATCTTTGCATTCCTTCGCAAAACATCTTTGTGAGATGACGCACAAACTTTAAATAAAATATATATATATTTTCCAATTACTGTTTTTTTTTTTTCTTCTCCCACCCAGTTTTTTTTTGTTTTCTTCCATCCAATTTTTCCCCCACCGTCACGTCCCTTCCGGGTCTCCGTAAATTGAGCAATACTTGTACATTGTTTATTAATCATAGTTTAGCATTTACTAATGCATTATTAACATCCAAATTAACATTAATACCGAGTTAACATGAACAAATAATGAACAACCTTATTTACTCTGTATTTACTTTATTTACAACTTTATTTACTCTGTATTTACTGTACTGTTAAGTGTATTGTTCACTGTTTGTTTGATCATGTTATTAAATGCAATAACTAATACAACCTTATTGTAAACTGTTACCCATTAATTCTCACCAGCATATGATTTTACACTGTTAATATAAGGATTAATCGATTTATATTCAAATTATCATATTCAAATTGATGTATATTTTATGTGCTTGACATTCTTTGACTTATTTAGCTTTTTTTTTTTTTGTCTGGTTACATGCAGAGTTTACATAAGAAATAATTGACAGGCTGTTAAATAATTGAAAATGCATCTAAAATGCATTTGGCAGCAGTGTGTCTATCTATTAATAGCAAAACTATGGTTATCTGCTTTAAAAAGAGTGTCGTTTTTACCTCACTACTGAGAAATGATTTGGTTTTTGAACATGCTGAATGGTGTGGCACAGTGGGTAGCTCGATCGCCTCACAGCAAGAAGGTTGCTTGTTTGAGCCTCGCCTGGATCAGTTGGCATCTCTGTGTTTGCATGTTCTCCCCGTGTTGGCGTGGATTTCCTCCGGGTGCTCCGGTTTCTCTCACAATTCCAAACACATGTGCTATAGGGGAATTGAGTAAGCTAAATTGTCCGTAGTGATTGGTTGCAGCTGGGAGGGCATCCGCTGCGTAAAACATATGCTGGATAAGTTGGCGGTTCATTCCACTGTGGTGACCCCAGACTAATAAAGGGACTAAGCCGAAAAGAACATGAGTGAATGAATGAACACGCTGAATGTGTTGAAATTGCAAGACTATTTTATTGAAAATCATCCATAAAGCATTGACAACACATTTCTGTGAGCATGCAAGAGTGTGTCAGCACAGTTGTGTGTGTGCGTGCGTGTGCGTGCATGTGTGTGCGTGTGTGTGCGTGTGTGTGCGTGTGTGTGCGTGTGTGTGCGCGTGTGTGCGCGTGTGTGCGCGTGTGTGTGTGTGTGTGGCAGAGAAAGCAAGATGTGGTTTTAGTAAAACAAAAAAAAGTTTTGTGGTAAAATCATGGAATTAGTGTCATCTTTCTCCAGTTTTTTAATATATTTATTTGCGTGGTCGTTGTATTTGCTGATTTTCATTCTTTTGCTGTTTATCACTGAAGTCATAGTTATACCTGCGTATAGGATATACACTTATCGCAAATCTCAACTGCTTGAATGTGGTGTTGATGCCATATTTAACTCGTGCACAAAGCTATAGACCACAGGTGTCAAACTCAGTTCCTGGAGGGCCGGAGCTCTGCACAGTTTAGTTCCAACCCTAATTAATCACACCTGATCAAACTAATTGAGTCCTTCAGGCTTGTTTGAAACCTGCAGGTAAGTGTGTTGAAGCAGGGTTGGAACTAAACTGTGCAGGGCTGCGGCCCTCCAGGATCTGAGTTTGACACCCCTGCTATAGACCAATTACTAGGCCCACACGGAATCTGCGTGCGCAGAATTCCGCAGATTTTTTTGCAGATTTTCCGCAGATTTCCGCAGATTTTTAGCCCATCATTAATTCTGTTTATTTACTTAGTTAACTATTTACTGTTAATCTAATTGGATTTGCATTTTAAACATTAAATAAAAGTTAAAAAGATATTATTTTTTATTTCACATTTTAAGGTTTTAGTTATGATACTCCTAAAATAATTCCGCAGAAATCCGCAGATTTTTACCAAAATTCTCAGCAGAAATAGCAAAAAACGTGCGCAGATTCCGTCTGGCCCTGCCAATTACCAACCTACGTCACACATGACGTCACACGGGTCCCCCGTTGCAGAAAAAGACCGGCTGCAATAGCAAACATGGTCGTGTTTTGCGGTAGGATGCCAAATTCAAAAGCCAAAAAATAGAAAACTTAACTTACCATACACCACACTGCTTTCAATGCCGACTGCAGACGTCTTTGGCCAAAAGGGAGCTGAACGGAGTGAGGACCTAATTATAAATGCTTGACTTTGCAGTTCTCATGTTATATCAGGTAAGTTCAGGCTATGCTGAATCATACACATTACTCGTTTATGATTGCAGCAATGATTTCAGCAAAAATGTTACATGTGGTCAATTAAACTGCGGACACTGAATGCTCAGAATGAAAGGTGAAAGTGTAAGTTATTAAAGTTGGTTTTATATTCACACATTCATTCAGTGACAACTTGTGACACTCCCTATATTGTTGACCACGACGCTTTGAGTATTCGCTCTGAAATAACCTGCAAGTGTGACTTGAAAACAACATTAACACTGCTTATTTGACTGTGAACAATGTTGTACTTTGACAGTCATTGGCTGCTAATATGATTTCGCTGTTTAGAGTTTGCAAATAATACTTTTATGAAATTAAATTATTAAGGAGAAAGTCCGAATGTGCGAATATAAAACCAACTTTACCTCTATGTGTAAGTTCACATACCCTGTTGTAAGTTCAGGTGTAGTTCGCTGTCAGAATGCAGTTGTTTTGCTTGTTGATGATTACCCAGGCCTTGTATAACGTTAGCTCCGTCTTTTTTTCCTTGTCTTTGGCTCAGCAGAACCTCGGTTTTAGCACTACATAGTTTTAAATCTGGTAATCCGGGAACATTATTTCTTGCACATGACCACACAAAACACAATTGTTGGTATCCAAAGACTTGTAGGCCTTTAACTTCTCTCTTGTAAAATCACTTGGAGTTTCAGTGAGATAGTTGTATATTTGGGGCTGATGCTTGGCCATTTCGTCTTATTCAATATCCATTGGGAGGGCGCTATCGCAAATGGACCTGTCAGACGAACGCCGCTCACTTTAACGTTAAATTTGCCGAATCACTGTGCTTATCACTGGGTGACGAGCTGTTATAATACGCTGAAAGCATTATGTAAATAATATTTATAATATGTAATCAATATAACTTATGTCTAATACTGTACAACAACAAACTCTGTACCACATCGGATGTCGTTCCCTCGCTGTAAATGCTAGCGCTCCCGGTTTTTTTCTGCCACCTCCCTGCGCGCGCATCCTGAATGTCTACAAACATGGTAATTGGTCTATTAGGTTTTTAGAAACAAAACTGTGATTTTTTTTTTTTTTTTTTTTTTCTGTAGTGTGACACATGCAATATAATTTTACAGAGAAATAAATGTGT
This sequence comes from Danio kyathit, assembly GCA_903798195.1. Classification (NCBI taxonomy): domain Eukaryota; kingdom Metazoa; phylum Chordata; class Actinopteri; order Cypriniformes; family Danionidae; genus Danio; species Danio kyathit. The sequence goes on along the minus strand of LR812524.1, from coordinate 71,932,619 downwards.
ATTTAATTACACGGGTGTAAAATGAAATACTTTTATTATACAGTGCTCCGCATATATAAGTGCACCCCTCACATCACAAATCTATCTTTAAAACTCATATTTTTAATAGAAGTCAAATCTGGAGCTTATCTAACAAAATAACTCACGATAACGCTCCAAGAGCTAGTACACCCAAATGTATGTTATACAAAAGTATTGAATACACATTTAAAAAGGAGGAAAAATCAAGAGAAGCAAAAACATGAAAAAAAAACTTGGTTGATATTTTGTAGGTTGTAATTTATTTTTTGCAATATTTTTCTTGAATTTAATTGTATTATCTTTCAATTTCTAAATGTGTTTGGTGAGTAAATTATTATTGTAATAAATATATCTGTTTAATAAATCTATTTTGTTTAAATACACTAAAATACATTGACTATATTCACTGAGAAATGGAGGAAAATATTCATTCAAAACGGACTTTACTCAATTATGCTGAGCACTGTACATCAACACATTTGAAAAGTTGCAATGTCATTTGATCAGCATTTAAAAAAGGACGTGTTACGTTTTACGAATAATCAACTATTGAAAAAAGTTGCTTGTAAAATGTATCTTATATTATTTTTAACATTTATCCTTTTTTATTACTGTCATCATAAATTAACAGTTTTTTTTGCACTGCAATAAATTATAGTTATAGTGACAAATTAATTAGAAATCTTGCGGCTTGTTGATTTAAGTATTTAATATAACCAATGATTAATTTATTTCACTGTAAAATTGCAATTCTTGAACTAAACTGTGCTGTGTTGAACTTGACAAAGTGCCTCTTCTCTCTAAAACACACAGTGCTTATTTAAAGCACATCATTTCTGATTTGGTGATCATATTTTTCTATTGCAGTTTAGTGGTTAGTGTTTACACTTAGTGTTAAATGCTAATAATGTGAGTTTGAATGTCATTTCTCATGACATTTATTGCCGTACTACTGAAAGCAGCAGCAGACTGTTCACCTCAGATCTGGAGAATAAAATAAAGCGTCTGAAATTGAACTTTAGAACTGAGACTCAGTGCAAACCAACACATATCAGTGATTCAGCATCTACATTTAATCATGTTAAAGAGGTTTAATGTGTAATCATTAGGTTATAAACCTTAACATTGTGCTGGAGTGCAGTAAGTGCACTGTTCTGTGCTTCTCAATGGCTGTATTTATATTTCTGTCATGTTTAGTCTGGTGCAAACAGCCAAATTGCTCATCACTGTGTATCTCGTCACGTAGCGTGTTGTTAGGACACGGGGTTACAATGTAACCTGCTCACCTAATGTTTACGCTCGTAATATATATATATATATTATTTGCTAATTAATAACCTCATGTGGAACTCTGAATCTGCGTCTCATTTCAGAGTCTGCTACTGTCCACCAGAGGTCGCATTTCGGTCACGGACGCACACTTTGAGAGCCTTCCTGACTGAATTAATGAAATGCACTGTTTTCCACCAAGGCAACCCGCCGAGGTGCTGAAATATAATTGGTTAAACTGGCATTAGGTGGGTTAAAAGAACCAAAACAAATGTTCAAAGCAGAATATCTGACTTTAGCAGTGTTTTTCAGATAAACTAGAATGTTCACTGAGCATGTTTCTAAACATATGATGGTGTTTTTATGCTTAAGAAGAGTCAAAAACTTATATACAGCATAGGGTTAGGCCGATAGATGATCAAGATCGCTGATGGCCGATAGACATCACGATGCTGAGTCGGCATCGCCGATCCTCCGCCCCGCCCCTGTCGCAAACCCGCTTGTGAAAAATACACACTCAGGCCCTGTTTACACTAATACAGCTTAGTTTTAAAATGGCATTCTAGAGTGAAATGATCCACGTCCACACTGGTGTTTCATCTAGCATTTCTGAACAGCCCTCTGTCCACTGAAAATGCACATCACGTGACCACACCCACCCACACACACACACACAGCCACATACACACTGCCATGCGCTCGTCTGAGCTTCAGAGAGCAGTGCACGTCGGGCAGTTTATCAAGGACGTATCGCTGGATGGCGTCTCACTATAGTTGTTAAACGTGATGTTTCATTAATCGTGTCTCTATCTAATGACTCTTCAGTCTTTTGAATCTATCAGGTAACGTGTCACAGCATCAGTACACTGCTTCAATCTTTCACTTTCACACTTGTACTTAGTCATTTCGGCGAAACCCTCAGATACTGTTGGCTGTGCAGCTTTTTTATCAACCAAGTTTGTCCATGACACGGATCACTCTGCCTACTCATGCCAGAGTCCCACGGAAATGTGATTGACAGGTGGTAATTTGTGTGTAACTTATCTTAATTTATGTATGATTTGGTTATGGGTAAGCCCACACGGAATCTGCGCGCGCAGAATTCCGCAGATTTTCCGCAGATTTCCGCAGATTTTTAGCCCATCATTAATTCTGTTTATTTACTTGAGTAAATGTGTGTAAATCTAAATTCATTCAGTTTTTAAATTACAATTATTATTATTATTATTATTTTTATTTCACATATTAAGGTTTTAGTTATAAGACTCCCAAAATAATTCTGCAGAAATTAGGGATGGGCATTTCTGACCATTCTTCATTTCGATTAATCCACAGGTTTGACAAACGAGTACTCGATTAATCGAGGGCGGGGCTTAAGCTAGAGGGGCGGGGCTTTAAGCAAGGGGGCGGGGCTTTAATTCAATTTTTAAAATTATAGATAGATAGATAGATAGATAGATAGATAGATAGATAGATATAGATAGATATTATTTAAAGCCCTGTTAAAAATGTTGTTGATAAAACTATGACAGGATTCAGAAAACAATTAAATCAACGCTGTTGGGTTATTAAAAATCACCATCAATATTGATTAACACAGTAAACATTTAAAGAAGTGTAACAAGTGGCGTATTTAGTCATGGGCAATATGGTCAGTGCCCAGGGTGGCATCTAGGTGGCACGGGGAGACGGTGCGAAAAAAAAACGAGCCCCAGTAAAAGCTTTGAGTTACGATTTACTTTATGCAAGTGTATTAATTTAAAGTAGTAATCCCAGAATAAAGACATTAGAGGCCAATCACATTTGGCGTATTTTGCATGTGGAAGTTTGTTATTGTCTATGTGCAACGAAAAAAGGTGGTGAAAGCAAACTGACGCATGCATGCGTGCAGAAAACCATTCCCGTGCACCTCACGCGCTGCTCTTTTCCCGGTGTACATGCACGCCGATAAAATACACGCCGCTTATGTACTTTGAAACCGGAGTAACTTTTATGCAGAGGTGTCGGCACGCAGCGAGCTTTGCAAGTCGACAAAACTAAAGTTATAATATGATGATGATCTTATTTTGACTATATGGCTATGAAGCAGAAAGGAGAGATGATGAATCAGGGAGGTAAGACTTATACCATTAATTCTCAGCCATGAGTCGGGTCTAAGACAACAGATAATTACATTAAATATATTTTTTGTATTCTAATTGTCTTTAATATTCAAGCAAAAGATTTCTTAAGAGATCTTAGCATATCACTCCAGTTGTCTAAATGTTTTCCAGTTACATTTAGGATTGATTTCTGTTATTTATTTAGAATAATAATTGTATAATATTAGTAATAATAATAATAATAATATAAATAATAATAATAATAATTTTATTTATTTCTAAGTACATTTCTTAAAGCAGGTGGTTCGCCCAGGTTGGCATTTAACCGCCACTGATGTGAGGCTACATGACGCATTGTAAATAAAATTAATCATAAAGCCTAAACACAATATGAAAATATTATATTATAAATTGTGTTTATCTACACAAAATGCATGTGAGCTTGAATTACATGCCAACTAGAAAGTGGATGCGGTTCGCAGGGCGCTTTAAAACAATGGCAATTGAAGCCGCGCAGAAAAGAGAAACCAAAGTTATTTTACAGTAATATCCCCTTCAATATGTGTCTTGTTATTTCTATAAATATAGAAATATGGATCCGTTTTTAAAACTATAACTTACCTTTTTCTATATTGTTGACAACAACAATAAACACACATATCATACTCTGCAGTTCAGTTATTTTATTCAACTGACATTTTTACCAAAACAATATTTTACTTCAGCAGCATCACAACAGATGTGGATCAAAAAGGTTTTTTTTAATTGTAAAACGTTCCCAAAAATAAAGTTTCACCAAAACTTAGCCTAACCAAACGGCTGTTAAGTAGCACATAGCCTAACTAAAATTATAGAATAATTTGGCTGCTTAAACTTAAAATAAAAATAGCCTGAATATTTTTACCACAGCTATAAAACTTAAAGATTAGGTAAAATAACATTTCTTTCAAAATGATCAGTCGGTGGAAGTAAATAAAATAAAGCCGGACTAATTAAACTATGCTGCTTAAACTTAAAACAAAAACAGCCTGAATATTTTACCATGCATGGCTAATAAAACTTAACACAAGGAAGGACTACATGTTTTTATTCAAAAAGATCAGTCGGTCTACATGCTCCGATGAAAGCCGAGTGCGAAGTTTATTTACAATTAGACCGGCACAGAAAAAAGGCGCTCAACAGAAGTTGCAGGAACAGCCAGGTACCAATAGGCAACGGTGCTTAGCCTTGCGTATCGAGACTCATTTACTTTGCACCACAATAAAGGATCCGGGTTTAGATAGATGCATGGCTCCCTGAAGTAGCTTTTGATTTTGGTGTCATCCGGTGAAACATTAGCCTACTCATGCCATAGGCTAGTCCTCCCCGAAAAGATTGTCAAGACACGACGCGCACATGATAGATGAAAGTATCACACACCTGACCCGCACATTCGCATTGTATTTAAAATGAAACTATTCAGATGGCGCTCTGTGACGCGGCAGAAAAATGAACCGTGTCCTGAGTCGTGCTGGGCACCGCCGTGTATGTTTAGAATTCTGAAATGCGCTGCGTGGCGCAAAGCGGTGCTTCTGGTGTGTGTGACCCCCTATAGATCTGCTCTCATGTCTTGTCTAGACGCAACTCCCTGCAGCCATAACCAAATCAAATATCAAACTACCGCCCAAATACCAGCATAAATAATCAGAACGATTGAAAGTAATTTAATTTTAGAGTTAATCGATCATCGTTTTCATGCTCGATCGTCGCTGATGGGTTCGATTAATCGATTGATCGAATAACCGTGCACATCCCTAGCAGAAATCCGCAGATTTTTACCAAAATTCTCCGCAGAAATTGCAAAAAATGTCCGCAGATTCCGTCTGGCCCTAGTTATGGTTAAAACAAAGACCATGCTGGCTACAAATAATTATTTTGTTATGAATTAATTAATTATTCATAATAAATAATTAATTCACCTCCGCCTATGAAGACGATGCCATCGTGCATCGTGATGTTTCACATTAGACATCGTATAATGCCAAATTGGTGAACATCGCCCAGCCCTAATACAGCACCTTCAAATATTAGCTTTATACATAGATAACCTCTGATTTTAACAGCATGTGCATGTTCTGCATTTACTAGTTTTACATACTGATGCATGAATGTTTTTATATTTGTCACATTAAAAACATTTACATGCTCGTTTTGGCTAATTAAAAAGCGTGCCGAGCTTTGGAATATTTAAAAAGTTGCTTGATTTTTATTTAGTTATTTATTTATTTTTATATGCATCAGTATAACAGCGAGTTTATTGTGAATATTCATCATATGGTGTTCTGTGTGTGTCTCCACCTGAGCTTCACACAAACACACACACACACACAGACACACACACACGGGTTATTTTTGAACACTGTGTGCCAGAACAGAGTGTCAGTGAGGAGAGAAAGAAAGAGCGAGTGAATCCTCAGCAGAGAAGGGAAGAAAAGCAGAGAAATGGAGCCGCACAATGGCGCTCTCCTCAATAAACTATCTGTGTCTATAAATAACACACAGCGCTCTCTCTCTCTCACACACACACACACACACAACACACACTGTTATTTCACCATTTTCCCTCCTCATCCTGTATCCTTCATGTACAGTCTATTATTAAGGGTGGTTATTCATAACATAATCACACATTGGGTGTGCGTTAAGTATAATTTTATTCATTTATTTTGATTAATTAAATGCATTTTGAGTTTATTTTTTTAGCAATTTATTGTAGTTCTTAATTATCAACGTATTTGAATCACAGTTACTTTAGTCAAATTATTTCCATGTAAACATCTACGCATTTAAACTAGTGAATGAGTAAATTTAATACTACACATTAAAATGACCAAACTGAGTAGTTCGTTATTTGCACAAAAATAAGAATAATAACCCATATAATTGCACGTAGTTCAAGTTCACAATCACAGTCTCTCATTTGAGAAGACATTTAGCCAAGTAAACAGCGTTTTAGTTCAGACCCTCCTCCATAACTGATTCAGAAAATGTGTTAAAATATGTCCCTGCCCTCATGAATATTAATGAGATGAATTGGTTTTGAATGACGCGTGGAGCAGCTGACGGATTGTGAAGAACTGAGTTGCTGGACATATTGCTCATGACTCACAGCCGCAAGATGTCCGAGCACTGAGTCAACATGCTCCCTGAAAATAAATATTTAGCCTTTTGTTATCTTGTTATCGAGCTGTGACACAAATTAGTGCGCCCTCATTTAGCTCAATCGTCTGAAAATGGTGCCGTCTGGAGCTCAGTTGAGTCTCATTTACAACATGCTGCACAATCCAGACCTTTTATACTCTCAACAGTCACCATTAATTTTTCAAGAAACACTCCACTTTTATCAAATGAGCTCATTTTACACAGTTGAGATTTACTATTTAATACTTCAGGGCTCGAAATTAACTTTTTTACTTGGTAGCACCGGTGCTCCCAACTTCTAATATTTAGGAGCACCAGAAAATATTTAGGAGCACCAGAAAGAATTTAGGAGCACCTATTTACTGTATTTAAAAAAATCACTCAATCAGGACTAACAAAAACCAGAAACAACTATCCAACTAATGCTGTGATGACTTACTGATATCTGTGCAATAATTCCAAAATGAATGGCTAATAATTATAAAATATTATTATTGATGATGATGTCAATAATACTAACTATGAATTACATTTCTCATTGTCATGCTTCATATTCATAAAATAACAGAAAATGTACTGGCAGTTTATTACAAGGTTTTTGTAGCCTAATATACAGTAAACATGTTAAACGTGTTCTTAAAAGTCACTTTTTTGAACTTTTTCAAGGTTCAAGATTGTTGAAAGAAAAATCTAGATCCCACAATGTAACTCAAAAGCAGAAATAAATGAGAAAAAAAATGAAAACATAACAAAACATCACAGAAAAACAGCTGCTCATTTATGGATATTTTTTACAGTGCAGCATGACATCACATTTTCAGAGATTCTCATTTCAGGTATTTACACAGACACAACAACACGGCATTTTCAAAAACGCTCATTTTTAAACCTGTTTTCAAATATATACATTTTCACTATTCAAAACAATGAAAGTAACATAAAGTTTCCTGTTTTTGGCTAAAATTGTAGTGTAAACATCCCCAAAAGACTAGACATGGGCTAGTATATTTACTCAGGAAAACTCTATAAGAGTCAAAAACTGCCATACAGTAAGGGCGTACTCTCACTATGATTGTCCGCTCTCGTCCTCAGCCTGCACTCACACTGCATCTTTACCTTCCGAACCCAAGCCTGCTTACGTCATCAATGATGAGACTGTTAATTTTAACAGAAGAGAATTGCTCTCACTCAGCACAGTGGAGATTGCTTTAGTTATATCGTTTTTAGTTGTTTGTGTTGCAGTGACGCACAGCCAAATCTTCTGCTGAACAGATCCAGCACTTTTGACGCTCATAAATCATCATAAAAATCATCATGCTGCAGGTATTAGGAGGTTTACTAAAGGTGCAGCTGTCGTGCAGCGAGGGGTTTGTGTCTATAATAAACTATGACAGTTCGTGTTCGTTAGAGTTAGAATGATTATTAAATCTATATCAAACAGTCCCTTAAAAGTGACGTAGTGTCTTCAGTTTCGAGCTCAGGTGCATTTTGCACTCACACTACAAGCGTACCGCGCTAAAGCCCAACTGAACCGTGTTCTGGCACACCTCTTTCAACCTTCCAGGGCTGGCCAACTGAACCGCACCTGGGCCTGATTTAGAGCACTCACACTTCTCAAACAAACAGAGAAACACATCTGAGCACGGTTCGGATAGTATAGTGTGAGTGTACCCAAGAGATTGTGACGGTATGATAACCTTCGATAAAAATATAATAATAATAATTCCTTACATTTATATAGTGATTTTCTAGACGCTCAAAGCACTTTACACAGTTTTGGGGGAATCTCCTCAACCCCCACCAGTGTGCAGCATCCACCTGGATGACGCGATGGCAGCCATATTGTGCCACACACCAGCTGATTGGTGGAGAGGAGACAGAGTGATGAAGCCAATTATGGTATGGGGATGGTTAGGAGGCCATGATAAACAGAGGCCAGTGGGCAGATTTGGCCAGGATGCCGGGGTTAAGTCCTACTCTTTTTCGAAGGACATCCTGGGGTTTTTAACGACCACAGAGAGTCAGGACCTCTGTTTAACGTCTTATCCAAAAGACAGCGCTCAATGAGCAGTATAAAGTCCCCATCACTATACTGGGGCATTAGGACCCACACAGACCACAGGTTGGCCGCCCCCTGCTGGTCTCACTAACACCACTTCCAGCAGCAACCCGGCTTTCCCACTTGGTCTCCCATCCAGGTACTGACCGGGAACCGCCCTGCTTAGCTTCAGTGGGTGACCATGTGAGAGTTGCAGAGAGCTAGCTGCCGGCAATATCACAGTTTCACTATTTTGTGATTACCGCTCTAAAATGTTCTTTTTAAATGTCTTTTTTTTGTTCCCCATTGAACAGAATTTATTTTATTTTAGGAAACATTTGAAATAATTTGGATCACAAACAGGGCAGCATGGTGGCGCAGTGGGTAGCGTCTGAATGGAAGTGTATGGGTGTTTCCCAGTGATGGGTTGCAGCTAGAAGGGCATCCGCTTCGTAAAAACATGCTGGATAATTTGGGGGTTCATTCCGCTGTGGCGACCCCAGATAAATAAAGGGACTAAAGGCTCGTACACACCGGGACGCTTTTCGTTTGCGTTTATCATCAGCGTTTTTCAAGATGTTTTTCCAGATTCAAACCCAAGCGATTTTTCACAGGCATCGAGCAGAAGAGTATGCAAAATCACTCCTTGACGTTAGATGGCGCTACACAACTTTAAGCTTCTGACACCCGCTTGTAACACAGAAGAAAAAGAAGAAGAAGAGAGAAAGTTAACACGCTTGTTGTTAAAGTTACTGGCGATTTGAAAAAGCGAGATGGTTTAAGTAGCAGCTCCAGCTCTAGCGATGAAGAAATGATTATTGTTCACTAGTGCAATAAGCAGCTCCACGTTTATATCACCTCTGGGCATCTTCCTAAATGTGCGCTCGCATTGACAGTGTTGTGCTTGAGCGCCTCCAAGTGCTGTTTACTGTAACTTCAGCAACTTTGTGCACGTGAACAAAAATGCCAATCTGATTGGTGGAGAGGGTTTTGACGCAGCGCATGAGGCGTTTCTTTAAAAATGGTGCTTTTACGCCTGGCGTTTTGGTGTGCACGATCGCATTGGTGCTCTTTATTTAGTCACGAGGCGTTAAACGTCGACGGAAAACGCGAGCAAAAAGCGTCCCGGTGTGCACGGGCCTTAAGTCGAAAATGAATGAATGGATAATAAACAATAATTTAAATAAAAAAGCATTGACCTCTGCTGTCTTCTTTAAAAAACACAGATTTCTTTATGAAAAGGCGTCTTTCTTTTCTGTGGATATAAAGTAAAGCCTCTGCACTGTTCAGCATGCTGGATGTTGCTTTAGAAGAGATTTGTCTTTCAGATGTTTTCTGAGTCGTGGGCTGACCTGTACCTTTTGATGTTGAGGGACTTTTCTGCTGGAGATGCTGCTGCCTTAAACTAAATAAAATAATCATAAAAACATGTTAAAACACATCACATATACTGTAAGAACAGTGTTAAAGAACATTTTAGCCACTTTTCCAAACCATGGTAAACCTTAAAACTAGTTATTGTCCCATGCCTACCGGTGTGTGTTAAAGGTGGAGGTGTTTTGTGTCTGTCAGCTTGTTGATCTGCCCGGTTCTGGCTGATTGCTGGTGTGTTGTAGGTGTGGTTGAGTGTTTTCAGGTTTAGTCACGCCATCTTCACACTTACTGTGAACCCAGCGTCATTCACGGCCATCTGCTCATGTGACACATCTGATCCTCACTGCTGTGAATTTGCAGATCTGCTGCTGTTAGACGCACTAATAACTCTGAGAGCACTCGGCATGGGACGATAACCGATTTCAAGGTTTACAGCGGATTGGAAAAGTCAAGGTTTTAAAACCGCTAAACTATTCTGTAATACTGTTCCTACAGTATATGTATGGGTTTTTATTTACAGTTGAAGCAGGAATTATAAGCCCTCCTGTATATTTTCCCCCCAATGTCTGTTCAATGGGAAGATTTCTTCAACACATTCCTAATCATAATAGTTTTAATAACTCATCTCTAATAACTGATTTATTTTATCTTTACCATGATGACACTCACATAATATTTAACTAGATATTCTTCAAGACACTTCTAAACAGCTTAAAGTGACATTTAGGCCTCGTTTACTGCGTTTTAGAGTGAAAACGATCCACGTCCACACTGGCGTTTAACTTAGCATTTCTGAAAAGATCTCCATCCACACTACACCGCTGAAAAGGCACGTCATGTGACCACACACACACTCTGGCATGCTCTGCAGCGTTTGCGTACGTGTGAGCTCCAGGCAGTCAGCGGGTGCTCTCCGGGCACCTCTCCAGGTGAGAGCAGCGCAGGTCGGACAGTTCATCAAAGGATCTTCCGCTGTATTTCATCTCACTATAGTTGTTAAATTCATTCATTCATTCATTTTCTGCCGCTTCTCCGGGGCCTGGTCGCGGGGGTAGCAGTTTTAGGAGAGAACCCCAGACTTCCCTCTCCCCAGACACTTCCTCCAGCTCCTCCGGGGGGATTCCGAGGCGTTACCAGGCCAGCCGAGAGACATAGTCCCTCCAGCGTGTCTTGAGTCTTCCCTGAGGCCTCCTCCCGGTAGGACATGCCTGGAACACCTCCCTAGGAAGGCGTCCAGGTGGCATCCGAAACAGATGCCCCAGCCACCTCAACTGACTTCTCTCGATGTGGAGGAGCAGCGGCTCTACTCCGAGCTCCTCTCGAGTGACAGAGCTCCTCACCCTATCTATAAGAGTCCGCCCTGCCACCCTTCGAAGGAAACTCATTTCAGCCGCTTGTATCTGAGATCTTGTCCTTTCGGTCAGACCCAAAGCTCATGACCATAGGTGAGAGTAGGAACGTAGATTGACCGGTAAATCGAAAGCTTTGCCTTTCGGCTTAGCTCCTTCTTCACCACGACGGACCGGTACATCAACCGCATTACTGCTGCCGCTGCACCAATCCGCCTGTCAATCTCACGTTCCATCCTTCCCTCACTCGTGAACAAAACCTGAGATACTTGAACTCCTCCACCTGGGGTAAGGACTCTCCTCCAACCTGGAGATGGCAAACCACCTTTTTCCGGTGGAGCACCATGGCCTCGGAATTGGAGGTGCTGATTCTCATCCCAGCCGCGTCACACTCGGCAGCAAACCATCCCAGTGCATGCTGAAGGTCCATGCTCGATGAAGCCAACAGAACAACATCGTCTGCGAATAACAGAGATGAAATCCTGTGGTCCCCGAACCGGACCCCCTCCAGCCCAAGGCTCCGCCTTGAAATTCTGTCCATAAAAATTATGAACAGAATTGGAGACAAGGGGCAGCCCTGCCGGAGTCCAACATGCACTGGAAACAAGTCCGACTTATTGCCGGCAATGCGAACCAGACTCGTACTCTGTTCATACAAGGAAGAGACGGCCCTTAACAGAGCGCCTCTGACCCCATACTCCCCGAGCACCCTCCACAGAATGCCATGAGGGACACGGTCGAACGCCTTCTCCAAGTCCACAAAACACATGTGGACTGGTTGGGCATACTCCCATGAACCCTCGAGCACCCTGGTGAGGGTATAGAATTGGTCCAGTGTACCACGGCCCGGACGAAAGCCGCATTGTTCCTCCTGGATCCTAGGTTCCGCTGTATTTCATCTCACTATAGTTGTTAAATGTGATATTTAATTCATCTTGTTTCTATCTAACGACTCCTTTGGTCTTTTGAATCAATTACTTGTTCTCAGGTAACATGTTTTGGCTGAGCACAAAGATAAGTTAATATATTATATTTTATGTAATCGCGTACACTGATTCTGCACATCTGACAGATTGTTTGCCGATATTGTGTAAGATTTTGTATGTTATACTTTTATAATGGTCATTATTTATTATTAAAACTGATATTCAGTAAAAGAGATGGGGTGCGTTTCGTATTTTTCAATGAAAATGAAAGGAGGCAGTAATGTTATAGGCTGTGTTTTGTTATAAATATGCACACAGTGAAGATGACAATCACATAAATATGCAGCTACACGACGCCTCAACATTTTTAGTCTCTTAAGTTAATATTAAAATGAAAATAGGCAGTTCCTTATATCATGTTTTCATTTTATTGTGATGATGTGAATGAGCTTATAAAGTACACTGCTCCCTTTGAAGATTTACCCGACGTGTCTTCGGGAGATTTCCATATCAAACTTGGGAAGTCTGAACTAAAAGAAAGGATGCAAGTCTGAACTTTCTGTAGGCTACTTAATATTGAGGAAAAAGCCCCAATCAGACAGGTGAATGTCAGCAGCCCCACCTCCGTTTTCAGATGTCTCCGTTTTCTCCCATCCACACTGATGCAGCAGCAGCGTTTTAAAATGAAAAATGCCTCTTCATCAGCACTCTCAAACTCTGGGGTAGTGTGGACGGATGGCGTAACCGTAGCAAAACTTATGCATTTTAAAACTAAAACATATTTGTGTAAACGGGGCCGTAAAGGTATAACTTAATTAGGTTAACTAGGCAAGTTAGCGTAATTAGGCAAGTCATTGTATAACAGTGGTTTGTTCTGTAGACAATCCAAAACAAATATTGCATAAGAGGGCTAATAATATTGACCTTAAATTGGCCTTAGTGTAAGGGTGTTTTCCAGAACTAGGTTGCAACTGGAAGGTCATTCGCTGTGTAAAACATATACCTAAATAGTTGGCGGTTCATTCCTTTGTGGCAATGAATTATTTATCAGGGGTCGTTACAAAGGAATGAACCATCAAATTTTAAATGTTTCTTAAAATAAATGATATTGTGTTCAATGTGGAAAAAAAAGATGTTGTGTTTTTACTTACACATTTAAAAAGAACATATTTTACAGTGGTAATCACAACTAGAATTGTACATTTCCTAAAGAAAATGTGAATGGGGTTTGCGTGGCAAATCGATGGGCTACAATGCATTTTAATCGGTTGCTAGGGTGTTCTCAGTGGTTAATAGGCAGTTTAGGGCGGTGATAGGGTGTTCTGAGTGGTTGCTAGGTGGTTGCTAAGGCGTTGCTAGGCGGTTGCTAGGGTGTCCTAAGTGGTTGCGAGGTGGTTGCTAAGGTGTTGCTAAGTGGTTGCTAGGGTGTTCTGAGTGGTTGCTAAGGCGTTGCTAGGCGGTTGCTAGGGTGTCCTAAGTGGTTACTAAGTGGTTGCTAAGGCGTTGCTAGGCGGTTGCTTGGGTGTCCTAAGTGGTTGCTAAGGTGTTGCTAGGTGGTTGCTAAGGAGTCCTGAGTGGTTGCTAGGTGGTTGGTAAGGTGTTGCTAGGCGGTTGCTAGGGTGTTCTGAGTGGTTGCTAAGGTGTTGCTAGGCGGTTGCTAGGGTGTCCTAAGTGGTTGCTAGGCGGTTGCTAAGGTGTTGCTAGGGTGTCCCGAGTGGTTGCTAGGTGGTTGCTAAGGGGTCGCTAGGCGGTTGCTATGGTGTCCTAAGTGGTTGCTAGGTGGTTGCTAAGGTGTTCCTAGGCGGTTGCTAATGTGTCCTAAGTGGTTGCTAGGTGGTTGCTAAGGTGTTGCTAGGTGGTTGCTAGGGTATTCTGAGTGGTTGCTAAGGCGTTGCTAGGGTGTCCTGAGTGGTCGCTAGGCACTTACTGAGGCATTACTAGGCCGTTGCTAGGTGGTTGCTAGGCGATTGCTAGGGTAATTTGGGTGGTTGCTAGGCAGTTGCTAGGGTACCCTAGGTTGTTACTAGGCAAGCCTCACATACATGCTTGGTCATTTGTTTATACCTAGTAAGCATTTCTAGCAAGTTACAGCACTTGGCTAGTCAATATTAGCATGTAGCTAGTCACTGCTAGCATGTCTAGCATATAGGAAGTTCTGTTTGCTAGCATGAGCCAAACGAGCCAATCCCCATGTCTCTACGATGTTCTGATGCTGAGATATAGCTGTTGATAAATGGTTGCTAGGGTACTCTGTTTTGTTGCCATGGGCGTGGTTACAGAGTGAAGTTGGGTGTGGTTGGTTGTCTTAGTCAAATGAGCCAACCCCCAAGTCAATAGGACACTGCTATGCAAAGATATGCATGTAGGCCAGTTATAATGGCAGTCTATGGGATCAGTTTGGGGGCGTGGCCTAACAGCTACATTATCATAATGAGATGCTCATTGGTTGTTTGAATCAAATGAGCCAACCCCCAAGTCAATAGGACACTGCTTTGTAAAGATATGCATGTAGCCCAGTTATAATAGCAGTATATGGGATCAGTTTGGGGGCGTGGCTTGTGAGCGTCATTATCATATTGAGATGCTCGTTGGTTGCCCGAGTCAAATGAGCAAGCCCCAAGTCAATAGGACACTGCTATGCAAAGGTATGCATGAAGGCCAGTTATAGTGGCAGTCTATGGGATCAGTTTGGGGGCGTGGCTTGTGAGCTTCATTATCATATTGAGATGCTGATTGGTTGCCTAAGTCAAATGAGCCCTCCCCCATGTCTCTATGACACTCCTATGTAATGTTATTGATGTGGGACATTTATAATAGAAGTCAATGAGATCAGCAATGGGACGTCCCAGCCCATGTTAAGTCAATGAGGCAGTTATTAAGGGTCCTTAAAAGGTTTGGGGGGCGTGGCTTGAGAGCTTAATTATCATATTGAGATGCTGGTTGGTTGCCTGAGTCAAATAAGCCCACCCCCAAGTCTATATGACACTGCTATGTAATGTGATTGACATGTGACATTTATAATGGGAGTCAATGTAATGAATGGGAGTCAATGGGCCATGTTAAGTCAATGGGACCACTTTGGGACGTCCTAGCACCCCAGGGGTACAACTTATACCCCTTTTCGGGGTATGTTCCCACTTAGGCTGCAACACCCTACAGATGTGGTGAATCCTATATTTCTATGAAATTCACACTCTGCGCAGTGATTCGTCAAAATTCGGCTCAATGTTAAGTGAATGGGAGATTTGGGATGATTTGGGACCCCCTAGCTCCCCAGGGGTACAACATTTACCCTCTTTCGGGGTATGTACTTATGCGTGCTGTAACCCTTTTGAGATGTGGTGAATCCCATATTTGTACGAAATTCAGTCTTGGCGCTATGACGATTTCCGGGAATAGTTGTTACTGTGCAGGGCTGTGTTCTAGAAAATGAATGGGAGTCAATGGGGCCATGTTAAGTCAATGGGAAACTTTGGGACATCCTAGAGCCCCAGGGGTGCAACATTTACCCCCTTGTGTGATATGTTCTTACTCAGGCAGCAACCCTCTCGAGATGTCGTGAATCCCATATTTGTAGGAAATTCACTGTTGGGGCTATGATGTGTCAAAGTTTGTTCCCATGTTATGTCAATGGGATTTTGGGAGGGGTTTTTTGGCCCCTGCGGGGCCAAAAAACCCCCGACCCCTTATAAAAGTCATAGCACACCATTCCCGATAAAACCGGACGATTTGACCCCACTTTCAAGGGTCTGGGGCAAAAACTGCGGGACTAGTTACGCGCCGAAATTTTGTACGGAAGAAAAAAAACAATAATCATAAGAAAAGTGAACAGTAAGAATGGACTTTGCCTATGGCAAACCCCATTAATAACATGATACTGGGATTTTTATTTATTTATTTATTTATTTTTTTTTTTTATCCAGGGTTATCATACTGTCAGAATCATACACCGATGAAACCAGAAGTTTACATACGCTGTATAAAAAGGCACATAAGCATTAAAAATAAAGTCAGATGTTAATGTGACTAAACTTTCTCTCTTTTAGGTAAGTTAGGATGATCAGATTTGTTTCTGTTCTGCTTAACAGCAGAATAATGAGAGAGATATTTTTGGAGAAATTGTTATAACTCTTCTTGAAAGTCAAGTTTACATACAATAAGATTATTCTGCCTCTGAAAAAGCTCAGATGATGGTGTCAAGGTTTTGGAGGTTTCTGATTGGCTAATTGACAACATTTGAGTTAATTGTAGGCACAACTGTAGAATAGTATTTAAGGAAAACCTCAAACACACTGCTTCCTTGTGGGACAACATGGGAAAATCAACAAGCCAGAATCAACACAAAAGCCAGATTACAATTAGCTACATTACACTGGGAAAAAGACTAATGTTTGGAGACATGTCCTGTGGTCTGATGGAGCTAAGATTGAACTGTTTGGACATAATGACCAGTGTTACATTTGGAGGATGAAGGGGAAAGCTTATAAGCCTAGGAACACCATCACAATTGTGAAGTATGGGGGCGGCAGCATCATGTTGTGGGGCTGTTTTGCTGCAGGAGGGACTGGTCCACTTCACAGCATAGATGGCATCATGAAGAAAGAACATTATGTAGAAATACTGAAGCAACATCTCAAGACATCAGCCAGGATGGGTCTTCCAAACAGACCATGACCCTAAGCATACTGCCCAATTAGTGAAAATGTGCTTTAAGGACAACAGAGTGAATGTTTTGGAGTGGCCATCACAAAGCCCTGACTTCAATCCTATAGAAAATTTGTGGGCAGGGTTGAAAAAGCTTGTGCGAGCAAGACAGCCTACAAATCTGACTCCGTTACACCAATTCTGTCAGGAGGAATGGGCCAAAATTCCTGCAAACTATTGTGAGAAGCTTGTGGAAGGAGACCCAAAACACTTGACCAAGGTTTAAAAGCAAAGCTAAAAAATACCAAGGAAATGTGTGTAGACTTTTGACTGTCTAGAAATTAATAAAACATTCTCTCATTATTCTGGCATTTAAAAAATGTAAATGATTTAGGTAATCCTAGAAATAGACCCAGACCTGAAATAGTAAACGTTTAGTATCATTTACCATCAGACATTTTTAAAAAAATTATTATGTTCCTTTTTTTTAGAGGTAATTTTTTCTAATTTTTTAGAGGTTTCAACTGTACCAGCCCATGCCTAGATTGGACTTTACTTTTACTAATCACTAAGTTTTATTATTGTTTTCCCAGTGTTAAAATCTTAATTGTATTATTAATTATTAATCTCCCTGCTGATGAGGAGAGCAAAACCTGTATCGATACTAACCAAAAGCAAGATTGTGTCATTTTAAATATTTCAGATTTGATATTTATGGACTCATCAGTATTTTTGACAACACTAGTACAGATTGCAAGCCTGTTTAATTGCAGCATTGCATGCATGTTCCTGCTGTTTTATCTGGAAAGCGTTAAGTGTTTCACAATGAGGAGATTCCCCAGGAAAACCGACTAATATAAGATTGATCACAGTTAGTGTTGCATTGATGTGCTTCAGTCTGAGGGTCTGTTTATCAGTGCTGTCTGTAGACTTGATCGCTGCGGTCTCCCTTGAATACTAATGACCAACCGTGGGAAAAGCCATATAATTGTGTGTAATTTCTGTGTGTGTGTGTGTGTGTGTGTGTGTGTGTGTGTGCTAGAGGATACACTGAGGCAGAGGAAGGGAAAAATCAATAGCAGCCTATGGAGAGCAGCTCACTGTGTAATTGGTTTCAAAGTCATCAGGTTCACTGCTTTCATCTCATGAGCAGTTCTAATGTGAGATCTGTGCACCGTCTGTTCGTGATATGTACAGTAGCATGGGTTTTACTGGCCTCAAACATGCACGTTCTGCTTTAAAAGTCAACACCGTCTTGTAGGGCTGGGCGATATGGCAAAAAAAAAAAAATCTCGATTTTTTTTTTTTTTTTTTTTTTTTTTTTTTTTTTTTTTTTCATAAAGTTTGACCGTTTCACGATTTCGATTTTTTTTTATTTATTTTTTTTATTAATTTTTTTTACTGTGTAACTACCTTACCAGCTTACCTTGTTCATTTAAATTTAAATAAATGCCGAAACTAGTTTTTTTTCATGCTCACTTGTAAAAGAAAAGCAACCGTGTGACTAAACGCGGTTATGACACTCTCTCATATAGGGATGCTAAACATAGCTACAATAGAAGTCACAGCACCCGTATTTATGTAGAGGTCATATATTGTGCAGCTTTGGGCAAATTTTATTTGGAGATAAAATGACCAAAATGTAACGTGAAGATTGAAAAGGATTGGAGGGGAAATAAATATTTCAAATCTCTGTACATAACAGAAAAATAAACAATGATAATGCAACAATAGTTTATCTGTATTAGTGGCATGGCAGAAATATATATTTAGACAGGCCTTGTCAAAGTGAGCGGGCACTTTCAAAAATAAAAAATATAGCACTTAAATTATTTCATAACAATCAATAAATTAACAGCGGTTTTATATCAAAAGTTGGTAATGATATAAAATATACTACGTTTTGATGGTAAAATATAACCATTTAAATGATTTCAGTATTCAAACATTAAATAATGAATGCATCGTTAAATCTAAAAAAACGAATGAAACAACACACAGCATATCAGGATATAAAGGACTATATTTAGCAGAATGCTGCTCTTTTTATCTTTGCAATTTTATAGTTTTATTTTTGTTATTTTAATTATTTTTTGTCTTCATAAATAACTAACGAGCTATACAAATCTGCTTGACGTTTTAGAAAATATTTGTGCGTAGCTCCACCACCCAGTATATATTAAAGATTACCGTACAGTGTTTCCTCTAGGATTTTTTCCAGCAGTGGCGGCAGGACTTTTTTTTTTTTTACACAGATCTGCCAACTATTTCAAAGACAAATATTACACGCAGTATAACAAGTCGAGATAGCATTCATGTAATACGAGCATGCAAATCTCTTTGCTTGCGCAGCGATTTCCTCTGTTCGAGCACAGAACTTCTTGCACGGACTCAAGTTTACACGTTCAAGTGCAGATCTTCTTGTGCGCTCTCCAGTAAGCGCTGCTGAAGCGCGATTTAGTGTGTTTTTGTGCGTTTTCCGACATCAACGCGTCCTGAAGTAAAATGAAATGGCTATAAAGTCATTGTATGCAGAGCCATTGACCTTTATCAATAAAGTATACTTATGGAAACTGTGTTCATCTCAACTGAAAGCTACGCTGTGTTTGCTAGACTCACGCACCTGTCAGTCAGTCTGTCAGAGAGTCAGTCAGCATGTCACCTTGAACAAATAGCGCACAGCACTACGGTTACAGAAAAGTTTGCGCTGTTTACTTCTAATATGTTTTGGTGCGATTATAATCCGCTATAAAAAACACGACTAAATGTTTTAAATAAGAAGCTGTAATGTAGCCGAGGCGGGATGGATTTTGGCGTGGCGGCCCGCCACGGATGAATGAATGTAGCGGAAACCTTGCCGTATCTATCTATATTTAAATGTCTATGTCTATATTTAATATATCTATCTATATTACATATCTATCTATATTTAAATGTCTATCTTATATTTAACTGAATCGTATAATGGCCTATAGCTGAAATGTTGAAAATTGCTCTATTTTTATAAAACATTTGTCGATACGTATTGATATTTTTTTGGAGTACAACCTACCGACATTTAAGAATCCATATTTATTTTATTCATTCATTCATTTTACTTGTTTATTGGTGCATATATGGGTTATGATTTAATTCATACAGTACCTTGCACAGCTACTGTGCCACTCCGTAATTCAAGCAAAAGTCCAAATTAAAGAAAGATTTGACTTTCTGCGGTATCGGAATCGCCCGAATCCAGGCACAGTAGATGCTATTATGTTTTTGCACAGTGTTAAGAAAAGCGCCAAGTACACACAACATAGCTGCTGTTTAGGCTGAAGGGACGCCGTTTTTGTTCTCTTTTTCCTGTATATGTAAAAGCTGAATCTGCTGTTAATAACGAACGATCCACTGTGACCTAAGTTGCAGGAGAGGGGAAATAGTGTGGCCGCTTTAGGACTGCTTTTACAGGAGTTGTAGTCCATAGCGAGGGGCATTGTGGGTAGTGTAGTTCGACACGCATGCTGTGTGATATGAGCTCTCGCTGTGTGCTGTGCGTGCGGTGAATTAGAGGGAGAAAGTTTTATCCGGTTTTGTTTTATGTTTACTTCAGTAATTCCACCCGGGAGCTGTTTTGCACTGTGAAACTGAAAACACTGAAATAAGTCAAAGAAGGGCATGCATCGAGTACTTTTGTCCGTCTCATCATTCGCTCTAGCATGAATTAACGAGCTGTTACTCTGCCGCCGGACATTGTGGAGAAAGTTACACCTATCATCATGCTTAAAACAAAGAATTAGAATTATTAAAGTGGCGATCGGGTGCGGATATATATATCAGATAAAATAATATATGCGGGCGGGTGGATGATTAGAATGAAGGAGTGGACCTCACCTCCACCTGTCGAGCCTTCTCTCCTCTCCTCTCCTCGCGCGCGCCCGTCTCGCAGCTCGCGCGGGAGAGACAGGCGGCTGCGGGACAGAGCCGCGACGTCAACACACAGAATCAGCACAATTCAGCACGGTTGTCTAACAGTTTAAAACGGTTTGGCACGATAGTGGAAAAGCAGCTTTAATATTTTTATTTAAAAAATCGCGATTTCTCGATTTTATAAAAAATAAAATCGTCTTAAAACGTAAATTCGAATTAATCGAAAAAATCGCCCAGCCCTACCGTCTTGTTTGGAGTTTGTAATGTGCGTTTCTGGTTTTATTGTATTCTCTTGCATGTTTGTCTGCTTAATACTCAAAATGTGTAATAAGTAGTGGTGGGCCGTTATCGGCGTTATTCTCAAAGTTGGGTTGGGAGCTGGGTCTATTCTTTGCAAGCTATGATGACTTTCACCTTGATATTTTAGCGTGGATGTATACCTGACCGGTGAGCTGACAAAACAGTGCCCTTCTGAATCAAATCAGCAGGATGCTCTTCTGGATCTTACACTTACTTCGAAGACACTACTGACTACGCTTACATGGAAATCTGTAGTCTGGTTATTTGCTTTAATAGACAATAGTATAATGAAGGTGTTTACGTGAAGTGCTTTCATTAAGAGTTTCCTGTCATTTTGGGTGACTTTAACTGCAGTTCGGCAGTTTCACATTCCCTCATGAACATTTCATTCATGCCCCCGTGACAAACTGGGGTATTAGACGCAAATAAGGAGTAAGGACTGGTGAGAGTGTTATGGAGTTTAATAACGCACGCCATATGGAAAGAAAAAAACTTCCGCATGTCGCGATGTGTGTGTGTGTGGTCCTTTACTGACAGCCGCATGTGTGGATCTTGTCGGAAATATG
Source organism: Danio kyathit (assembly GCA_903798195.1). Lineage (NCBI taxonomy): Eukaryota > Metazoa > Chordata > Actinopteri > Cypriniformes > Danionidae > Danio > Danio kyathit. Next base: position 71,910,941 of record LR812524.1, on the reverse strand, counting down.
GCGAGAAGTCATGACAGTAATAGTTTGCGGTGTTTCCTTCAGTAATGCCACTAATATCTGCATACTCCACATCTTAATTCCATTTCTGTTTAGTTCAGTTCTGACTTCAGTCAGATTAAGGTCATCAAAAATGGTTTGGAGCTTATGTAGGCCTACAGTTCAACATTGATGTTTAACTGAATAAACTGTTAGTAAACACAAGCACATCTTATTGAACGTCATTTATTTTCATCACCAATTATCATAGTAGAACAGTTCCTCAAGCAGTTTGTGGTGCATTTTGGAAACAGGAGATGAGCCCCTGGTCTAATGCGCCGCCTGGCTTGAGAAACCCGTTCTCAAAGACTTACTTTAGTCATTATTTGGGTTGCACACATATTCTGAACGCCTTCAGCAGAATTCAAATGAGCCATTTTAATCTAGATTAATTCCAAGATTACAGTAAAATTAATCTAGATTAAAAAATTAATCTATGCCCCCCTATAGTAATAAGCCACTCAATAAAAAATAATTCCTTGGATTTACTAAATACTTGGTAACTAGGTAAGTGGTTGCAAACAATTTATATGGGCTGAATTTAAACACTCATTAAGTTGAATATTACTAAATGTTAGGGATGCACCGATATGAATTTTTTTGGCCAATATCGATAACCGATATCTCTTAAGATTTGGAGGCAGATAATCGACATATTAGCTGATTAATGTTTCAATAAAAATTTATTGAACTTAAGTTAGTTGCATAAAGATAATGTAATGTTGTTTAGTTCAATCCACATAACATTCATAATTTAGCTTTAATCTATGTAGTTATTTAAGTTCAATTATTCTAAAATTTATATTGTTATGTTTAACCAAATAAAAAAACAGTTTCCGTTTCATTGAGTTTATTCAATAGTATTTTACAATGAACATTTTTAAAGTTTCAAAATTTTCCAACAATAAAATTATTATCAAAATCCAAATACTGTCCTTATCTGTATGTTCACTTATTACAACAAGTTAAAATATTAATACTATTAAAATCAGTGTTTCCTCTAGGATTTTTTCCAGCTGTGGCGGCAGGACTTTTACACAGATGTACCAACTACCTATGGGTGTTATTTCAATGACACATGTTGTGAGCGCAGTGTTACACGTGGAGATCACATTTATGTAATACGAGCATGCGAATCTCTGCTTGCGCACTGAATTCCTCTGTTCGTGCACAACTTCACACCCTGAAATATACGCTGCTCAAGTGCGATTTAGTGCGTTTATGTGACGAGTACATCTCCAACATTTATTAGATTTGCTAGGAATATCTATGAATGTCTCCGATAGACCTACAGAGCGGCATTAATGCGTCCTGAAGTAAAGTGAAACAGCTGAAGTAGCTGAACAGTCCTGAGTTAAAGTGAAACCGCTATAAACTCCAGCCAGATAAAGTCATTGTATGCAGAACCATTGACCTTTATCTATACAGTATAATTATGGAAACTGTGTTCATCCTAACTGAAAGCTACGCCGTGTTTGCTGGTCTCACGTCTCACGCACCTGTCAGTCAGCCAGCATGTCACTGTAAAGGGTTAAACAAATAATGCACAGCACTACTACGGTTAAAGAAAAGCTTGCGCTGTTATAATTCACTTACCTTTTAGTACGTTTTGGTGCAATTATAACCCGCTTTTAAAAAAACAACAACAATGACTGAATGTTTTGAATGGGAAGCTGTAATGTAGCCGTGGCGGGATGAATTTTGGTGTGGTGCCCCGCCATGGAAGAATGAATGTAGCGGAAACTATGAAAATAATAGTAATACAAGTATGAAGTAAATTAAAAACAATAAATGATTTACAAAAATATGCTTACAAAAACATAATAAAAATACACTTTTCAAAATAAAACTTTTCACATATTACAAAAGCATTCAAAAATAATATTCTGCCTCTAAAAAATTTACAAAAAAATATTTAGAAAAATTAAGTCTTCTTTCGTAAACTATAATGTACCTTCTTTACACTGAAAAAGCAGATAACACTTCAGTTGTTCAAAGGAAAATTAACATTTTAAAGCAAAGTAACATGATCAGCACAACACCATAAATTAGACCAACCATCACAGAACATGCAATAGCTACACAAATGTAAGTCACTTTAGACAAGAGTCTGCTAAATGTTAATGTAACTACTGTAGAATCATAAGGTAGTGCTGCACATCAAGGTTTGTGCTTCATCATGTCCAGCATCCTAAAAATGTCAAGTAAAAAAATAAAACATTTACCAAACAAATCAAAGGTGAAAGGAGGAATTGGTTTAAGAGAAAAATACGAAATGTTTTTAAAAAATTTAAATAGCTTACCATGTACTCCCTCACACGGGCTTTGAAGATGCATTCACACCTTTTTTCCAATGGTGATGTTCTAAAGGACATGAAATGAGAATTAGTAATCATTACTAGTAATTTTTACTGTACATTGTTAATGTGTGTATAGTGTTTTTAAAGGTATAGTACCTGGATGATCCACAGTCTCCTCACAGCCAGATATGGGACTTTAGAGGCTGAGCTGTAAACCTGTGAGGGAGAAAAAGGATGAGATTGAGGAAAGATTTGTATAAATTATTATTATTATAATAATATTATTATAAATTATTTTGTATAAAATTAAATATAATAATATAAATATATACAATTCAGAATAATACATTTATTATAATAAAAATAAAAACAAAACACTGCAAACTAAACTTAAAAATGTAAATGTGTTAGATGACCAAACAAATAAGCCTACATTAAATATGTAATCATGCTAGATGTCATCTTATTTAAGTGTCACATATGTTTATTGTCAAGTGTAATTTGAAGTTAACAGCATTGAATAATAACATTAGATAATAAATAACAATGTGCCAACACAACCTTTTAATATTATGTAAGTTATCAAAACTGGCATTATTCATTCATTCATTCATTTTCTTGTCGGCTTTGTCCCTTGCGGGGTCGCCACAGCGGAATGAACCGCCAACTTATCCAGCACGATTTTTTACGCAGCGGATGCCCTTCCAGCCGCAACCCATCTCTGGGAACTTCCACACACTCATTCACACTCATACACTACGGACAATTTAGCTTACCCAATTCACCTGTACCGCATGTCTTTGGACTGTGGGGGAAACCGGAGCACCCGGAGGAAACCCACGCGAACGCAGGGAGAACATGCAAACTCCACACAGAAACGCCAACTGACCCAGCCCAGCCGAGGTTCGAACCTGCGACCCAGCGACGTTCTTGCTGTGAGGCAACAGCACTACCTACTGCGCCACTGCGTTGAAAAACTGCCATTAAAACTTGATAAAACTGCTTAACATGCACCGAACACTCATTTAAAATAGAGAAACTATTCCTTACTACCAACGTTTGCAACTTAATTTGGGGGATTTAATATATATTAAAGTTTACCAAGTGTAAAATTTCACAGGAATGCAAAAAACTATACATTTATCTGTCTATAATGTGAACAAGACGCAGGGAACATGGCAATGTCATAACAATACTATATACAAACACAACATGGTATTACAAGGGAGTACATTACTGATTCAAATGTTGTCACAGCCTCAATATAAATGCATAAAAAGTGAAAAATCTTACCTGTGTGTCCACATTGGGCAGGGCCGGATTAACCAATGTGCATTATGGGCACAGGCCCAGGGGCCCGTGCGCACTTGGGGCCCTACGAGGGAAAAAAAAAAAATGCTGATTTTGGAGTGTCTATTTAGGCCAAGTGCAAATAGCGCACCTCGTTGTAATAAGCTAGTTAAGTGCTTCCCGCCAGCGCCGTTTGATCGACAGAGACAACATAACTAAAGAGCGCAGCAGACAGCAGGTGGGAGTGGCGGAGCTCGTAAAGAGCATGGATATGTGTTTTGAGGCGATAGATCATGAACCCGGTTCGAATCCAGCGACTGGTGAACACGTTCTTCTTTTTTCCCCCATTACATAGCAGATTGGAAATACATTTATTTTCAATAGAAAGGAGATGTTTTTGTTTAAAAATTTAAATAAAGTATATAAAATATGTAAAATGAGTCACAAGGTATTTAATAAGGATAATAATAATTATAAATATTCTATAAAGAGTTATTTTCCATCTGGTGTTAAATGTAAGCGACATCTTAAAATAATTAATCTGTATTTACAATGTTAGTCGCCCTGCTTCACCCATATTCTCCGACCTCATGGAGAGAGAGACAGAGAGAGACAGAAAAAGCCCCTGAAGAGGAGAGAGACAGGAGAGAACTGGTACAGTGTGTGTGATTTCAGATACTTTCAGCTTTATAATCAAGTGTTTTTTGCCTATACTGTACTCTTCTTCATCACGAGGGAGACAGCAGGAATCATTAATCAGTGTGTGTGTTATGGAAGACTCAGATTCATAGAACTGGATTGGAGAGGTGTTATATCCAAATCATGCATTATAAGTTTGTAGAAGTTTTACATTAAAAATACCCTTAAATATAAATGTTAGTACTGCTTCAGTGAACTTGAACAAGTATATTAAAATCCATTAATTTTCACTAGTTATATTAGTATTTTTATCAAAGTGTGCTTTAAATGCTTTTAAAATCAGGCAAATCTTTGTTGACTATAAATATATGTACTATGTCATTTATTTAAAAAATGTGGGCAAAAAATGATAGATTAACTTTATTTAAAAAATATTATATTAATCTTATTTTTTAATTCAACTATAGAGGTGCGGCCTTGTAGGGCGGCCTACAAGACATTGTGCCCAGGGGCCTCTGAATTCTTAATCCGGGCCTGACATTGGGGAAACCTTTCTGTGCACGTTCTCAATTTGTACTGTAATATTCATCTTTTGATTCCCATAATGGCGCCAATCTAAACGAGCTGAGAGTGATCGTTGTGGTTTGAATCTTCCCTCCTGTGTTGTTTTGAAACTGCGCATGTGCAGATATTACTGCAGAAGCAACACAACTCCCTTACATTCATTTTAATTAAACGAGCTGTTTAAATGTGAAAACTTACTTTTTCTAATTTTTTCCAACACAACTGACAAGACTCCAGTGACTATTCAAAAATAAGAATTTCACTCACCTGGGAAATGGAGGCCGCGTAAATGGTTTGTGAGCACAATTAAGTGCACACAGCATGCCATATCATCTGATAATTGTAAGAAATAATTCCAAAAGGCAACTGACTGTGTAAAGCCACATAAAACAACACACAAATACGATGAATATTTCGAGTTCATCGGCTAATCAGCCGGAATCAGCTGAGGTGAAGTGACTGAGACCAGCGAGACCTAGCTGTCACTCAAGTGGCCACGTCCTTAATTATGCAAACTTAATATAACTTAATATAAAGGAAATGGATGAGTTATAAATTCACCCCCTCACAGTTGTCATGAAGGGTAATATTAGCTATATACACCAGGGCTCGAAATTGCGACCGTTTTGGTCGCATATGCGCCTGAAATTTTATCTATGCGACCTCAAAATATATTTGGGAGCATTTGTGCGAGTGCATAAAATTGTTGCATGCGACCGGTTTTCACTGCAAATTGTTCACCGCATGCGCGGATTTAGGACACATTCATGCAGAATGCATCTTTGCACTTGAAACGCAGCGCTCAGGAACAGTTTAAAACTGTTGCCATGTCAACTTGCTGGAATAAACAAAGCCCCACCTTCGCGCTCTTTTTATTGGCCCACTGCGCTAAACCTGATTGCGAATTGATTGGTTAATATCAGCTGTCAATCACTCAGTCAACGCCTTCTACCTTCTGATGACAGATGAGCTACAACTGCGAAAATGTGAAGCGCTGAAGATGAGAATGACAGCAACACGGTCAGATTTTGTTTTTAAAACTACCTAATGCAACAAGTAATGGCACATCTGATTACTGATCGTGGTTAATGTTAATCTACATTTGTCGAAGTGTAGATAAAAGACTTCCATTGGCTTCAAGTCCGCTATGAAAATAACTCAAGCATTCACTGTACAGTCTGTGGGACGGAATTTTCAGGTAACTGTTTGCCACATCTACACATTTTAAGCGCGAGATGTTCTGTTTAATCCTTCATTTAATCGCCAGATGCTGTCAGCCTTGCAGCTATAAGTAAAAGTTAACCCCACGTACACCAGGGCTATTCAATTGGCGGCCCGCGGGCCAAACCCGGCCCCCGAGGCAATTTGTTCTGGCCCTCCAAATAGTGTGACCAAGACATCAAGAATAAATTTAGTTCAGTCAAAAAACGGCTGCTATAGTGATGAAGTGACGTGCGTCTGTTCAATACAGCATGAGCTGCGCAGAGCGTGAGTCACCTGACAGTGGCGAGAGCAGCCAAATACATTTGAATATGTTTGTAGAAAAGGTCTTTTGTACAATGCACTGATATCGTTATTAGGGATGCAACGATTAACCGATTTCACTATTAACTGCGCTTTAATTCGTCATGGTTAATTAATCGTAAAGGCTTCTCTAAGCCGCATTTCTGCATTTCTGTTCTGCCGCACGAAACTAAACTGCTGAACAAAGTTACGCCAAGTTGCCAACTGTGCGCTAGTTTAAAGTTCCGAGCTTGTCCACCGAAGCTAATACGCACGCACACTGTAATAACTATAGCCGCGGGCCGTTCCCATATCACGTCTTTCCCGCGTGCAGGTTTGTTATGTCGTAAGAATATATGCCAATATGCGGGCGCAAGCGGAGCAACGTGCTCGCGGCTGTCTGGGCGCACGCAGTAGAAAACATCTCATGCTGTAGCGGTGAGAGTTGTGCTTAGCTTTCAGTGCAATGTAAACAAAAGACATGTTAGACGAACTATTATTAAAATGATTATGTATGTATGAACACAGATGATAACAACAGTTAATCTAAATATTGGCGCCGACCTTCATAACAATTATTATTATATTATTTTCTCTCTTCCTCTCTATAAACACACACATAATTAAATTGTGTAGCCCTATAAGCACAGAAAAACCTTCAGCATAAAGACTATTACTAATGAAAATGCCTTTTAAAGGTTTTTTAATATTAGTTAGGGATGTCCAGATCTAAATCTAGCTCATATAAAGCTTAAATTTACATTAGACGTGATAACTGTGAAACTCTGATTATTCTTCACACTATATAATCGTACAACCAAAATCTATAATTGTTGCATCCATAATTGTTACGCAGTTCAAAACATCAGATATGAACGTATCTGAGTGTAGAAAAAGCCTACTTCAGCAATACACTGATTTTGTTGTGCTGTGAAATACAACATTTGAATGTTTGTTAAAAAAAACTATTGTTCAATGCAGTGATATTATATAGTTTTAAAATACAATATATTAACATTTTAATGTAGACAAATACAACGTGGGTGTCTAAAGGAGCAAAAATACATCATTGGCTCTTAAATGCAGTTGTGTCATCATTTATAATGCAAGTCATGTCTCTCCGGCCCTTCGATTGGATGCTTTTCATGAACTGGCCCCCGTGACAAACTAATTGAATAGCCCTGACGTACACCATCGCAAAAGGGCTTGCATTGACTAAGATTAAACTAATATTGCAGCTCATGAAAAGACCGGTATTGCTATTAAAATGACGTATACAAATAATAAGGTATAAGTCAAAAGCATCAGTGCAATATCAGACATCACCCGTGAGAACACGGCACAGTTATCTCTAACAGATTCATTCATGTCAAGCAGTGTGTGCAGGGCCGGTGAGCGCACCGTCCGTGTATCTTTTGGTCACTCAATTGTTATAAAAATGTATTTTCTTGTGATAACGGGATTTCGTTGACACATATTTTCGTCACGCAAGCATATATTTTTTTGCTTGTTAGTTTTGATTAGTGTTGATTTCAAATGCAATAAATCTGTTTATATAAAACTTAGCAACGATGCTCATCATTGGTGGGTGCCACTAAATTTTGACTGGTGCACCTACATTTTTAAAGTTAGGAGCACCAGTGCTACCAAGAGAAAAGGTTAATTTCGAGCCCTGTACACCAAAACCATCTTTTTTACCAGGCTGTAAACATGTTTTTATCAGCTGTAAAAATGGCCAATTTAGCATTGCAGTCAGTGAACTAGAGATGCGCGGATCAGCTCAAATGTCACCCGAATCCGCTCCTTCATTCTAATCATCCACCCGCCACCCGCCCGCACATATTATTTTATCTGATATATATATCCGCACCCGATCGCCACTTTAATAATTCTAATTCTTTGTTTTAAGCATGATGATAGGTGTAACTTTCTCCGCAATGTCCGGCGGCAGAGTAACAGCTCGTTAATTCATGCTCGAGCAAATGATGAGACGGACAAAAGTACTCGATGCATGCCCTTCTTTTACTTATTTCAGTGTTTTCAGGTTCACAGTGCAGAACAGCTCCCGGGTGGAATTACTGAAGTAAACATAAAACAAAACCGGATAAAACTTTCTCCCTCTAATTCACCGCACGCACAGCACACAGCGAGAGCTCACGTCACACAGCATGCGTGTCGAACTACACTACCCACAATGCCCCTCGCTATGGAATACAACTCCCGTAAAAGCAGTCCTAAAACCGGCCACACTATTTCCCCTCTCCTGCAACCTAGGTCACAGTGGGTCGTTCGTTATTAACAGCAGATTCAGCTTTTACATATACAGGAAAAAGAGAACAAAAACGGCGTCCCTTCAGCCTAAACAGCAGCTATGTTGTGTGTACTTGGCCCTTTTCTTAACACTGTGCAAAAACAGAATAGCATCTACTGTGCCTGGATTCAGGCGATTCCGCCTCGCCTCCAAAACACGGCTGGCTGCACTAAATGAGCGTTCGCGCGAACCGCTTGTTGCAGGAATGCACAAGCTTCTCCTTGCAAGGTGCTGCAGTCGTGTAAATGGTAAATAAGCGATCTTGTTTCTCCCAGAATGATAGCAGATTTCCCTCTGATGACTCCTCTAACTGAAGTTAGCACAGTACTCTTGCACTTCATCCATTATTTTGGGCGTCTCTCATCTTCACATTCTGCGAAGTCCACTCTCTGCTTTTTTGCTGGTCAACTGCTATGACCCGCTACATCCACCCGCGACCCACCCGCAATTAATCATAATGTATTTTTTTATTACCCGACCCGCCCGACCCGCGGATTATCCGCAGCGCCCGCGGATTTAACCGCCATCCACGCATCACTACAGTGAACATCTTGAGTTCCTGTAGCCCCTAAAGGCCAGTCGATGAATTGCAATTTCAGTTACCTCCATATTAGCTTCACAAGGGACAGCGGGATGTTGCTGTTTGCTTGTGGCTCACAATCCACAGCTTCTTCTATTAGTGTTGAAACTGCTCCTCCTTTGAGGAGACGTTTTTAGCTGACTCCAGCAAGAAGCTGTCCCTTCTATGCCTTTCAGCGAGATGTTTTTATTTATTTATTTATTCATAATCCTCTGCAACATAATTCTAAATAAATTGTAAGCACGTCTCTCTCTCTCTGTGACATATGCTTAGGAAACCCAAATACAAAAACACAACAAGCTCCGTGAAAACTTTCTGCACTACTAACATTCTAGCCTCTCTGTAGCCACGCCTCTTCACTGCACGCTTTCTGGGGTGTAAACCGAAGGATTTATGACATCATTAACCCGGATGTATTATTTTTTTTATAGTCCCCCAAACGGCAACGCAGTGGCGCAGTAGGTAGTGCTGTTGCCTCACAGCAAGAACGTCGCTGGGTCGCAGGTTCGAACCTCGGCTGGGCTGGGTCAGTTGGCTTTTCTGTGTGGAGTTTGCATGTTCTCCCTGCGTTCATGTAGGTTTCCTCCGGGTGCTCCGGTTTCCCCCACAGTCCAAAGACATGCAGTACAGGTGAATTGGGTAAGCTAAATTGTCCGTAGTGTATGAGTGTGAATGTGTGTGTGTGTGGAAATTCCCAGAGATGGGTTGCGGCTGGAAGGGCATCCGCTGCGTAAAATCGTGCTGGATAAGTTGGTGGTTCATTCCACTGTGGCGACCCCGCAAGGGACAAAGCCGACAAGAAAATGAATGAATGAATAGTCCCCCAAACCTCACTGTAGGCTTTGCTAAGCTAACTCTGTAAAAGCCAAAGTCTCCCTTTGCCTCGAACTTTGAGCGTCTTACATTCAGAGATGTTGTTTATGTTCACACAGCTACATTACACATCAACTAAAGTTTAACATATGATATCATAATGGACCACCCCTTTAAAGTTACTAGTGTGTTGTAGAGATGCACTGATCAACTGGCCAGATCCTGGAATTGGCCAATTTTTTCGATGACTTGTGAGTGGCCGGTCATCTTGCTGATTTCAGCTGGTTCGGTTTGTTTAAAAAGACGCGCGCGCTCACACTCACAGCCCCATACAGTGACATTTGCACAAAACTTTTTCCACAGTGCGTGAAACTGAAAGGAAACTGAGGGGTATGCGCTTATTTATGCTGAGCGCTGAACTTGCATCAAATAAACAGCGGAAAATGAGCAACAAACAGAACAAAAAACATACAATAATATTAATTCATATTTTGTTATGGAGCAAATGATCTCCCTCCCTCTCTCTCTCTCTCTCGCTGAAGCAGCAGGAGGATGGATTAAAATAGATGTGTTTTTCCACAGCAGAGCAGAAACTGTAGGAAGGCGAGTGAAGGATCCAGTGGTACCTGAGCAGATGGTGTGGCGCAGTGTGAAGCGGGCAGTGCCAGGCTGAAAAACACGTCACCGAGGGCACCGCTCGCTCCACAATCAGCCATTGTTCACAAATCCTGCTGCATATATTAGTGTATTTTTAACGTGGAGAATGAGACTTGTGCTGTAAATGATCTGAGATAGTGGAGGATAATAATGGCTGCCAGTCTGCCACACTTGTAGAGCGCTAGCGTGGGCTGATTTGTGTCTTTTTGCTGCTTATTTCTCCATGCCAGAACTCTGTGTTTGTTTATTAATTCAGCATGGCTGTCCACATTGATGCTCTCTGACCAGAGAGGGCTGATTTAAAGGTGCACTTAAAGTTTAGGAGATTTGGCTGACATAATTGGCTAAACAGAGCGACACGGTGGCTCATTGGTTAGCACTGTGGCCTCACAGCAAGAAGGTCCCTGGTTCGAGTCCCGGCTGGGTCAGTTGGCATTTCTGTGTGGAGTTTGCATGTTCTTCGTGTTGGTGTGGGTTTCCTCCAGGTGCTCCGGTTTCCCCCACAGTCCAAACACATATGCTATAGGGGAATTGATTAACTAAATTGGCCGTAGTGTATGAGTGTGTGTGAATGAGTAAGTTTGTGCGGCTGGAGAGGCATCCGCTGTATAAAACATATGCAGGATAAGTTGGCGGTTCATTCCGCTGTGGCGACCCCTGATGAATAAAGAGACTAAGTCCTAAGGAAAATTAATGAATGAATGAATAATTGGCTGAAATGATTGCGAGTTTGGCGATTTAATTGTGTGCTATGTGGCTAATATATAGCCAAATATGCTTCAGCCATGCCCCTGACTCTTGCTATTGGGTGCATGGAGGTATGCAAACATCCTATCATTGCATTCAGACGGACAATTTCAGTTTTTTATTCTTATTTTTTTTATTTTATTAAACCATAGAATAAAATGAATGGGTTAAAGATCATTTTAATTAATACTAATTAAGACAAAAAACTGTCAATATGCGAACATTTAGTCTTTAAAATGCTATGAATGAGGGAAAACCTCAGCAGATATTCTGACTCTGATTGGCCGTTGTCATTTTCCCACCATTAGCGTTTATTTTCAGCTCTGAGTTCACCTTTGGGTCACTCCAGCCAATAGCAAAACAGCAATTACTGGGGAGGCGGGGTTAAAGATAGTAAACATGGATAAACAACCAGTGCATAAAATAAGTGTCATTTATCACACATGTCTGTGGTACATGTATCGCACATACTATTATCGCATTAATGATATTTTTGCAAATATATTGTGTTTACCCAACTGTATAATGTCTTCAGTCTTGTTTTGGAAAATCAAATCAAATCGCTTTTATTGTCACATCATCAGCAGCACGTGTGCTAAATATACAGTCCTGTGTAAAAGCCACCACCAGCTTTGGGATGCACAGACTTTTGTACAAATCTATCCATCTAATTGATCTGGAGCAAGTGCAGGGTGATTACTTTTAGGTGAACTATACACTGTAAAAAAAATCCGTAATTTATAAAATAACGGCCGTTAAATCACTGAAAATTACTGTAAAATAACAGATTTCATTTACAGAAATTTACTAAAATTTTAAATTTAGGGAAATTTCTTTAATTTAATGCTGTTATTTTACAGTAAATTTCTTTAATTTAACGGCCGTTATTGTACGGTTTATTTCCGGCACCCCAGCTGCCGGAATTAAACCATAAAATTACAGATTTGTTTTTACAGTGTACCTTTAATATACAAACAGAAAAATTGGTAAATATGTACACAATGTTCAGAACAAAATTTATCTTGGGATCAAAAGACTAGCATCAAAAGTCTGTTAAACGCGTCCTCTTTAGTACCAAGAAACCGCTTAAACTTTGTTGTAGAGGTCTGCATTCCCATGGTTTTACTGCGGGAGCCGTGGGACTCGACCAGATTTCTTGCGGCTCTGGAATAAATTTCTGAATAAAACGTGGTAGCGGTTGGTAACTCTGGGGTAATTTGATTGGAAGCGTGTGGTCTAACAATATAGCGTCTCAACGTTATTTCGGAACAGCATATCTGTGATTGACTTATTCTTATTGAGCACCGGTTAGAATTCTAAAGATAGATTTTTATTATTGTACGCACACCGCCGCTGCAAGTCGGTAGCTGTCCGCGGCAGCTGTCCGCGGCACCCTTCTACGACTCAAGAGACTGTTCATATTTCTGCCACGCCACAGAGCGCCAACTGAATAGTTTTATTTTAAATAACATGCAAATGTGCGCATCCGGCAAATTTTACCTCCAACTGTAATATGTCATATGCTCATCCGGTGTGCTACCCGCTTTAGAAGACTGGAATCTCAGGTTTAAGGCCGCACTCATGTCTCATCACAAAGGGGCAAACAAAACTGACATTTAGCGTACAATCCTTGCTCAACCTACAGCTTTATCTGTTATCTCTCTTTTGGTAGTACCCAATTTAAACGTGAGATTTTGGAAACCAGATCTAAATTTTGCAGGTAAACAAAGACTAAAAATACAGCGGGAGCGGTCGGGTGCGGAATAAAACCTGGCGGGAGCGGGGCTTTAAAAACAGTCCCGCGCAGACCTCTACTTTTTATTGTGCTATTTAATATCTAGCATCTGTCAGTATATCTAAGAGCTCTTTCTTAGATTTAGCATTTCCTATCTCTTTCTCTCCAGGTGATTCTTATACTGCCTATAATATTGCCTATACATACTGTATGTAATATTCAGGTCTGGACTCTGTGGAGGCCATTTCATCAGCTATTTTTCTCTCCAAGGATGATTTCATTACCTTGGCAGTGTGTTTGGGATCATTATCACGCTGAACAATAAAATCATGTCACATGGATTCTGTCAGTGTTTTGATCTGTTCACCATCAATATTGCGTGCAGCAGCAACCACAGCCTCCCAGACACTGTTCAGAGAGGTGTACTGTTTTCCCTCCTTGTAAATCTCACATTTGATGATGGACCACAGGTTCTCTATGGGGTTCAGTCAGGTGAACAAGGAGGCCATGTCATTAGTTTTTCTTCTTTTAGACCCTTTCTTGCCAGCCACGCTGTGGAGTACTTGGACGCGTGTGATGGAGCATTGTCCTGCATGAAAATCATGTTTTTCTTGAAGGATGCAGACTTCTTCCTGTACCACTGCTTGAAGGTGTCTTCCAGAAACTGGCTGTAGGACTGGGAGTTGAGCTTGACTCCATCCTCAACCCGAAAAGGCCCCACAAGCTCATCTTTGATGATACCAGCCCAAACCAGTACTCCACCTCCACCTTGCTGGCGTCTGAGTCGGACTGGAGCTCTCTGCCCTTTACCGATCCAGCCACGGGCCCATCAAGACTCACTCTCATTTCATCAGTCCATAAAACCTTAGAAAAATCAGTCTTGAGATATTTCTTGGCCCAGTCTTGACGTTTCAGCTTGTGTGTCTTGTTCAGTGGTGGTGGTTTTTCAGCCTTTCTTACCTTGGCCATGTCTCTGAGTATTGCACACCTTGTGCTTTTGGGCACTCCAGTGATGTTGCAGCTCTGAAATATGGCAAAACTGGTGGCAAGTGGCATCTTGGCAGCCGCACGCTTGACTTTTCTCAGTTCATGGGCAGTTTATTTTGCGCCTTGGTTTTTCCAGACGCTTCTTGCGACCCTGTTGACTATTTTGAATGAAACGCTTGATTGTTGGATGATCACGCTTCAGAAGCTTGGCAATTTTAAGAGTGCTGCATCCCTCTGCAAGATATCTCACTATTTTTGACTTTTCGGAGCCTGTCAAGTCCTTCTTTTGACCCATTTTGCCAAAGGAAAGGAAGTTGCCTAATAATTCTGCACACCTGATATAGGGTGTTGATGTCATTAGACCACACCCCTTCTCATTACAGAGATGCACATCACCTAATATGCTTAATTGGTAGTAGGCTTTCGAGCCTATACAGCTTGGAGTAAGACAACATGCATAAAGAGGATGATGTGCTCAAAATACTCATTTGCCTAATAATTCTGCAATGCCTGTATTTAACAGTTATGCCCCAAAAAGTCCAACTAAAACCTGTATTTTCTGGTTGTATTTTACTAAAGAGAATGAGAAGTAATTTATAATGTCATTATACCCTCACTAAAACAAACGTAACTGGGGTCTAAGACTTTTGCACAGTACTGTATATAGTAAGAAAATTGAATCATGAATCAAAGCATGAGTTCAGTGAATCCAAACATGTTTTATGGTTCTGGCCCAGTCCTTCAGAAGTGGTGTATAACTGAGCTGGTTTCTGGCTCTGGTGTCACTGGAATCTGCGTTTGTGTGTTCAGTCTAGCTTCTGTTGGTCACGTGTGTAAATCCTTTCTTAGAAGCCGATTCTCTAAACAGATCACTGCTAAAAGGCATTAGAGCTAAAGCAGTGTGTGGAGCACATTAGAGACGCTCCTTTCTGCTGCTGTGATGTCACTTAGTGGAACTGCAGAAATAAAGCATGTTTTCAGACAGCCGGTGTAAATGTGCGGCAGTCCATCTCCAATGCAAACACCACAACAGATCTTATAGCTGGATACAAATAATTTGGTTAGGTCAAGAGCACTCTGAAGCAGGTCTTCATTCAGGATGTCTCTGTACATTGCTGCATTCATCTTTCCCTCTATCCTGACTAGTCTTCCAGTTTCTGCTGCTGAAAAACATCCCCACAGCATGATGCTGCCACCACCATGATTCACTGTAGGGATGCTATTAGCCTGGTGGTGAGCGCTGCCTGCTGAAACATCTCAAGAATGATCAGTGGAAACAGAATGTACCTAAGCTCAATTTAGAGCTTCACGCCAAAGGCTGTGAATATTGATGTACAAGTGATGTTTCAGCTTTTTTATTAATAAATTTGCAACAATTTCAACAA
>LR812524.1:71742894-71890394 GCA_903798195.1 Danio kyathit | reverse complement strand
CATCTGTTGAACACAAAACAAGATATTCTGCATAAGAAAAAAAGAAAAAATAAGCCATCGACATCCATAATAGGAACAAAAAAACATGAGGGACAACAACGAGGACAGTTTTTTCCAGCATTTTTCAGTATATAGTGTAGGGTTGGGTGATGTCGACTAATTTGGCAGCGTATGATGTCTAATGTGAAACGTTGCGATGGACGATGGCATCATCGTTGTAGGCGGCGGTGAATAATTATGAATAAATAATTCATTAATTATTTGTAGACTACCATTTCAACTACCTGGCCCTCATGGTCTTTGTTTTACCCATAACTAGGGCCAGACAGAATCTGCGGACATTTGTTTTGCCATTTCTGCACAGAGTTTTCTGCGAATTTATGCGGAATCATTTTAGGAGTATCATAACTAAAACCTTAGTCTATAAAATAAAAAATAATCCCTTTTTAACTTGTATTGAATGTTTGCAATGCAAATTCAATTAGATCCACTTTATTTGGTAAACAAAGCAAGTCTCTCATATAATATATCTACTAAATGACAGAAAAGATTACTTTACAAACTGTATTGTAAATAAATATAAATATTTTCATATTAGTCAATAATAATTACTGAAATGTAATATACATTGCAGCTAGCTCTCTGCAACTCTCACATGGTCGCCCACTGAAGCTAAGCAGGGCTGCGCCCGGTCAGTACCTGGATGGGAGACCACATGGGAAAGCTAGGTTGCTGCCGGAAGTGGTGTTAGTGAGACCAGCAGGGGGCGCTAAACATGTGGCCTGTGTGGGTCCTAATGCCCCAGTATAGTGACGGGGACTCTATACTGCTCAGTGAGCGCCGTCTTTCAGATGAGACGTTAAACCGAGGTCCTGACTCTCTGTGGTCATTAAAAATCCCAGGATGTCCTTCGAAAAAGAGTAGGGGTTTAACCCCGGCATCCTGGCCAAATTTGCCCACTGGCCTCTGTCCATCATGGCCTCCGAACCCTCCCCATATCATAATTGGCTTCATCACTCTGTCTCCTCTCCACCAATCAGCTGGTGTGTGGTGTGCGGTCTGGCGCAAAATGGCTGCCGTCGCGTCATCCAGGTGGATGCTGCACACTGGTGGTGGATGAGGAGATTCCCCCCAATATGTAAAGTGCTTTGAGTGTCTAGAAAAGCGCTATATAAATGTAAGGAATTATTATTATTATTATAAATATAAATTTACACACGTTTACACGAGTAAATAAACAGAATCAATGATGGGCTGATTCTGTGTGGGCCTACCCATAACCAAGTGATAAATAAATAAAGATAAGTTACACACGAATCACCACCTGTCAATCACTGTTTCCGCAGGACTCTGGCATGAATAGGCTGAGTGATCTGTGTCGTTATAATGGCGTCCACAAACTAAAAAAGTTGCACAACCAACAGTATCTGAGGTTTACACTAAAATGACTAAGTACAAGTGTGAAAGCGAAAGATTAAAGCAGTGTACTGACGCTGTGACACGTTACCTCATAGATTCAAAAGACTGAAGAGTCGTTAGATAGAGACAAGATTAGTTAAACAGTAGGGGTGTCAAAATTAATTGTTTCTTCAGTGCACTGCGATGCAGACACGGACAATTCGGTATCGGTTCAGTAATACTCATAACCGGTTATTGTGTACTGACGTCATTTATCTCATATGCACTATGTTGCGGTAGCTTACTATGGCGAGGGAGGCGAGCGCGAGTGTTTACAATGCTCCAACTACTTGATGCACAAACTGTGCACAATTTCACTGCGTGTGTGTTTTCTGGACACTCTTTCACTGACACTTACAGCAGAAGCCCCTATTTCACTGCGATTGAAAGAATGAAAGTAAACTCCATTTCTCTCTCTCTCTCACTGTGGCCCATTTGACCTGCTGGCGTGACTTTTCCTCTCCTCTCGGCTGATACGGCGATACTTCTGGATAGAGGTCTGCCGTACAGCCGCGGGAGCCGCTTGACCAGACCAGATTTCTTGCGGCGCGGTAATAAATTTCCGAATAAAGCGCGGGAGCGGTCGGTAACTCTGGTGTAAGTTGAACGGTCTAACAATATCGCTCCCGAGCGAGCAAGCGTGTGTGTGTGTGTGTGTGTGTGTGTGTGTGTGTGTGTGTGTGTATGTTTATGTGTGTTGCTGTTTATGTTTGTGTGTGAATGAGAAAGGGCGTGATGCTGTGTCGCTTGCTTGGTGCTGTGTGTCTATGTGTGTGTGTGTGTGTGTGTTTATACAGACAACCCCCCCACCCCCAAATATAAAACTGTGTTTGGGGAAAGCATCGTCAATGCACCGTGATGCACCGAGATATCCAATTGAAGCGAATCGATGGCATGATAATCGTAACCGAACCGTGAGACCAGTGTAGGTTCACACCTCTATTAAACATCACGTTTAACAGCTATAGTGAGACGCCATCCAGCGGGACATCCTTGATAAACTGTCTGACGTGCACTGCTCTCTGGGGTGAGACGCTGCAGCACATGACAGAGTGTGTGTGTGGTCACATGATGTGCGTTTTCAGTGGTATAGTGTGGAAGGAGGGCTGTTCAGAAATGCTAGGTGAAACGCCAGTGTGGACGTGGATTGTTTTCGTTCTAAAATGCCATTTAAAACTGAAGCTGCGGTCACACTGGACACCCACCGAGGATCAAAACATGACCTCTCTGGACAGAAATTTAAAACATGGAGCAATTGCATGCTTTTTTTAATGTGTAATCATCTTGTTTAATCCCGCCCCTTTTCACAGCGCTGTACGACAGAATTTCGCAAGCTCAAACTCTAGTGTGACCGCAGCTTAAGACGTATTAGTGTAAACGGGGCCTAAGTGTGCATTACCTGCGAGCGGGCTGCTGCTGCGATGGGGGCGAGCCGGAAGATTACGATGCCGGTTCAGCATTATGATGTCTATCGACCCAACCCTAATATAGTGGAGGGTTAAGGAAATGATGAACTGTGGCTTTAAGTGAACTGTACACCCATATCTGAAGAGCATTTGAACATCTTCCAATAACAATAATCAAATCACAATCAATGTGAGGTCAAATCTAAACTGTGTGTGTAAATATGCGGTGCTGATGCGTGACGTCACACTCTTCTAAATGTCAGAGCTGTTCTGGAATCAGCTGTCTGGATTGTGACAGAAATAGCAGACATTATTGGCTGTTCTGACACCAGCTACCTGTGTCAGGAGAGAGAGAGAGAGAGAGAGAGAGAGAGAGTCCAGGTAGTTACTAAGGTGTTGCTAGGATATTCTGAGTGGTTGCTAGTCGACCACTGAGCGGTTGTTAAGGCATTGCTAGATGGTTGCTAGGTTGTTCTGAGTGGTTGCTAGGGCATTGCTAGAGTGTTCTAGGTGGTTGCTAGGCGGTTGCTCGGGTGTTCTGAGTGGTTGCTAAGGTGTTGCTAGGGTGCTCTAGGTGGTCGTTAAGGTGTTGCTAGGCGGTTGCTAGGGTGTTCTGAGTGGTTATGTCGTTGCAAAGTCATTGCTTGGTGGTTGCTAAGACGTTGCTAGGGTGTTCTCTGTGGTTGCTAGGCAGTTGCTATGGTGTTCTGAGTGGTTGCAAGGAAGTTGCTAAGGCATTGCTAGGTAGTTGCTAGGGTGTTTTGCGTGGTTGCAAATGCGTTGCTAGGCAGTTGCTAAGATATGCTGACTGGCTGCTAGGTGGTTGCTGAGGTGTTGCCAAAATGTTCTAGGTCGTTGCTAAGGTGTTGCTAGGTGGTTGCTAGGTTTTGTATGCTTTCTAGGCCGTGGCTAGGATCTTCTGAGTGGTTGATAAGGTGTTGCTGGGCAGTTGCTATGTTGTTCTGAATGGTTGCTAAAGCATTGCTAGGCAGTTGCTAAGGTGTTCCGAGTGGTTGCTAATGGTTGTTAAGGCATTGCTAGGGTGTTCTAGGGAGTGGTTACTAAGGCGTTGTTAGGTGGTTGCTATGGTGTTCTAAGTAATTTTTTAAGGCGTTGCTAGACCATTGCTAATGTGTTCTGGGTGGTTGCTAGGCGGTTGCTAGGGTGTTCTAGGGGGTTAATAAGGTGTTGCTAGGCGGTTGCTAAGGTGTTTTGAGTGGTTCCTAGGCAGTTGCTAACATAAATTACCATGTTTCTAGCATAAATTAGCATGTTGCTAGCATTGATTATGAATTAGCATGTCACTAGCATGTTGCTAGTATAAACTAGCATGCCGTTAGCATGAATTTAGTATGAATTAGCATGTTTGCTATATGATTAGTATGTTTGTTAATATGTTTCCAGTATGGATTAGTATATTGTTAGTATGAATTAGCATGTTGCTAGTATGTTTATAGTATGAATTAGCATGTTGCTAGTGTGATTAGTATGTTTCTGGTATGGATCAGTATATTGTTAGTATGAAGGGGTATGTTGTTAGTATGTTCAAAGTCAATAGCAGTTTTTTTTAACAATGGAAGTTTATGGGACAGTTGCTAGGGTGGCGTAAGTGGTTGCTAGGGTGTGGCTAGTAAGTTAAAATATCATCAGTGATTGGCAGATTCGTAGTCTGAGTTAAATGAGCCCAACCTTAAGTCTGACAGTCCGGTGGAAAGTTATGATTTTCTCAAGCCACCATAGATATGATATATTGAATAATATGATATATTATTTATATTTTATTTAATTATAATATATATATTTATATTTATACTATATTTTCTTTCATTCTTTTTTTTTTTACTACTGCTATCTATTGTGTGTACAGTTTTTTTGTATTATATATATATGTTACTTTTTCATGTAAACTTTATAAATGCTTTGGCAATACATTTGTAACATTTGTCATGCCACTAAAGCAACTATTGAATAGAGAGAGAGAGAGAGAGAGAGAGAGAGAGAGAGAGGCGTTGCTAGACTATTGTTTATGTGTTCTGGATGGTTGCTAGGCAGTTGCTAGGGCAATCTAGGGGGTTAATAAGGTGTTCCTAGGCGGTTGCTAAGGTGTTTTGAGTGGTTGCTAGGTAGTTGCTAACATAAATTACCATGTTTCTAGCATAAATTAGCATGTCGTTAGCATTGAGTATGAATTAGAATGTCAGTAGCATGTTGCTAGTATAAACTAGCATGCCGTTAGCATGAATTCACATGTTTGCTAGTATGATTAGTATGTTTGTTAGTATGTTTCCAGTATGGATTAGTATATTGTTAGTATGAATTAGCATGTTGCTAGTATGTTTATAGTATGAATTAGCATGTTGCTAGTATGATTAGTATGTTTCTGGTATGGATTGGTATATTGTTAGTATGAGTCGGTATGTTATTGGTATGTTCAATGTAAAGTCAATGGCAGTTTTTTTTTGTTTTTTTTTGTTTTGGAAGTCTATGGGACAGTTGCTAGGGTGGCGTAAGTGGTTGCTAGGGTGTGGCTAGTAAGTTAAACGGTCATCGGTGATTGGCAGATTGGTAGTCTGAGTTAAATGGGCCCAACATTAGGTCTGACAGTCTGGCGAAAAGTTATGATTTTCTCAAGCCACCATACAGTAAATATGATATATTGAGTAATATGATGTATTATCTATATTTTAATTATAATATATATTTATAATATATATAAAAGGTTTTTATTTTTTTATTTTTTTTTACTACTACTACTACTCCTATCTATTGTGTGTACTGTTTTTTATTTTTTATATATATATATATATATATATATATATATGTTACCTTTTCATGTAAACTTTATAAATGCTTTGGCAATACATTTGTAACATTTGTCATGCCAATAAAGCAACTATTGAATTGAATTGAGAGAGAGAGAGAGAGAGAGAGAGAGAGAGAGAGAGAGAGAGAGAGAGAGAGAGAGAGAGAGAGAGAGAGAGAGAGAGAGAGAGAGAGAGAGAGAGAGAGAGAGAGTGGAGCACAGGGGTGTGATGGGGTGTGAAGTGTGTGTTTTCTGACTTGGGTAATTGGGGTGATTCACAAATTTGTGTGTGTGTGTGAGAGAGAGAGAGAGAAAGTGTGTTTGGGTGTTGAGAGTGTGTGAGTGAGAGAGTATGTATTTTTGAATGTGCATGTGTTTCAGTGAGAGATTGTGTGTACGTGTGTGTGCATTTGGGTGTTAGTGTGTGGTTGTAAGTGTGTTTGGGTGTTAGAGTAAATGCTTGTGTACACATTTTCAAGTGTGTGTTTGTGTGTCTGAAAGAGAGTGTGTGTGTGTGTGTGTGTGTGTGTGTGCGCTAGTATATTTGGGTGTCAGAAAATGTCTCTGAGTTCGTGTGAGACTGCATGAGTCTACCTGAGTGTGTACATGTGCACATTTTTGTGTGTGTGTGTGTGTATTTGGTTGTGAGTGTGTTTGGGTGTTAGAGTGAGTGTGTTTGTGAGAAAGTCTACACGTTTTCAAGGGTGTGTTTGTGTGTCTGAAAGAGAAGGATTGTGTGTGCGTGTGTGTGTGTGTTTGAGTGTCAAAGTATGTGTGAGTTCGAGTGAGACTGCATGAGTCTGCCTGAGTGTGTGTGTGGAGCACAGGGGGGTGTGAGTATGTATTTTTGAGTGCGTGCATGTGTTTTAGTGAGAGATTGTGTGTGTTTTTGGGTGTGAGTGAGTTTTCAAGTGTGTGTTTGTGTGTCTGAAAGAGAAAGTGTGTATGCGCTAGTATGTTTGGGTGTCAAAGTGGATGTGAGTTCGTGTGAGACTGCATGGGTCTGCCTGGGAGTACCTGAGTGTGTACATGTACACATTTGAGTGTGTGTGTGTGTGTGTATTTTGGTGAGTGTGTGTTTGTGTGTCTGAAAGAGAAAGTGTGTATGCGCTAGTATGTTTTAGTGTCAGAATGTGTATGTAAGTTTGTGTGAGACTGCATGAGTCTGCCTGAGTGTGTACATGTGTATATTTGCGTGTGTGTGTGCGCGCATGTTGTGTACATTTGTGTGTGTGATTGGGGTACAGGGCAGATGTGCACCACATGGGGCGGAGGGAGATCTATTCTCTCTTGGTGACAGAGCCTGTTGCCATGGAGCTCCTTGTCCTATTGGCAGAGGCCTCGTCCAATGGGGCGTCAGTTTCATCATTGAGAATTTTCTCTCCGTCTCAAACAGAGGCAAGTGGAGATTGCATAAGGGTTGTAATGGGAGCCAAAACAGGCCCAGATTTTAACCTGACACACTTATTTATAGAGAATAAAAGATGGTCCATCTCTCTCTTACTCAGCCTCAGTGATGCATCATGGTCTAGCAGAGCACTGTTTGAGTAATTCCTGCAGATCAATATACTTAGAGTATTCAACAATAATTCATAAATGAACATGCACACAGTTTAGTTAACACTTAAAATAAAAACTACATTTAAAAATGACATTAAAATATTGAACAACCTGTAAAAGTATGTGTGAATAACACAGAGTTCCTTCAGTTTTGTCTGATTGTGTTGCAAAATACAGTTGTTTTATGTGCATGTACACTACTCTGACTAAAGTCTTGTGGTCTATCCAAGTTTTAGGAACAGCAAATAATAACTGGACTTCTAGTTGACGATTTGGTGTCAGAAGTGTCTCCTATGAAAGGTAAAGGCCTCTAGATTTTGCTTATTTGAGCACAATAAAATCTGATCATGTCTTGATGTTGAATGATTTCATCAGGACAGTAAGGTCTGACTCTGCTTAGACTAAAGTCTCATCACTGAACCTTCAATAATGTCCAGTATAGAATATAAAGTCATGCTGCAGTGGAAACAGAATGAATATTGTGTCTGACTCCATCATGAGCTTGGAGGACTGCATCATACATCTCTGAATGACTCAAATCACGCATTAATAAAGTCATCTGGAATGGCAAAGAAAGCGTTCCTGCAGGACTCCCAGAGTTCATCAAGAGTCTTTATGTTCATCTTCAACACCTCCTCCTTCATCTTACCCCAGACATGCTCAATAATGTTCATGTCTGGTGACTGGGCTGGCCAATCCTGGAGCACCTTGACCTTCTCTGCTGTCAGGAGCTTTGATGTGGAGGCTGAAGTATGAGAAGGAGCGCTATCCTGCTGGAGAATTGTCCCTCTCCTGTGGTTTGTAATGTAATGGGCAGCACAAATGTCTTGATACCTCAGGCTGTTGATGTCGATCATCCACTCTGCAGATCTCCTCCATACCGAATGGAACCCCAAACCATGATTTCTCCTTCACCAAACTTGACTGATTTCTGTGAGAATCTTGGCTCCATGTGGGTTCCAGTAGGTCTTCTGCAGTATTGGTGATGATTGGGATGCAGATCAGCAGATGATTCAGCGGAGAAATCCACCTTCTGACACTTTTACAGATGATCAACTAGAATTCCAGTTATTATTTGTTGCTGTTACAGCTGAGATCCACCACAAGACTATTGTCAGGTAGTGTATGTGTATGTATTTTTATACACACACTTCAAATTGTACCTATTTTTGCTGCTTGCACCATTGAAACCAATGTTTGGCATTGACATGAGTGAGCAAAGGTTTGGCTACAGCAGCCAGCCATGCATAATTGACCCTGTGGAACCAATAGTTTTGGTGGAAACAGGAGAGTTAAGCTGCACATTTAATTCCACATTAAAAAGTAGGTTTGAGGGTTTTTGGATAAACCCAAGTTATCAGCCGAACATCCCTTTCAGACAGATTCCTCTGTTCCTGCCACTGTTTCTCCTGTTGGACGTGGTTGTGTGGTTTTGCTGACATTACTCTGGATATCGTGGCTCTTGATCATCACACACACTTGCTGTCTTGGTCACAGATGCGCCAGTGAGACGCACACCAACAATCTGTCCTCTTTTACGGTGCACTCACACTAGGCTATCTGAACCAAGCACTGGTGCGTTTCCCATTTTGTTTGACAAGTGTGAGTGCTCTGAATAGGGCCCAGGCACGGTTCAGTTAGCCGGCCCTGGCTTGGTTGGAAGAGGTGTGTCAAAGCACGGTTCAGTTGGGCTTTGGCACAGTACGCTTGTGCAAAATGAGCGACGTGACTTTTAAGAGACTGTTTGATACGGATTTATTAATCATTCTTACTGTTCAATGAACTCAAACTGTCATGGTTTATTAAAGGCGCAAACCCCTCGCTACACCACAGCTGCACCTTCAGGAAACCTCCTAATACCTGCAGCACGAGGACTCATTTATGAGTGTTCCGGCTCGGAAGGTGAAATGCAGTGTGAGTGCAGGGAGAGGGGAGGGGCCAAAAGCGCACTTCGGCACAGTTATGGCAACTGTACCTAGTGCGAGTACACTCTTAAACTCTGATATGTCCTCATAATGATGTGTGCGTTGCAATATTTGAAGCCAAACTGTGCTGTTACTCTGCTAATGAAACCTTCACACTCTGCTCTTACTTTCATCAAACCTCTAACACTCATAGATATATACACTAGATGTGGCCTACCCTGCTGTTGTCTATTAGAACGAATGCGTCGATAGAGCCGCCATTTTAGTACAGGGTAGCGCTTCTTTGAAATGAATGCGGGACCAAGGTGAAGTGGAGGACTGTGGCCATCCAAAGCCAGAGAAATACACATATACACATATATCTATGATCGGGAGTTTTCCCCGGTGGTCAGTATGCAAATATTTTTTTAAATTACGAAATATTATAATTTTACATCACTTTTCTACATTGATGGATGTGACCGCACGGGCATTGCCGACAAAGAGCGTGTGTTTGTGTGCATGGAAATGTATTATCCTCCTTCCCTGTTTAATTTGGTCTAATCCATGTCCTGAAACACCCCCCCTCTCCTGCTTTCACTTCTCATTCTGACGGAGGGAGCGATTCGTTTGTGAATGAATCTCCGTTATGAACGACTTGTTCACTTACCTGACAATAATACAAGTTTCTGGCAGCGCAGCGTCTTGTTGTCATATTTCATAACATAGTTTGCTTATTTTATTCAACAAAACTAGCATAAGCTTAGAATTTAGTGCGAGTTGATGCTACTTTGCCTTATGGTCAGTGCAGTAGAGACTGTATTATCATCAATAACATTACTTGTTAAGCACAAAAGTTCATAACATACAAAAACATAAAAAACAAAATCTTACCTATGAGATGTTCTGCCTTTGTGCTTTGTTTTCTTTGTTTGCTCGTTACTACAACGCAAACACAGCGCTAAAGTCCAGCATCTTCACATTGTCACACTGTCTTGACTAACTAGTGCACTTGAATGACGTTTGTCCTAGGAGCACTGTACCAATGTGGCGGCGCTATTGACGCATGCTCAGGGTCCCTATGTGATATCTAGTGTATATATCTATGTCTAACACTAATCTGGCCAGTGTTTCAGGCTGCTCTCACACCATAGATCGATTGTTTTGTTCTGAAACTTTTTTACAATGCTGTGTTTTATTCTTGGTGCTGTTCGATTTCACACTGCAAAGTTTCTAAATGGACCAAAATAGTTCAAACAAGTCATGTGCGAGGGTGTCAAGGTGGCGAAGTGGGTAGCACGATCACCTCACAGAAAGAAGATCACTGGTTCGAGCCCCGGCTGGGTCAGTTGGTGTTTCTGTGTGGAGTTTGCATGTTCTCCCCGTGTTGGTGTGGGTTTCCTTCAGGTGCTCCGGTTTCCCCCACAGTCCAAACACATGCGCTATAGGGGAACTGATGGCTGTAGTGAATGTAAGAGTGTATGAGTGTGTGTGAGTATAAATGTGTATGGGTGTTTTCTAGTGATGGGTTGCAGCTGGAAGGGCATCCGCTGTATAAAACATATGCTTGATAAGCTGGCGGTTCATTCCGCTGTGGTGACCCCTTATTAATACAGGGACTGTATTCGGGAAGCCGAAAAGAAAATGAATGAATGAAGTCGCGTGCACACTTCACGTTAGTTTATTTTCTGGGATTCCACTCAGCTGTCATACATCCTTATTTTAATGTATGACGCTAAGAAATGACACCCAAGTGCTTTTTATTTGTTTACATTAAGGCTGGCACCCACAGACAGTCACCAAATATTAATCGGAGGTAAGAGGTATTTCTCTCACACAGCCTCTTTTAAATTGTGAAAGCTTGTAAAATATATATCAGTTCTGTATCAGAAGTCGAGTTAACCAAAACGTTAATGATGTTATACAGGGAGTGCAGAATTATTAGGCAAGTTGTATTTTTGAGGATTAATTTTATTATTGAACAACAACCATGTTCTCAATGAACCCAAAAAACTCATTAATATCAAAGCTGAATATTTGTGGAAGTAGTTTTTAGTTTGAGCTATTTTAGGAGACCTCATTCAGGCCATCTCACACTGATTGTTTTGGGGTGGATCTGAGAGCGATTGAGGGTTTTGATCGTTCATTCAGTCATTTTCCTTCCCTTATTCATCAGGGGTCGCCACAGCGGAGTGAACCACCAACCATTCCAGCATATGTTTTAGGCAGCGGATGCCCTTTCAGCTGCAACCCAGTACTGGGAAACACCCATACACTCTCATTCATACACACAATCATACACTACGGCCAATTTAGTTAATCCAATTCACCATGTGTTTGGACTCTGGGGGAAACCGAGGAGAACATGCAAACTCCACACAGAAATGCCTCACACTCGGGATTTAAACCAGCGACCTTCTTGCTGTGAGGCCACAGTGCAAACCCCTCAGCCACAGTGCCGCCTTGCAGGATTCACATATGACCAAACCAACCGAGGTAATGGGGCAAACGCACCACCCAAACAAACATCTAGGTGTGAAATCACCCTCCGTTTCATTGTCCAACCCCTGTAGATAGATAGATAGATAAAAGAAAAGACTCTTGCTCTCTTTCTTTCTCTCTCATCAGGTCATGTGACGTCATCCACCTCCTCCTCCTCCTCCATCAGTCCAGTGGGAGCGACTGTGACTCATCTCTCTCCCTCCTCTGCTGTTCTTTCTCTCCGTCTCTCCTTCCCTCGCTCTGTCCTTCTGTCTGCACGATCTGCTGTTAAAGCAGGGAATCCTTCAGTGACGCAGTTTTCCCTGCAGTTCAGCGCATTACAGCGCTCTGACCATCAATGAGCAGGCACACACACACACATTTAGAGACAGAGAAACAGACAGACGCACAGACACACTCTCTCTCTCCCACACACACACATCTGCAGCCCACACACACAGGCAGTGTTATAAAAGCAGAGCGCAGTAGTCTCACTTATTCTGATGATTTCACTCTTATTTTTCTTCTTCTGATTATTGTGTATTTAGTGAATCAGGCTTTATTCACAATTCTTACAAAGCATTTCTAATGTTTACATTTCTAAACAACAGTTTATACTATGGTAAAGATACTAACAACAGTGACTCAAGTGTGTCTAATAATGTGAAGGGAACAGGACACAGTGACGGCTTTATTAGATAACAAGAATCTACAAGAAATGAGGAAAACGATGCCATTTATGGCCCAATCCCATTTCTATTTTTGTACCCCTTGGCCCTTAAAACAGAGTGTGAAGGGGAAGGGCTTTAAAATGTACCCCTAAGAATTGGGACAGCACTACAGCACCTGCACACATCATCATGTGTCATCACCATCTCTTGCTTCATATGAGATCAGACGATGGCGACTGCTGTAGTTATTCCAGTTGTGTTATTGTTTGGTATTTATCTTCAGGACATCACTGAAGGCTTATATTATGTTATCATGATGATCTCATGCGGCAATAAGACCGTAACTATACTGTGTATTTACACAGTGGCCTTATTCATCATGTAAACACTCCAAAAACAACATTAACGTTATAGCAGACACTGTAAACGGCTCATTCACAGACACTAGACTATTCTGACTGGGGATTCCAGTGTCCTCTAGTGTCAGAATGTTGTGGGACTGCAGTACAGGAGTTATTATTAGGGATTATAGAAATTTAGCGTTTTTTATGTTAGCTTTATTTTTATTTTAGCGTTTTTTATTTTATTTTATTTTAGCGTGTTTTTATTTTATATTTTAGCGTTTTATTTTTATTTTTTATTTTAGCGTTTTTTTATTTTTTATTTTAGCGTTTTTAAATTTTTTTATTGTAGCGTTTTTTAATTTTTTATTTTTTTTAGCGTATTTTTATTTTTTATTTTAGCGTTTTTAAAATTTTTTTTGTGTATTTAAATTTTTTATTTTAGCATATTTTTTTATTTTTGCGCTTTTGTTTTTATTTTAGCGTTTTATTTTATTTTAGCGTTTTTAAAAAAATTTATCGCATTTGTATTTTTTTTAGCATATTTTTATTTTTTATTTTAGCATATTTTTATTTTTTAATTTTAGCGTTTTTTAAATTTTTTTTTTTTTGCGCTTTTGTTTTTATTTTAGCGTTTTTTTATTTTATTTTAGCGTTTTTAAAAATTTTTTTATCGCATTTGTATTTTTTATTTTAGCGTTTTTGAATTTTTTTTAGCGTATTTTTATTTTTTGTTTTAGCATATTTTTATTTTTTATTTAATTTTTTAATTTTAGTGTTTTTTAAATTTTTTATTTTAGCGTTTTTGTTTTTATTTTAGCGTTTTTAAATTTTTTTTATTTTAGCGTTTTTGTTTTTATTTTAGCGTTTTTTTTTTATTTTTTTTAAGCATGACGGTAAAACACGAACGCAGTTATGAATGTATTAAAACGTGTTTGTTTGTTGTCAAAATTTGCAATAATGACCAAAAATACTCATTTGTGGATCTCCTTACTTCCTGGTGCAGCTATGCTGGCGTTGTGGCTGGTTTATTCTGGGATATTTTCTTACCACGTGGCTTCGAGTGTGACTGTTGTGCCTACATTTCGATTATAATAATTTTTAAAGGTTTTTTTTTTTATATATGTTGTATAATGTGTATGCATATGACTAGGCTTTGCTTGTTTTGGCAATACATTTAAAATATTTGGCTAAGAAATAACTAATTGTAATTAAATATTTTTTAAAAAAGCCCTGTATAAGTCAAAAATTTCATTCATAATGGCCTTAAAGTCTTAAATTGGACTTTGTGAAACCTGCAGAAACCCTGATGATGCACACATAGACAGAGTGAGTTAGTTTAACACTATGGAGCATTTGTTTGATGTGAACTAGGTCAGTGTGTGTGTGTGTGTGTGTGTGTGTGTAGCACATATGTGCTCAGCTGCCCAGGTGTGTTATATAACGGTGTATTTTTATCTGACACATTGAGGTCTTATATGTGTGTGTGTGTGTGTCCGGCTGAGCAATGCTCCGCTTCTGTACAGCTGAAGACATTATTCTCTGCCTGTGCTGTGTGTTTGTGTGTGTAACATCTCTCTCTCACACACGCACACACACACACACACACACACACACACACACACACACACACACACACACACACACACACACACACACACACACAGCTGATGATGATGATGGTGACGCTGCTGTTTCCTGGGTAACAGAAGGAGAACGGCTCATTCATGGAGACTCTCTTTCCTTCATTCAGAGCTCTTCATCTCCTGCTCCTTCCCTCCATGGCTGTGGGTGTTTGAGTTTGTGTATATACAGTTGAAGTCAGAATTATTCGCCCCCCTTTGATTATTATTATTATTTTTTTTTTTAAAAAATATTTCCTAAATGATGTTTAACAGGGCAAGGAAATGTTTACAGTATGTCTGATAATATTTTTTCTTCTGGAGAAAGTCTTATTTGTTTTATTTCGGCTAGAATAAAAGCAGTTTTTAATTTTTTTAAACCTATTTTAAGGTCAATATTATTCGCCACTTTAAGCTGTATATTTTTCTGATAGTCTATAACAAACCATCATTATACAATAACTTGCCTAATTCCCCTAACCTGCCTAGTTACCCTAATTACCCTAGTTAAGCCTTTAAATGTCACTTTAAGCTGTATAGAAGTGTCTTGAAGAATATCTAGTCTAATATTATTTACTGTCATCATGGCAAAGAGAAAATAAATCAGTTATTAGAGATGAGTTATTAAAGCTATTATGATTAGAAATGTGTTGAAGAAATCTCTCTGTTAAACAGAAAATGGGGAAAAAATAAACAGAGGGGCTAATAATTCTGACTTACACTATGTGTGCATGTGTTTGTGTGTGTTTGTGACATATAAGTACACAAACTTGTATCATGTCATGGATATGACTAGGGTTGTGTATTGTTTGGGGTTATTTCGATATCGGTGCTAAATCGATACTTTTAAAGCGTTTCTGGTGTCGAAGCGGTGCTTGAACCGATACTTTTGAGCCACAAAATTATGGTGGATGACTCTAGAAGCATCTTTTATTTGACAATTTCTTTAATCATTTTAATTGAACAATATAATTAGTGTAAAGCGAACATCAATTCATATTTTTTACATTTAAATTGAATTGCATAAATATATTTCTTTTGATCATTTGATTGTTAGCATGAATGTAAGATTTGCATTATGCAATTAACATTATATTAGCTTACTACTTACAGAGGGAACACCTCTTTTTCTAGGGTTGGGGCTTGTGAGTACTTTTACATGGACATCAGTAATCTAATGATTCTCCTTAATCTGAATAAGACAGTAATGTGATGGTGTTTACATGAGTTGCTATTTGAAAGCTCCTTTGCTGATCCCGTTTTACATGTTAAAGGACATAGGTGAATTAATGCCATCTCGTCTCCACGCTATCCATGTTTTTTTCATGTAATTTCAGGTGTTTGATTTTTAGTTTGTCGACTTTAACTGCAGTTTAGCAGTAGGCATGGGCCGGTATAAGATTCTGACGGTATGATAAACTTGGATAAAAATGTCTTTATTGTTATTGTTATCTTTTATTGTTTATTATTATTTCTTTATTTTAATTTATTATTGTGCTCACTGCTCTAAAATATCTTCTTTTTAAATGTCTGTGTAAAAAAACAAAAACTTTTTCCCCCTTTGAGCACAATATCTTTTATTTTTTTGAAAGATTTATAATATTTTGGAATAGTAAACATGTCCGGCTGAGTAATGAAAATGAATCATTGACTTCTGCTGTCAGATTTCTTTACAATTTAAAACGGCATCTTATGATATCTTTTCTGCTGGAGATACTGTTGTCATAAAAAACAACAACAACAACAAAAAGTAAATATAAAATCTTACACATACCTTAGGAACGGTATAGCAGAAAATTTTGGCGGTTTCAAAACCTTGACTTTTCCAAACCGCGGAATACCTTGAAAACGTTTATCCTCCCATGCCTATTCAGCACTTTCACTTTCATCCAGCAACATATTGTTCATGCCCCTGTGACAAACTGAGGTATTGGATAAGAAAAGGAAGTAAGGACTGGTTGTTTTAATGGAGTTTGATACCACAATGGACAGAAGAAAGCTCTGCATTTCATGATGCAGGTGTCTGTGGTCCTTTAAAGGGCCACGAAACCCCCTGTCTCAGCAGGGTGTTTTCACACCTCTGTTTTGAAAAAAAGTCAGGAAAGTTGGGCGTGTCCAGCTCTGGGAGTGTGGGAGTGTCGGGGGAGGGAAAGAGGATAAGATTTTGCATAGAAGGGAGTTAACATTTGGGGACGCGCTAAGTTTCACAGGCAAAACAAACACACAGAGGCTGATTTGATACGGCGAATAAGAGAAAAAAATCCTCCGCATTTCTCTGTAACTTATGTACTCGGTAGGTAGCGTCAGAAAGCCGTGTGTGTATAGACTATCCTGTCACAAATTGCAGCGAAAATCCTGCACGACGGGAATAGTTTGTGTTTACATGTTTACACTCGGAGAGCAGCATTTAAACAAAGGGCAGTCCACTGCAAACACTTACCAAATCTGTAGACAGACAATCAAACTGGAGCTGTGTCTTTTTATTAAAAGGAGACGAGCGGCAAATCCGGATTTCACCATTTCCAGATGTGAAAAGCTCTCGGGTAAAAATGTTCCTTACAAACGTGTTTCTGTCGCTTGTCGCGTGCACTGTAATCCACACGTGAGTCCAGCTGCTCTCTCATAAAGGGAAAATGAAAACAAAACCTTCGTTGCAACACACTAATAACACCTACAAATTTTGTCTTGAAATTCTTGTACTTTCACTTGTTTTGGCAACACAACGTGGCGTCTCTCTGCCGTCTGAACAGTGTAAACAGGTAAACAGTCTCCGGAGCTATCATGCATA
The DNA here is from genome assembly GCA_903798195.1 of Danio kyathit. Classification (NCBI taxonomy): domain Eukaryota; kingdom Metazoa; phylum Chordata; class Actinopteri; order Cypriniformes; family Danionidae; genus Danio; species Danio kyathit. The sequence goes on along the minus strand of LR812524.1, from coordinate 71,873,360 downwards.
TTAATGAAGTTTCGCGTCATACACAATAGAGCGCGCTGATTGGTTTGAAGCACGTCTTTCTCATGAATTAATACTGCACCCTCAGATACGTAAGAACGTCCTAGAAAAGACAGACAGCCACTCTCCGGCTGGATTTACCCCTAAGTATCTCATGGCCGTGATGCAGCTTCAAAAATTCGTTTCAAACCGGAAGAACGAATTTGCTCAAAATAACACAAAAACAACCAATTTTCACTTTTTAGTGCAATATCTGTGTCCTAATAGTGTTTATAGCAGCGTGGGACACATATATGACTGTCAACAGCTCAACACATGTGTTTTGGTGTTTCGTGACCCTTTAAGGGAAAATCGCTGTTTACATGATAGACTCTTAATCAGAGAATTGCCTTAATCATATTAAAATCAGAGTATTGGTGTCCATGTAAACGTACTCGGTGAAAGTGCCAGATGATGTCGCAAGCTGTCAAAGACCGTGCATTCAAATGTTTCATTAAGTTTGACATGTTCCCCTTACACTTTTGTAAAGCGTCTGCTTCACATTGCTGTGTCAGAATACTTGCTTGTAAAATACAGCCATACTTTAGAACACTTAGTTTAAGGGTGCTTTCACATATGTGGTTCGGTTCATTTGGTCTGGACCAAAGCCAACACATGATACATTGTAGCATTTTTCTGCCGTTTTGGGTCCCTTTCACACCACACTGATTTGCTTTGGTCCGAACCAGTTGAAACGAACCAAAATGCAGTCATGTGACAAAATCCACATCACTCACTGGCCAGATGTTATTGAACGCATTTTCTAAACTGCTTTTCAATTGGTCAGAATTCACGTGGAACTACCACAAATAAACAAACCGGCAGACACACAATGTCGCTGCGCTGGCTGACGCAGTATCCCTGCTCATAGTATACTATGTAGTTTGTATGCATCACTTTAGACAAACTATACATTTCGAGAATGAAGGGCGGCTGCGGCTGGAAAACAATGTTTTAATGCATTGCAATCGGCGAAAGCATTAGGAGAAGGCGTGAAATAATTTAGCTAAACTGCGACATGGTCATCTTTCGGAAATATCACCAATGATCCATCAGGTAATGTTTCTCTCTCCCCCTCCCTCCCTCTCTCTCTCTCTCGGTTTAAAACTGTTGGTAAAGCGCTGTCAACAAATAATTTTCCCCTAAACCCCATAAGACAGACAGAGCATTGCACTACGGCAGCTGGATTAGTCCAAAAAGGCGCAGTACATTTTGCGGTTGGGTCTGTTTTAGTTTTGATCACGTTCTCACCACAAACGAACCGCTCCAGGGTTTATTTGAAAGCGCAACGAGACCACCTCTTCAAGCAGGTCTCGGTACGCTTTTTTGGTGCGCACCCGAGTGCGACTGCTACGTTCTCACCTGCCCAAACGAACCGCACCAAGAGGGAAAACGAACTCTAGTGCGATTCAACCGAACTAAATAAGGCAGGTGTGAAAGCACCCTAAGTAAATTTGATGAACGCGATCATGCGTGTTTGGATGCGCTTTACTGCGCATGTTGCCTACGTGCATGCGTTCCCTAAGCAACAAAAATAACATCACAGACATGGTCCGTATCTCTCAAAGTTGTTTAGAAATAAATGTTTAGAGAAGGTGTGACACAATGCGTACATATATGTGCCTTTGATGTACCCCTTGTGCCTCTTACATTCTTGTTGCAGCACTAGTGGCTAGGGTTGGGCGATGTTGACCAATTTGGCATCGTACGATGTGTAATGTGAAACATCACGATGGATGATGGCATTGTCGTCGTAGGCGGGGGTGGTTGTTGTTAAATATCAATTATTCATAGCGAATAAATTAATTGTAGCCTACCGTTTTCACTACCTGACCCACATGGTCTTTGCTTTACCCATGATGACCAAACCATAAATAAATAGTTACACACAGATGACCACCGGTCAATCACTTTTTTCCATGGGTCTCTGGCATGAATATGCGGAGTGATCTGTGTCAGTATAATGGCTTTATCACACAGCTGGTGGCGGAGACAAGACGAGAGTTGGTTTGGAGTTCACTGTAATTTGTATTGTGATTGATGATAACTTCCTTATTTTATTATTATTATGAGGAAATAATAACAAGTAAAGATGCTAGGGCTCGACCGTTTTGGTCGCATATGCGCCCAAAATTTTATCTATGCGACCTAAAAATATATTTGGAAGCATTTGTGCTAGTGCATAAATTTTCACTGTTTTCACTGCAAAATCCTCACCGCGTGCGCGGATTTAGGAGACATTTATGCAGAATGCATCTTTGCACCTAAAGACACCAAACACAGCGCTCAGGAACAGATTAAAACAGTTGTTATGTGAACTTGCTGAAGTAAAAAAAAGCCCGCAATGCTTGCCCCGCCTTTGTGCTCTTCTTATTGGCCCACTGCTCTAGAACGCAAATGGATTGGTTAATATCAGCTGTCAATCACTCAGTCAATGCCTTCTGCCTTCACATGACCGCGAGCTACCGCGAAAATGTGAAGCGCTGAAGATGAGAGAATGAAAATAACACTGACAGATATAGAGAAACCATAACATTACTAATAATGGCACATCTTATTAGTGATCATGTGCTGAATGTTAATCCACCATTTACACTTTTCCAAGAGTGGATAAAAGACTTCCAGTGGCTTCAAGTCCGCTATGAAAATAACTAAAGCCATTCACTGTAAAGTCTGTGAGACGGGGTTTACAGGTAACAGCGTTTGCCACTGAATCTACACATTTTAAGTGTGAGAGGTGCTGTATAATCCTTCATTTAAACCTCACCATGCTGTCAGCCGTGCAAGCGGCAGCTATATGTAAAATTTAACGCAGCTCATGAAAAACCGTTATTGCTATTAAGATGACATGCAAATAATAAGTTATATATAGGGCCAGACGAAATCTGCGGATGTTTTTTGCAATTTCTGCGGAGAATTTTGGTAAAAATCTGCGGATTTCTGCGGAATTGTTTTGGGAGTCTCATAACTAAAACCATAATTTTTAAAATATGTGTAATTTAAAAACTGAATAAATTTAGATTTACACACATTTACTCAAGTAAATAAACATAATTAATGATGGGCTAAAAATCTGCGGAATTCTGCGGAATTCTGCGGAAAATCTGCGGAAAATCTGCGGAATTCTGTGCGCACAGATTCTGTGTGGGCCTAGTTATATATCAATATAAATGTGGGGTGGGGTGATGGATCACGATGCCGGTTCAGCATCGTGAAGTTTATCGGCCATCGGCAATGGACGATGGCATCGTCTATCGCCCCAACCCTACTAGTGGCACCGGAATTCATATGCTGATTGGGTCTGGTGCATACCGGTTACATGGGTACCGGTACCCAACCCTAGATATGACACTGTTTCTTGTGAGAGTTGTTTAGCGGTAGTTTTGGAGGAAATAAAAAAGAGCTTTTACAGTATAAAAACCATAGAAACCTTTGGAATGTCCCCGCAATTCACACATGTGTCTGTGTGTGTTGTTTTTATATCTTGAACCTGAATGCTCACAGGCTCATGGGGACCTCAATTTTGTTGATTTTTGTGTAAACATGCTTCTGTTACATCAGACAGCGTAAAGTAATTAGAAAATGTAAAAAATGTGGATTTTTGCTATGAGGGTTGGGGAGAGGGGAGAAAATATACAGTGTAGCTACCCGCAATCACAAATCAAAGGACATCAAAATAAACAAATAATATACAAGCAATGTGGTTTCGTTTACCGTGTTGGCCTGATAACCAGCAGTAGAAAAAGCAGGAGCGTTTAACAGGTGCCCGTATTGATCTCACTATGCTGTCCATACAAACTCTCACAGGTTAAATCAATCAAGGAAGATCATGTGACCTCCAACTCAAACCAACCGGAAACAAAGAAATGTATAACATAAACCAATACACTGTCAAATAATGAAATACAAAAATAAAAACCAAAATAGCAGCAGATCGATCAGCGTCAGCTACATACAGTTTGTACAGTAGAAATATCATTGCAGTCCCCACTGGGATATAGAAACAAGTCTCTCTTTTTGTGTGTGTACTTTGCATTTATAAAATCGTGGGGATCAAATGTCCCCACAAGTACAGCAGTACCAGTAATTTGTGATGTCATGGGGAGGTTTTTTGGTCCCTATGAAGAGAAACGGCTCATAAATCAGACAGAATGAAGTATTCAGAAAATGTGAAATACAGTCTGTACTGTGGAAACATCATTACAGCGTGGAGAGACCATAAAACATGAAAACTCAATATGTGTGCGTGAGAATGGAGCAGTGTGTGTGTGTGTGTGTGTGTGTGTGTGTGTGATTGGCTGGTGGTGTCTTGTGCAGCGGGTGACGTGTTTTCTGCAGTCGGGAATCCCGCTCTCTCCATCTCTCTCTCTCTCTCGCTCTCGTTCTCTCTCTGCAGTATGACGTCAGCTCTGGGTTTCCTTCACCTCGCAGCGCTCTGAGCTCTGACTTCTGTGCTCTTAAAAGCATTTCCAGTGTGCGTGTTTGTTTTGGTTTACCACACACACACACGCACACACACTTGGAGGTCTAAATGTTTTTGGAGGGTTGCTCATCAACACTTCCCTCATGTGTTCTTGTGTGTGTGTATGTCAGGTTTATTCCCGCTCCTCGTCTTGTTTCTGCAGTGGGAATAGCTGATTTTCTGTGCTGTTGTTTGCTTCCAGAAAAACCTGCATGACCTACATTTGCCCAAACACTGCGCGAGACTCCGTATCCCACCACGCACTGCAGTTATGTTTCATGCAATTTTCTATTTGAAGTGTGATGATTGAATAGGAGTTATCATCAGTCATGTAGATGCATTTGATTAGCAACTTTGAACAACATTTTATGTAAAACTGTCAGATCATTTGTAGTGATTCTGAGAAACACTCACATTAAATAATACTGTACATTAAATAAATCTGTGCACTTTCAAAAATTATATATATATATATATATATATATTAGGGCTGTCAATTGATTAAAAAAAATTACTAATTAATCACACTTTTTTGTGATTAATCATGATTAATCACGAATCAAAAAAAAATTTAATCCAAAATACAGCATTGCAAATATGGAAATTGGAAAATTACAATAATAATAAAGTATTGAATACAAACAATTCATCACCTTAGAGTTATAAGGTTCTATCTGACATTTTTGTCAAAATTGAGTTATTGACATATTCTTATTAAATGACAAATTATTTACATTATGGGATGTTTTTTATAAGTTGTTTACATTTTAAGACGTTTTATTAAAAAAACTAAACAAAAAAACTAATGTCACACACATACTGTTTGCTATGCAAAAACTTTGAAGCTCAAAATCTCAAAATCAATCAGAACGCAGACAGAACATTATAATTCCAAGGTGACTAATTGTACTCATTGTAAAGTTGTATTGCGAGTTGAGAACCTTAATTATAAAGTAGAAACAATTTTGCCTAGTCCTCCTTAACATTTAGCCAGTTGCAGTCTATTGACATTATCGGGGGACCACACACACACACACAAACACACACACACACAGAGAGAGAGAGAGAGAGAACGCGCAGCACAGCGCACTCCCTTCAGATCATCAACACGCACGATCGCGTTGATCAAATTTTGCTTAAACTAAGCGTTCTTAAAGTATGGCTGTATTTCTCAAGCAAGGATTCTGACACAGCAAAGCAGACGCTTTACAAAAGTTGCGTGTAGGGGGGAAACACGTCAAACTTAATGAAACATTTGAGGGCGCTTGGAGTCAACTTAGAGAGGAATGGGCTGTCTTTGACAGCTTGCGACATCATCTGCCACTTTCACTGAGTACATTTACATGGATCCATATTATCCTTTATCCATATTTCTTTACACATTAAACACACGCAGGGCCGAGCAAGCTGAACTGGCGCCCTCAACCCGAAAATGAAATAGAAAGTTACCGGTTTGCGGATGAAAGTGAGAACCGGGAGGGAGCAGGTGGGAGTCGAAATGAGATGAATGTGAGGACAGGGGGGTTCGCTCACTATTCTGCTCCCCAAGGCGGTCGCCTCTATGGAAGCACTGGCCCTGAACACACGTCGGCCATAACAGGAAATAAAAAAAAACCTGCAACTGCGTTAAATGCGTTAATTTTTTTTAACGCGTTAAATAGTTCAAATTAATCATGTGCGTTAACGCGCTAATTTTGACAGCTCTAATATATATATATATATGTATGTGTATATGTATTTGAGTTGCACGATTAATCGAAAAAAGATCTCGATCTCGATTCGACCCCCTAGACGATCTTAATCCAGCATTTCTACAATTCTGCCAATCCTATTTTCAAGTTCAGGAGAGAAGCAAAGGCGGACGTCTTCACATTGTTTCACATACGTTGCTCAGCGACATGGACACCTCCAATTGATGTTGAAAGAGTCACATACTTTATCTATAAGTAATTCACCAAATTTCATTTTTGTCTTCATGTAATGATGTATTCGCGGCCGCAAAATCACACGTGAGCTGCTGACCGTGAGCTGTTATCAGAGAGGGCGGGCGCACGCCCTACTTAATGCTAGATGCGTGCTCGTCTACTTTAGTAAACAGAACCTGCATAGGCTGTGAGTAACATGTAATAAAGTCGTAAAATAACATTCAGCGATCGTTTGGGAGCCGCATGGGATGTACGAAAAGCACTTAGCAGTGAAAATGAAACTGAAAGCGCGCACATCATCATAAATAATCATCATCATAAATAATCGCATTTTAGAGTAATGATTACGACAAGCATTTAAGGTTTTTCTTTCATAGCGAACACAGTTGTGCATGAGAATAAATGTTTAACAGTGTCAATATAACTACTGTAGCCTACAGGGAGTGCAGAATTATTAGGCAAGCTGTATTGTTGAGGATTAATTTTATTATTGAACAACAGCCATGTTCTCAATGAACCCAAAAAACTCATTAATATCAAAGCTGAATATTATTGGAAGTAGTTTTTAGTTTGTTTTTAGTTTGAGCTATTTGAGGAGGATATCTGTGTGTGCAGGTGACTATTACTGTGCAGAATTATTAGGCAACTTAACAAAAAACAAATATATCCCCATTTCAATGATTTATTTTCACCAGTGAAACCAATATAACATCTCAACATTCACAAATATACATTTCTGACATTCAAAAACAAAACAAAAACAAATCAGTGACCAATATAGCCACCTTTCTTTGCAAGGACACTCAAAAGCCTGCCATCCATGGATTCTGTCAGTGTTTTGATCTGTTCACCATCAACATTGCGTGCAGCAGCAACCACAGCCTCCCAGACACTGTTCAGAGAGGTGTACTGTTTTCCCTCCTTGTAAATCTCACATTTGATGATGGACCACAGGTTCTCTATGGGGTTCAGCTCAGGTGAACAAGGAGGCCATGTCATTAGTTTTTCTTCTTTTAGATCCTTTCTTGCCAGCCACGCTGTGGAGTACTTGGACGCATGTGATGGAGCATTGTCCTGCATGAAAATCATGTTTTTCTTGAAGGATGCAGACTTCTTCCTGTACCACTGCTTGAAGGTGTCTTCCAGAAACTGGCTGTAGGACTGGGAGTTGAGCTTGACTTCATCTTCAACCCGAAAAGGCCCCACAAGCTCATCTTTGATGATACCAGCCCAAACCAGTACTCCACCTCCACCTTGGAGTCTGGAGTCTGAGTCGGACTGGAGCTCTCTGCCCTTTACCGATCCAGCCACGGGCCCATCAAGACTCACTCTCATTTCATCTCATTTCGTCTTGAGATATTTCTTGGCCCAGTCTTGACGTTTCAGCTTGTGTGTCTTGTTCAGTGGTGGTGGTTTTTCAGCCTTTCTTACCTTGGCCATGTCTCTGAGTATTGCACACCTTGTGCTTTTGGGCACTCCAGTGATGTTGCAGCTCTGAAATATGGCAAAACTGGTGGCAAGTGGCATCTTGGCAGCTGCACGCTTGACTTTTCTCAGTTCATGGGCAGTTTATTTTGCGCCTTGGTTTTTCCAGACGCTTCTTGCGACCCTGTTGACTATTTTGAATGAAACGCTTGATTGTTGGATGATCACGCTTCAGAAGCTTGGCAATTTTAAGAGTGCTGCATCCCTCTGCAAGATATCTCACTATTTTTGACTTTTCGGAGCCTGTCAAGTCCTTCTTTTGACCCATTTTGCCAAAGGAAAGGAAGTTGCCTAATAATTAAGCACACCTGATATAAGGTGTTGATGTCATTAGACCACACCCCTTCTCATTACAGAGATGCACATCACCTGATATGCTTAATTGGTAGTAGGCTTTCGAGGCTATACAGCTTGGAGTAAGACAACATGCATAATGTGCATGTGCTCAAAATACTCATTTGCCTAATAATTCTGCACTGCCTGTATATGATGTTGAATATAATGTAAGAGGGAATCTGATAATGACAAATGTCTGATTTTATCAGTGAATTAATGGTCTAATAATGTTGTCAATGACAGATTGCAAGCATATGTGTCAAACATGATAATTCAACATCAGAATTATGAATAGTTGTATTTGATGTCGTCACTTTACTGTGCATTAATGTCCAAGACAAATTTAAAGTCTGCTTAATTCCTCCATTCAAAGTCTATTCAAAATGTAGCATTTTACCAGCAGTAGAGCTACACATAATATTATTATTATTGTTTTACCATATGTTTGAGAATAATTATAATAGCCGACTCATATTAACCTTTATTTTACATCTACAGAATCCTGAGAAAATCCTGATCGCGATTCTCATTTTAGCCAGACTCGTGCAGCTCTAATATGTATGTTAATGTTAATGTTAGTGGTGTAACGGATCACAAGTCTCACGGTTCGGATCACATTATGGTTTTTAGTCACGAATCAGATCATTTTTCGAATCAGCCCGAAAGGGGAGGAGACAAACGTCATTTGTTTTCCATTTATTACAGAAACGGCACTGCAAGACACTTTTGGTTTTAACAAACAGAACTGAAAATCTGTAATTTAATTAAATAATAATAAATAATCAGTGGAATAAAAATAAACTGTAAAATATTCAGTACTGTGAAAAATCCACTGTTACGACTACTGTTGCTGACGACGCTGAATGTAGAAATTTAACATCATAATTTGTACAACCCATATTTATTTTTAGTCTCATTGTCAATAAATGATTCAGTTATTCACTCATAAAACCTAATGTTTCACTGCTAGATGATCATTTCTGAAGCATTATTCAGTGGTGTATTTTTGATGTCTGGTTGTCGTCCTCTGTTGGTTAACTAATGTAACTGCTGCCTACAACTTTCATTTTTGAGCGTCGTAAATGCATATGATGTGATTTTAATCTTTACCAAAAACACCAGTGGTTTAATCTGAACTATAAACCGTTCTCCCAGTACTTCTGTGTTTGCAGTGATTTGAGCGATTAATAAACATACGCCATCATTTATCATTTGTTGCGTGGGTGTTGAGACCCTGAACTTATGATTAATCGTGCATCTTACACTGAATGCATTGATGCAGGCTAAATAAGTAGTGACGGAAAACACCTTTAATGAAACTCACTACATCCCCAATAACCCACCACAACTTCTTTCGTCATCATTATATTTTAATGGTTCTGAATCATGGGTTGTGATCCGTACGTATCACGGATCTGTGATCTGTTACACCCCTAATTAATATCATGGTTGCTTATAAAATATATGATTTTGCATTATACATGTTATAGCATGTTTTCCTACTTATTTATTTTAAATTCAAAAATATTTTTTGTAAAATACAGCCATACTTTAGAACCAGGGCTTTACATTAACACTTTACAAAATGTGGGTAGATTTCAGTGGTGGCGGGTAAGACAGACACTCCCACTAGCCACTTTGGCTGGTTGAAAATAATTTTCCCGGATAATAATTCATAAAAGCAGGCGACAATAAGGATGGTCCAATATGCATGCAAAGGCGATCTTAGAATTCAGAAGCAACACGAAATAATTGCATTCGCGTGAGCAATAACAAAGCAGATGAATACCAAATGAAAGGTTGATCACTTGCGCTAACAGCTGGAGTGTTGCGTGCTACTGTTTAAAACGTGTGCGCGCTCTCGTTTCCTTGTGTGAAGCAACTGTGTCTAGAAACACAGCTGATGTGATCGGTTCTCTTTCCAATAGACTAGACAAAAAGTGATGAACATGCACCCACAGTGCTTTCAAGAGCTCCAGATTTGTATTTTTGTAAGCAGCACTGGTTGCTTTCACTTTCACCATTATTTAAACAGATTATTTATGGGTCTAACGTTAACTGTGTGCGTTATAATCCTTTCATTATCACACGGTATGATTATTACCTGCTTTCTTTTGCGTAATGTGGTTTGATTATCATTTTTTACAATAACATTGCTTTAATGGGAGATTACTGTCCATTTATGTGTAGTTAACTGCTGATCTGGGACCTTTAGCCAGGACAGATTACTGTGCATATGTTTTGTTAAAAAGTATAGTAAACAGATATATTTTTCTTGTTTTGACACATTTAAAATTTGTGGCTTAGAAATAATTAATTTATGTTTGGTGTGTTCAGAGATAAATTTGGTAAATGCTTCATTTTGAGCTCTGAAAATTATGTAAAATAAAAACTAATTGTAATACTATGAAACCATGACCCATTTGCTCATGAACATTTAGCAAGCTCATACACGACACACAAAAAGTGAAATGAATGAGGCATGTGGAGATAACGCAAAATCTAAATCAAGTCATTTTAGCATGTCAAAGTCATATTTATGTGTATAAAATGTGTTTTCCCAACAATAAAATTGTGGCTAGTGAAAATGGCGAGTGGCTAGTAATGTTGGAAAACTACTAGCCACCGTGGCTGGTGAACAAAAAAGTTAATGTCAAGCCCTGTATAGAACGCTTAGTTTAGGCAAATTTTGATGAACATAATCGTGCGTGTTGATGAATCGCTGAGGAGGTTAAGGAGTCGCTCACCGGGTGCGCTGTACTGCGTGCATTGTCTGTGTGTGTGTGTGCGTTTCCTAGCAACAAGAGCAAACGCCTGACATCGTTGACTGTGTCCAAAGTCTCTTTAAGGCATTCTATGTGTATTCTATAGTCTTTGCGGTGTCCGTATCCCTCAAAGTTGTTTAGAATTAAATGTTTAGAGATGGTGTGACCAAAGTCCCTGTAAGAAGTCTATAGTCTTTGGTACGTGCCTTTGATGTACCCCTTGTCGCCCGATAATGTCGACAGACCGGACTTCTTAGCAGCTGGCTAAATGTTAAGGAGGACGAAGCAAAATTGTTTCTACTTTATTATTAATGTTTTCAACTCTCAATACAACTTTACAATGAGTACACTTGTTTGTATTCAATACTTTATTATTATTATTATAATTTTCCATTTTCCATGCCTGTATTTTGGATGTTTTTGTAGTCCACTCAGAATCCAGCATGGAGATAATTTTTGTTTGTTATTGGCATTGATTGTTTTGAAATTCAAATGGCGCTAACATGCTTGTGTCTTTATTTCTGTAATAAATACGGCTTTTCGTGATTAATTACAAAAAAAAAGTGTGATTAATTTGTAATTTTTTTAAATCAATTGAGAGCCCAAAAAAAAAAAAAAACGCTTATTTTTACTTTGCAAGATGCTCTAAAACTGTATTAAAAACACAGGTAACTTCCAAAAGAATGTTAACTCATTTATGTGAATGCGTTAATGAAATATCATAAACATTATCTCATTTAATGGCATTTTGCAACTCAAAAAACACTACAAAAAGTACCGATAAGAGAACCGCTAGAGTACCGAACCGATAAGTGGTATTGATAAAAGTAGTAATATCGTTAAAACCTTAATGATACCCATCCCTAACTACAACTGTTTATTAACAACTGTTTATTAGGTTAAAGGTTTACTGATTAGGACTTGAAGTGGCGATGAGGTCTTAAAATATTCTGACTTTAAATGTACATATATGTAAATATGTAAATTAGGGCTGGGCGATATGGCAAAAAAAAAAAAATCTAGATTTTTTCATAGTTTGACCGATTCACGATTTCGATATTCATTTTTTTTATACTGTGTAACTATAGTCAGCTTAAAACATTACAACAACATGATGAAGTAACAATCTCTTTATAAGTAACTTGAAAAACCATCTGGTTAAGGAACATGTATTTTTAATGGCCATGCATACATAAACTGCCGACATTTAAGAATCCATATTTATTTTATTTATGCATTCATTTTGCTTGTTTATTGGTGCATATATGGGTTATGATTTAATTCATACAGTACCTTGGACAGCTACTGTGCCACTCCGTAATTCAAGCAAAAATCCAAATTAAAGAAAGATTTGACTTTCTGCGGTGACCGACATTTACAACACGCCGTAACCGTCCTTCAGGTGGTGCGCGGGTATAATATACAAAACCAGCCGTCTGGGCTTTGAATTAGGTGCAATTATTTCCTCGTGTGTGTGTGTGGAGCGATGGGTGCGCGGGCCAAAGTGACTGAAAGCAATCTAGAAAGTTAAGTTGGTTGCCCACACCTCCGCCCGTCTCGCAGCTCGCGCGGGAGAGACAGACTGCTGCGGTGACGCGAATAACAGCACGACGCGCATGAAAACATTAGCGAAGCTGGCTGGCTGGCTGACTGCGGTTGCCTTGGCAGCGGGGCTGTTGTTGCTCTAGTGGGAAAATGTCCCGGTGCTCCCAATGGCCAGTCCGCCCTGGCCGCTTCCGCTGAGCCAGCTGTGGTAGGTCATCAACAGAGCCGCGACGTCAACACACAGAATCAGCACAATTCAGCACGGTTGTCTAACAGTTTAGAACGGTTTGGCACGACAGTGGAAAAGCGGCTTTAATATTTTTATTAAAAATCGCGATTCCTCGATTTTATAAAAAATAAAATCGTCTTAAAACGTAAATTCGAATTAATCGAAAAAATCGAAAAAATCGCCCAGCCCTAATGTAAATATACTATGCCTTTAAAAAGTCTTAAAATGGTATTGAAATTATCTTTAGGATTCCTGCATATACCCTGAACATAAATTTCTGTGTAAATTATTCTTGTGTTCTGAAGACAGCTGTTTATTATGGTTTACAATAAATATACCACACGTTCTCTTCACTATGAAGTTATGAAAACTTACAACTTGCAATATAATACCATACAGAGAGAGATACGTGCTGTCTATTGCTATATTTGTGTGTGTGTGTGTGTGTGTGCGTTATTTATTTATTCAGCTTTTCTTCTTATCTAATGAGTGTGTTTCTCTCCAGCAGGTGGAGCTGTGGCGTTTGAGTGTGTATGAGTGAGTGAGGACGTCGTGCAGGATGCTGGAAAACTGAGAACACACACTTTCACCATGACGCTCCCTCCGCCCTCAGATCAGCCATAGAAACCCACACACACGCTGAAGGACACACACCATCACACTACAGCCCCAGGTGTGTTAAAGTAGACAAAATATGGCAAAACTCAAGTGTTTAATGATCATTATATTTTGATCCATGTTCAATCAGTTCCATTTCACACAGTTTCACTCGTGTGACCCAGTCTAGTTTTCTGTTGATGTTTATTTGTTGTTGTTTGTCCAAGATGCCACTCTAAAATCATTCATTTAGACTTATTTGAAATGTATTTTTGGTTATTGCTTCAGGTATACGCATGGATCTTTAGACTGTAGGGTCTCATCTTCTCCTGTTGTGTGTGTTTCAGTGCGCTCTGGGTTTGTGCGGTGTGTGTAGTGTGCACTTTTACGGGATCATGTCAGTGGTGTTCCCTGCGGACGGGATGCAGGAGGGTGACGGCTCTTTGCCCGATGACGCTCCTGCTGGCATCCGTGGGAAAAACAGCCCGTCTGCAAACTCTAAAGACTGCAACACAGACATCACAGAACCAGATGACAACCTGTCACAGGACGCACAGGTAACACACACACACACACACCTGAAATGAAGGTGACTAAAGACATTTTCTCATTGAACTGTCTTTAATTCAAAAAGTTTGGATTAGGGCTGCACAATATATTGTTTCATCATCAATATCGCAATGTGCACATCTGCAATAGTCACACTGCAGGAAAAGCAATGTTGAGTCTGAATTAAGCCTGTTTTATGACCCACGGCGCATGCAACGAACGTAGCCGTGCATTTATACTTCTGCGCGCTGTGTATGTTGTTCTGCAATAACACTTCAGAAACACTAGCTGGCAGTAGGAGTTTATGTTCCTCTGTCTTGACTTTCTTCGCTGGTGTTTTGTATTTTTCTAAACGCTACTTTAATGTACAAGTAGCTCAAACTCGCTTAGTTTGAGGCAGGAACCGGCAAACGTGCAACAACTGTAATCATAAGGTAAACACAAAACAACAGTCTCCATCCGAAGCTTCTTCATGGGACTCCACACTTGTAAACACTCGCCCCATTGGGCTCGCATGGCTCCGCCCACACTCGTCAGCGCTACCAAGCCAACCAATCACAGTGCTTGCGACGAGAGGTGAGCGTCAGCATCGTTGACGGCCATGGCGAGGGCTATATGACAATGCGTAGGCTGCGCTGGAGCATAAGCATGCGCTTGACGCAGAAGTATAAATCAGCCTTTATAGTTGACCAGGAGCCACTGAACACGTGATTTATAGAGTCTAGTATAGTTTAACCATCATAGAGTGACATTTTAAGGCCTGTGATTGAGCATTTCAACACATTTTTTGTGCACAAATATTTTAAACTCTATGTTTGGAGGTGTAACCAAGATTAATTGTTTTTAATTATTTAGACAGAATTTATACAATTTCTGCAAAAAAAAAAAAAATATATATATATTTTCTTTAATGTTTGTCTTGTTTCTGGACCAAATATCCACATTTCAAAGCAAAAACAATGTTATTTTACTTCACCTCATTGGCAGATCATTTTCCTTCTTTTTTTTTGTAGATCAAAACAAAGCAATATTTTTTCACATTTAAGCAAGCAAAGTAAGAAAAGCATATTTTACAGTGTGATTATGCAATTTCTGCACTTGAATACTGTTAGACTCCCCAGAAAACCTTCAAGTAGAGCTATTCAAATCTTGTAAATCCATATCCATATCGTAATATTTATCGCTGAAAAATAAAACATCGCAAATTCTGATTTTTCCAATATCATATAGCCCTAGTTTGGATACATTTAGGGCCAATCCCAATTCTACCCCTTAGCCCTTCCCCGTACCCCTTGTTTTGTGCATTCCCGTGAAGGGGTAGGGGTGTCCCAATTCTCTATAGCTTGAGGGCGTAGGGCTAAGGGGAAGGGGATTTTTCAGGACCACACTCGAAACCAAGGGCTAAAAAAATATCCCAGAATACACCAGCCACAACGCCAGCATAGCTGCACCCGGAAGTAAGGAGATCCACAAATTAGTATTTTTTTGTCATTATTGCAAATTTTGACAACAAACAAACACATATGTTAATATATTCATAACCTTGTTCGTGTTTTACCGTCATGCTTTAAAAAAAAAAAAAACGCTAAAATAAAAATCGCTAAATTTCTATAATCTCTAATAATAACTCCTGTACTGCAGTCCCACAACATTCTGACACTACACTCTCAGAAATAAAGGTATGCGAGCTGTCACTGGGGTGGTACCTTTTCAGAAGGTACATGTTTGTACTTAAAGGGTTCATATTGGTACCTCAAATGTATTTATTAGTACCTAAAAATTTTAAAAGGAACACTTTTGTACTTTTAGGGTGCTAATATGTACCCTTGAGGTATTAATATGGACCTTTTAGGGACAAATATGTACCTTTTGAAAAGGTACCACCCCAGTGACAGACCACGTACCTTTATTTCTGAGAGTGTAGATGACACTGGAATCCCCTGTCAGAATAGTCTAGTGTCTGTGAATGAGCTGTTTACAGTGTCTGCTATAATGTTAATGTTGTTTTTGGTGTGTCTACATGATGAATATGGCCACTGTATAAATACACAGTATAGTTACGGTCTTATTGCCCCATGAGATCATCATGATAACATAATATATGCCTTCAGTGATGTCCTGAAGATGAATACCAAACAATAACACAACTGGAATAACTACAGCAGTCGCCATCGTCTGATCTCATATGAAGCAAGAGATCGTGATGACACATGAGGACGTGTGCAGGTGCTGTAGTGCTGTCCCAATTCTTAGGGGTACATTTTAAAGCCCTTCACGCTCTGTTTTAAGGGCCAATTGGAAGGGGCACAAAAATAGAAATGGGATTGGGCCTTACAGTTGAACATGTACAAAATATCTTCATGAAACTTGATCTTTACTTAAAGTTGCTGTAAGTGTTTGCTCTTCTAAAATATAAAACACCATAATAAGTTTGCAGATATTTAAGAAACACACTAGGTGAACTAAGTGATGCCAAAGTCAGTTATTCTGCTTTGAAAATGTCAGAATGTCTATCTTTGTTTTGATCTGTGTGACTCCGCCCACTGCCAGATTAACCAATTATATTTCAGGCCCCGTTAACACTAATGCATTTTAGTGGTAAAATGCATAAGTTTTGCTACGGTTACGCCATATCGGTTATGCTACGGTTACTCCATATGCTACGGCCACAGCCATATCACCCTGCAGCCCAAGACCGGTTACTCACTGAAGCTAAGCAGGGCTGAGCCTGGTCAGTACTTGGATGGGAGACCACATGGGAAAACTAGGTTGCTGTTGGAAGTGGTGTTAGAGAGGCCAGCAGGGGGCGCTCAACCTGTGGACTGTGTGAGTCCTAATGCCCCAGTATAGTGAAGGGGACACTACACTGTCAGTGGGCGCCGTCTTTCGGATGAGACGTTAAACCGAGGTCCTGACTCTCTGTGCTCATTAAAAATTCCATGGCACTTCTGGTAAAGAGTAGGGGTGTAACCCCGGTGTCCTGGCCAAAGTCCCTCAATCGGCACTTACCCATCATGGCCTCCTAAACATCCCCATCCACTGAATTGGCTCTATCACTGTCTCTTCACTCCACCTATAGCTGGTGTGTGGTGAAGCACTGGCGCTGTTGTCCTGTGGCTGCCGTCGCATCATCCAAGTGGATGCTACACATTGGTGGTGGTGTGAAGAGACCCCCCTCATGATTGTGAAGCGCTTTGGGTGTATGGCCATACACAATAAATACACTATATAAATACACATTACAGTACATTACATTACATCCGTTCACACTAGGCCGGAGTTTGATCACCGAAAAACAGAGCGTTTTGAAAATGCTGGAGAGGCCGTTTTCATTCTAAAACGCTGCTGCTCCGTCTCAGTGTGGATGAGGGGAAACGGAGGCGGCGCTGCAGTCATTCGCCTCTCTGAGTGGGGCTTTTCCCTCAATATTTAGTAGCCTACACACAGTTCAGTCCTGCATCCTCTCCTTGTAGGTTCAGACTTCTCAGGTTTGATGAGGAAAACAAACTCCAGAGGACACGTCGGGTAAATCTTCAAAGGGAACAGTGTACTTTATAGCATCATTCACATCACTCTGACTATGCTGTTTCACTTTCCTAACAATAAAATGAAAACATGATATGAGGAACTGCCTATTTACATTTTGATATTAACTTAACAGACAGCAGAAATGTTGAGGCGTCGTGTAGCTGCATATTAATATGAGCGTCATCTTCACTGTGTGCTAGTGATGCGCGGATGGCGGTTAAATCCGCGGGCGCTGCGGATAATCCGCGGGTCGGTCGGGTAATAAAAAAAATACATTATGATTAATTGCGGGTGGGTCGCGGGTGGATGTAGCGGGTCATAGCAGTTGACAAGTAAAAAAGCAGAGAGTGGACTTCGCAGAATGTGAAGATGAGAGACGTCGTAAATAACTGTAGATGAAGTGCAAGAGTACTGTGCTAACTTCAGTTAGAGGAGTCATCAGAGGGAAATCTGCTATCATTCTGGGAGAAACAAGATCGCTTATTTACACGACTGCAGCGCCTTGCAAGGAGAAGCTTGTGCATTCCTGCAACAAGCGGTGCGCGCGAACGCTCATTTAGTGCAGCCAGCCGTGTTTTGGAGGCGAGGCGGAATCGCCCGAATCCAGGCACAGTAGATGCTATTCTGTTTTTGCACAGTGTTAAGAAAAGCGCCAAGTACACACAACATAGCTGCTGTTTAGGCTGAAGGGACGCCGTTTTTGTTCTCTTTTTCCTGTATATGTAAAAGCTGAATCTGCTGTTAATAACGAACGACCCACTGTGACCTAAGTTGCAGGAGAGGGGAAATAGTGTGGCCGCTTTAGGACTGCTTTTACGGGAGTTGTAGTCCATAGCGAGGGGCATTGTGGGTAGTGTAGTTCGACACGCATGCTGTGTGATGTGAGCTCTCGCTGTGTGCTGTGCGTGCGGTGAATTAGAGGGAGAAAGTTTTATCCGGTTTTGTTTTATGTTTACTTCAGTAATTCCACCCGGGAGCTGTTCTGCACTGTGAACCTGAAAACACTGAAATAAGTCAAAGAAGGGCATGCATCGAGTACTTTTGTCCGTCTCATCATTTGCTCGAGCATGAATTAACGAGCTGTTACTCTGCCGCCGGACATTGCGGAGAAAGTTACACCTATCATCATGCTTAAAACAAAGAATTAGAATTATTAAAGTGGCGATCGGGTGCGGATAAATATATCAGATAAAATAATATGTGCAGGCGGGTGGATGATTAGAATGAAGGAGCGGATTCGGGTGACATTTGAGCTGATCCGCGCATCTCTACTGTGTGCATATTTATAACAAAACACAGCCTATAACATCACTGCCTCCTTTCATTTTCAGTGAAAATACCAAACACACCCTCTCTTTAGCTGAATATCAGTTTAATAATCAATAATGGCCATTATAAAAGTATAACGTACAATAAGTTTATACATGATAGGAAATAAAGGCAAGCAATCAGCCAATGTGCAGAATCAGTGTACGCGGTTACATTAATATATTAACTTATGTTTGCGCTCAGCCAAAACGCGTTACCTGAGAACAAGTAATAGATTCAAAAGACCAAAGTCTGGGAATATGTCGTTAGATATAGACAACAAGATGAATTAAATATCACGTTTAACAAATATAGTGAGACTTGATCCAGCGGTAGGTCCTAGATGAACAGTCTGACATGCACAGCTCTCCTATGGGTAGATGTGCTTAAAGCACGCTGCAGCACATGCCAAAGTGTGTGTGTGGTCACGTGTTGTGCATTTTCAGCGGTGTAATGTGGACGCAGAGTTGTTCAGAAATGCTGGGTGAAACGCTAGTGTGGACGCAGATCATTTTCATTCTAAAACGCAGTTTTAATAGTAAAACGTATTAGTGTAAACGGTGCCTCAGCCCCTAGGTTTGCCAGATGCGTTTCATTTCAGTCATGAAGGCTCTCATTGTATCGGATTGAACTAAATCCGACCTCTGGAGGACATTAGCAGCCTCCAAAATTAGAAAAAAAAACACTGAACTGTCTTCAAAATGACATTTTTTCCTCAAAAACAAGCAGAATAATCTGTCGATGGAGTACGCAAAATAGTTGTGTTTTGACATTATTTAACTTGTTCAGTTATTCAAGATTATTTTGCTTGTTTTAGGGAAAAACTCACTTAATTTTGACTTGTAATGTAATGTAGTGTGTATTTATATAGCACATTTATTGTGTATGGCCATACACCCAAAGCGCTTCACAATCATGAGGGGGGGTCTCTCCACACCACCACCAGTGTGCAGCATCCACTTGGATGATGCGACGGCAGCCACAGGACAACGGCGCCAGTGCTTCACCACACACCAGCTATAGGGGGAGTGAAGAGACAGTGATAGAGCCAATTCAGTGGATGGGGATGATTAGGAGGCCATGATGGGTAAGTGCCGATTGAGGGACTTTGGCCAGGACACCGGGGTTACACCCCTACTCTTTACCAGAAGTGCCATGGGATTTTTAATGACCACAGAGAGTCAGGACCTCGGTTTAACGTCTCATCCGAAAGACGGCGCCCACTGACAGTGTAGTGTCCCCTTCACTTTTACTAGGGCATTAGGACTCACACAGTCCACAGGTTGAGCGCCCCCTGCTGGCCTCTCTAACACCACTTCCAACAGCAACCTAGTTTTCCCATGTGGTCTCCCATCCAGGTACTGACCAGGCTCAGCCCTGTTCAGCTTCAGTGAGTAACCGGTCTTGGGCTGCAGGGTGATATGACTGTGGCCCTTAAAAAGGGCTTCTTGGTTTAAGAATTTGTAGGTATTTGGACTAGACAGAACCTCCAATTAAGAAATTATTATTATTATTTATCATTTTGCAGTGTAGGAACATTTCAACAAGTTAAAATTGTGATCATTATATTTTAAGTGTAGTTTCCAGAGCTCAAGTTGTCTAATAAAAAGAAGAATTAAAAATAATACAATTAAAATAGATGTATTTGTATGTGGATATATATTAGTGTGATTTATATCTGTGGTGTAACGCTGTATTTTCAGCATCATCACTCCAGTCACACCATCCTTCAGATATCAGTATTATGTGAGGATTTGGGGAAGATTTCATTGTTGTAAACTGCGTGCTGCTTTATATCTTTATTTATATTATAACAAAATATTTATTTTCACTGTTGCATTTGATCAATTTGATGGATCTATGAGAAATATAAATATTAATTATTGTCCAAATAAAAACAACAACAACATTGTAAGACTTGAGATACCACAAATACTTTGATGTCTTTGACAATTCAAACATGAGCTGGAAACACAGAGACAATCGGCTCCACAACCCACCAGGTGGGAATGCGGGAAAGTCAGCTCCTCTCCTTCATTTACATTTGAAGCAACCCCCTCTCCTCACTCACCCTCTCTTCATACAGACTCACACAGAATGGTCATTTCAAAATATGAATGTTCTAAATCAATCCAAGTCACTTTATCTATCATGTCTGATATCATTTGAAATGTGTCAGTGCGACTGGTACAATGGTCTCATTCCCTCAGAAATAGACATAATAATAATAGACTTAAAAACAATAGATATATAACTTCAGGTATTTTTTGAACCACTGCTAAGGGTGTGCCTTTACCTAGGGGGCCTTTATTCAAATGACCATTTGTTTCCTATAGGCAGAAACTCCTCAGATTTAACATGTCACTAAATGCAAATGCCTTTTGTTATTCAACAAACGCCCATCCTTGAGGAGATTCTTGGTTTGACTACTTAAGGAACAGTTTCTAAATGTTCGACGCGATTCTGTACCCAGATTAGCCCGTAGCGTGGAGCTATAATGCTCCACGCTATGTATATTTTGATGTCAGGTATGCATCTTTTGATCTTGGGTTTATCTTTGATAATTTGATGTCTTGTATTGATTGTTTATGAATTGACTGAATGAATTGGCATAATACACAGTTACCTGACTAATAAATTGTTATGTTTTGAATAATTCAAACAGATCTCATGTTATTATCTCTAGTAGATTACGTTAAGTCCATAACACCGCAAACCCCTGTACAGGTTAGTAACGGAATAAGACACGATAGACGGAGCAGCGTGGCACGCTATATGATGATCTTAGAGCTCCGACTAACACATTGGTATTAATTCAAGTATACTTAGACTGTAAAAGGCCAATAATGGGTTTTCTATTTAGAACAACAAAGGATTGTTGAGACTGATCTATATGTGGATAGGCCTTCATCTACAAACTCATAGTACTATTTAAATCATATGGTGATTATTCAAAGTTATTAATAATTTAAGTAAATTGGTCAGCCCAATTCTATAGTAATGATCATGGTATGATTAAATGGGTGATTCTCACGAAAACTTAGTTTAAAAATTTTCAAACCAAATTTTTAAAAAATGTTTAAATTAATGTTTTGTTTTTGCAGATATTTGAAACAAAGTCTGGAGTGTTTGTCAACATTAATTTAAAAATATATACATATCATTTAGTGCCTTTTTGAGCATAATTTAAAAAATAAGTAATGAAAAATCTCATTACCGCAACAGTCTGAAAAATCAACTCTGTTAAAAAAGCGAATTCACATTGACATTTTTAAAAAAGGGATTATTAACCATCATGTACAGTTACTTGAGATTTTGAAATAACAATTATTTTTTAATTAACAGCGTTTTTTATTTTGATTGTTTTTTCTCATTACCGAAACACCCTACACAATTGACAACCCTTTTTTTAATATATTTTGATTAAACCTGATGTATTTTCAAAATGATGTGGCTAACCTGAAAGGACATAACTTGTAGATTATGCACATGCATTGAAAAGCAAACGATTAAAAATAAATAAATAATTAACACTTAATGAACATTGGTTGCGGTAATGATAAATAGGTTGCAGAATATAGGATAATTATTTCAATATTGATTTTAGGTATACTATGTATGAGATGAATAAAAAAACATTTAATTTAGAAAAAACAACATTGAATTTCAAATATTTTTTTTTTTAGTGCTTTAATAACAAAAAATTAATTTCAAAGAATAATTTCCACTTGCTTGGATAAGCTGAAATGTGTCATCATCCCTACTAGATGGTGTGGTCTCTAGTACAGCTTTAACCCTCTGCTATTCCTTATTTGGGAATCAAACTTGTGGTCTTAGCTGGTCAAAAAGGGATGGACAACAGTAAAGTACCAACTGTTGTTGTTTTTTTTTTTTTAGCTAATTTAATCAAATGTATATAATATTTATATTATTTTGAATTTTGAGAGGGTCTTTATGCATTAATTAACATACATTTCCCCTATTGAAAACAATGTAATTTTTGTAATTTTTATTTTTAATAATGTTTAAATTAGTGCTGTATTTCCGAGTAGGGTCTGTCTGTGGACTGCAAGACAGGTGCATAACATGAAGGGGCGTAACTTGTTGTGGAGGCGTAACTTGAAGTTATGGAGACCCACATGTCAAACTATGTGGTCGGCAAAATGGCGATGTACCAATCAGTTATTAACATCTACACCTACTCCACACCTAAACCCAACCATCACAGTTATTAACGCCTATACCTACTACAGTACAACCCTAAATTCAACCACCATCTTTATTAACGTACAGCTGCAGAGGCTTTCATACTTGATGTGCTCAAAGAAGTCAGCGAGTTGCTAAATGAATGAATATAATAATATGTCAAGTTAATTGGTTGTGAATAAATTTGTAGAAAACTCCTGAAAACATGTAGTAAAAATGTTCTCTTGTAAGTAATTCCACACCTTGCCAATAACATCTCACATGGTTCAATGGGATCTCTATAACTGCAAGTTACACCTCTTTAACTTACTACAAGTTACGAACCTTCATGTTACGCCCTTGTCTTGCAGTCCACAGACAGATACACTTGGTATTTCCAGGTAAAATAGAGACTGTCATTTAAAAACAAAAGGCAGATTAGCACCCTCATGTCATTAAAAAATACATGCAATGGCATGGTCTAAACACTAGGTTCTTGTATTACGATCTCTACAATGCTGCTTGTGAATTCCTTTCTAGACAAGCTAAAATAATTCTTTCTGACAAGGTTTCGAAATTTGTTGTTTGACAAAGTGATTTGAAGTGTAAATTTGTGTGTTTTGATTAAATTTTGTAGTTTGAAAAACTACATATGGCTATAGAGACTACACAAAAGGCTTAACATTTTGTATGATGCAGTGAGTTTGTGTTTCTCACTTAGTGTCACCCCTTTACACTTTTTTCAGAATCATAGTGAATTTGTATTTTTGCAAACAAAATATTTTCTAAATGTTCTTATTTGACTTAATGGTTATTTTCTCTCTCACTCTGTGTGTGTGTGTGTGTGTGTGTGTGTGTGTGTGTGTGTGTGTGTGTGTGTGTGTGTGTGTGTGTGTGTGTGTGTGTGTGTGTGTGTGTGTGTGTGTGTGTGTGTGTGTGTGTGTGTGTGTGTGTGTGTGTGTGTGTGTGTCTGTGTGTTTGTACACTGTGTGTGCAGATTAAAACTAAATTATCACTGTAAAGTGTTTTTTTAGTAATTACACTTGCTATGCCATCTCCAAATCTAACCTCTCTCTTTCCCTCTTTCTGTACTCTTCAATTAGTTCTGGGTTGTTGTATACAATTTTTCCTAAACTAGCTTTTGCTAAAGATTTTCTTTTTTTCACTTGCTGACTCTCTAAAATGAAACAAATCAAAGCAAAATATAAACAAATACATTTTTAAATTAACATTAAATTCAAAAGAATTATTTGAATCTAGTATGCAATTTACTTAAATTCTCATTACTGAAACAGATGTTCTCTCTACCGCAACTGTCCTGAAATGGTTGCGGTATATGAGAAAAGAGTTGCGGAGAATGAGGTGCCTCAATATGTTTTGCAAATAATAGGGAAGCTATGATGATTTAGAAAAAAAATCTCAGTGCATATAATTAAGAATTTTAAAAAAGTTTGTTTTCATAAAAATTTGTAAATCTAACAATTATGTAAATGTAAAAAACTACCTGTTTCGGTAATGATAATGAAAAAGTCGTTTAACCATTTTGACTGGAGAAAATTTTACATTAAACTGGAGAAATATAAAATATCTTCTTTTCTGGCAGCCATCTTGAAACAACTGGCCCATGTGCTTCTTTATTCAAAATTAAACTTTATTTAAACTCTTTATGTGTGTTTAAACAGTACTTTAAAATGGTTGCGGAGGATGAGAACATCCGTCATGGACACATCGTTTTTCAGTTTTTTCTCATTATCATTATACATGAATATTCTGTAAATTATTTGTTCTGTCATGTAAGATAATCTATTAAAACAATTCAGTTGTTTTTATTCTAAAATTGTTATGCTAATTTGTTTAAATTACAACATAACACACATTCAAACACACATGGACACGTTTCGGTAATGAGAATTTCAGTAGAAAATGCTGTAAAATTATTAAAAAGAAGTAAACTATGTTGAAATTACACATTGTGCTTCGTAGAGAACAGTTTTGTCTTTATTATGATGTTTTTTGTATTAACAAATTAGCAAGTTTTATATTTAAAATCTTAAGTGCCATGTTGTTTTAGTGGTTTCGTGAGAATAACCCAAATAGTTTTGTCTTGATTTAGTAGATAGCAGCTCTATGGAGACCACACAACAAATATTCTAAACTGAGTAAGTAGGGTTCTGCCTTTAAGAATAGTGGTTAATCGCCTCTGTTTAATGACCAAGACTAACAAGTTTGTGTTTAAGAGATTGTATACTCGGCCGGTACAAGACTCAGGATGTAATAGGAGTCCGAATGAACGAGAATAATATACAATAATGAATCGAAGAGAATATTCAATCATAACCTAAAGCAAACAAAATAACCTTATCAATGTTTTATAATCGGAGTCAGATAAAATGAGAATGAATATATTAATATTCTAAACCACCTCATACTAAAATTGGAGTCAGATATGAGTTAAAGTTAAAGTAAATCAACATTGTGCACTGAAAAAACCGAACAGGCAATAAACCTTCATCCACCAGTAGATACCGTCGTTGGACTAACTGGTTGGACCCTACAACATCTTTGAGTTGTCTGTAATACTCATCTATACAGTACTGTCTATAATACTACAACAAACCTGATTAAAAATGTACACGAGTGTGTGTGTGTGTGTGTGTGTGTGTGTGTGTGTGTGTGTGTGTGTGTGTGTGTGTGTGAAGATCTGTTGTGTCTATTTCTGTAGTTTTGTTTGGTGCTGAAGTTCATCATTAGTGGATTTCAGTGGTCACTAATAAATGCTTTGGTTTGATCCACAGCGACGCTGCCAGAATCACGGACACACTAGGAAACGAGCCAAGGTAAAACACACATACCAAAACATGCTTATGCTGCACACAAACAATCACACACACACACACCTGCTTCATACAAGACACACACACACAAAACATGCTTATGCTGCACACAAAACAATTACACACACACACACACACACACACACACACACACACACACACACACACACACACACACACACACACACACACACACACACACACACACACACACACACACATTTAAACTAAATTTAAATGCAGCCTTTATTCCAGTTGTTCTCCTGGTGTTGTGTATTGCAGTGTGTTGTTGCATTATGTGTTGTTGTTGTTTGTGAAATCTCCAGGTTATTTCCCAAGTTGTGAAATATTGGATGTTTCAAAAATTAAGAATTGAAACATGACTTAATATATAAAGTGATATAAATAAACGAAACATTGGCATATAAATATATAAACAAATATGATTGATTGTGGGTTAAAGGGTTCATGATGACTCCAAACAATCACACTCTGTTACAATCAGACATGTACACACAGTCACAAACACACATTCACAAAATCTCACACACACATGAATAAGCACATTCTCTCTCTCACAATCACACACATAAACTCTCTCTCTCTCCCACACACACTCACACAAACAAGATTGAAATACAGAATAAATTAAATACAGTGGAATATATAGGTGAAGACAAAATTATTGGCTCAAATTTAATTATTATTATTATTATTTAATTTAAATTCAAGTGTTGTTTAACATTTTGAACTTTTTTTGGCTGAAAACAAATATATCAAGATTTTTTTTTAACCCTAATTAACCTAGTTAAGCCTTTAAATGTCACTTTAAGCTGAATACTAGTATCTTGAAGAATATCTAGTCTAATATTATGTGCTGTCATCATGGCAAAGAGAAAATAAACCACTTATTAAACCTATTATATTTCAAATGTGTTGGAAAAAATGCAATAAACAGCAAATATTTTAAAAATAATTCCTTTCACTGGAGAGTGAATGATTTTGTCTTCAACTCTACACTACATTTAATAGGGGTGTGAACCTACACTGGTCTCACGGTTCGGTTCGGTTACGATTATCATGCCATTGATTCGGTTTAATTGGATATCTCGGTGCATCACGGTGCATTGACGATGCTTTCCATACATAATTAGATTTTTTTTCTTTACACAAGAAACACAAGAAAAAAAACTGTATTCAAATCTATAAATATGTTTATATTCATATATTACTTGTAATACAATTTTGTCCTTTAATACAAGCAGTCAGATATATGAACTGTACCTTTAATTTTATCTGCTAAAAAACACTCTTTGTGAATGAAAACTCCAATACATGCTCAGAAGACAGCACGAGCAATTCATAACAGTTTCATAACAAATAAACTAATGTAAATATTATCCCGCTTGCTTTTTAAGCGCTGGCAAGTTCTTACACCCCTATGATTGGTCATTATCTTCACCCGCTCAACAGAAAGGGCTGCGCTTGGCTTTAGAAACGAAAGCGCCGTTCACCCATGAGTGACGCAGGAAAAACAGCAGCGGGTCAGTCTATATGCGCATAATACGCGGTTATCAGGTAATCCGTAATAGAATAAATACAGTACAATAAACTCGCACCACAGGCACGCTTGTGTCTCGATCCACAAACAGCCGAGAGGAGGGAAATTTACCTCACGAACATGCCAGTGGGTCAAATGCCCAAAGCGTGCGTGCGTGCGTGCGTGTGTGAGAGAGTTTTACAGCATTTCTCCCTAGTAGTGAAATCTGCTTTTTAAGTAGTAGGAGTGTTTTATTTACTCACCCTCGCCTCCTTTGCCATAGTATTCTACCGCGACATCGCGCATAGGGGATAAATGACGTCAGTGCGTAATAACCGGTTATGATCTATTACTGAACCAATATCGAATTGTCCCTATCTGCATCGCGGTGCACAGAAGAAACGATTAATTTTGACACCCCTAACATTTAACATTCCCAATAAATCTTTGTACTGAATTAAAACATCCAGCAGTAAATAACACTTAGCATTTCACTCCTGGATCGTTTAGTCTCATGGTTTCTGATGCATCTTGTAGTGATTTTGGTTGAACTAAAATAGTTTTTTCCTCATTATGATTTTCTCATCGCATTGACAGGCTGGTAATACATTCCCTCTAGTAATTATGACTTTTGCAGACACATGAATACACTCACAGTTGTGTTTGCATCAGCAGAAATCATGTTTCTCAGATGCAAACATTATTACAGTTTTAATGAAAGATTCTGAATGCTGGAGCTCTCTGCAGTATTGAGCGCCACTGAATCATCTGCAATAACATCTGAGTTATAGAAGTCAGTTGGGTTGTAACTATATAAGAGCTTGTTTTTACTGTTTACTTTTGTTTATTCCCGTAATGCATCACTCATGTGCAGTGGTGTAAAGAGCACAAAAAAATCTAACTTAAGTTACTAGGTTACTTGCCTAGTAATGTAGTGCATGCAGAGTAAAAGTATCTGTTGTAAATATTACTCAAAGTATGAGTTTTCATAAGTACTCAAGAGTAGTGAGTATTACGCTGTAGAAAGCTGATGCATTTACACATTAGTGCCAGAGTCATATCACCCTGCAGCCCAAGACCGGTTACTCACTGAAGCTGAGCAGGGCTGAGCCTGGTCAGTACCTGGATGGGAGACCACATGGGAACACTAGGTTGCTGTTGGAAGTGGTGTTAGAGAGGCCAGCAGGGGGCGCTCAACCTGTGGTCTGTGTGAGTCCTAATGCCCCAGTATAGTGAAGGGGAAATTACACTGTCAGTGAGCGCCGTCCTTCGGATGAGACGTTAAACCGAGGTCCTGACTCTCTGTGCTCATTAAAAACCCCATGGCACTTCTGGTAAAGAGTAGGGGTGTAACCCCGGTGTCCTGGCCAAAGTCCCTCAATCGGCACTTACCCATCATGGCCTCCTAATCATCCCCATCCACCGAATTGGCTCTATCACTGTCTCTCCACTCCACCTATAGCTGGTGTGTAGTGAGCGCACTGGCGCCATTGTCCTGTGGCTGCCGGAGCATCATCCAAGTGGATGCTACACACTGGTGGTGGTGTGGAGAGACCCCCCTCATGATTGTGAAGCGCTTTGGGTGTATGGCCATACACAATAAATGCGCTATATAAATACACACTACAGTACATTTTACATTACGTAATTAGTGGATGTGTGTAAACGTAACATTCTGTAGTGCATTTAGTTATTGCCCAGCAGGCACACAATGACCTAAGACTTTAATATTAGGCTAGATTTAGGTTGTGATGTCAGGTGATCAAAATTCAATGTCTGGCCAGCGTCTAAGGCAGTGGTGGGCAAACTTTTTAGACCCGAGGGCCACATCAAGTTTTGCAAACAAGTGAAGGGCCACATGTCAAATCCTTTAAAAAATAACTTTTATTTATAGTGGCAGTATGCATGGAACATGTAATATCGGACAGAAACATGTCACATTAACACAAAACATATTTTTTAATAGTTATTAATGAGTCAAATTTACAAGTCAAATTAATTTGCACTTCTATTTATATTTACTTATCATCATCATCATCATCATCATCATCATAAAACAATAAAATAATCCCTTATAAAATATAATAATAATAATAATAATAATAATGTAATCATTTTTACAGTGGAGAATAGAAAGGGTATTGTCTGATAGAAAAAATCTCCTATTAACACATTAAAATAATTCTTAAAATGTACTATTCAGTCAAATTTATATTAATCTCATTTGCACTGGTTTTAGAATATACAGATCAATCATCATAAAACTTGATGAAACCACAAATCTTTGATAAAATAACTTTTTTAAGTGGATGTATGCATGGAAAATATATTCTATGACAAAAGTTAACACACTTAACCAGCAATTATTATATAATTTGTGTCAAACTTTACAACAAACTCATTTCATCTCATACTGGTTGCGCTAACTGTGCCGCGTGCAATACTGCCATCACATGGCGTTCACTTGTATTGCATCAGTAATTTACTAGTTCTGAAACCAAACCGTTACTCAGACGCAGCATTTTAAAAACTCCCTCGCGGGCCGGATGAAAATGTTCAGCGGGTCGCATATGGCCCGCGGGCCGTAGTTTGCCCACCACTGGTCTAAGGACAACGTTATTTTGATGTCCATTAACGATGTAAAATGACGTTGATATTAGGTTGTGTTAGATAGTGACCAAAATCCAACGTCGAGCTAACATCTTAAACCAACGTCATTTTGACGACACATACTGACATTTATTCGTCAGGTATGGTAACCAAAATCCAACATACAACGTCAAGCTTTAACATTAGATGTTGATTTTAGATTGGACATTGACGTCAGCCTGACGTTGGGTTCTGACGTCAACCCAATTTTTATTTCCAAACAAAATGCAACGTCCCCACGACGTTAGGGTACAGTGTTAATCTGTTGTCATTCAATTCATGTTTATTTATATAGCGCTTTCACAATCTAGATTGAGTCAAAGCAGCTTAACAAAGTTCTAGTAAAGTCCAGATTTCAGAGTTGAAGTTCAGTTCAGTGTGGTTTAAATTTCACTGCTGAAAGTTCAAACAATGTAGAGCAAATCCACCGAAGCACAGGTCCATAAGTCTCGATCCGAGCAAGCCAGTGGTGACAGTGGCGAGGGAAGAAAAAAAACTTCACCAATTGACCAAGTGAAGGGAAAAAAACCTTGAGAGATACTAGGCTCTGTTTGGCAAGACCATTATTCTTCTGGCCAAACTTCTTGTGTGGAGCTGGAGAACGCTGGACGACCATCATGAAGAAGCTGCAGGTGTGAGTAGGTCACCGGCGGGAGGTCAGGATCAATGCGGAGACTCATCTGTCACTGGGGTCTTTCAGGAATCAGTCTCATGCTCTCCACTGCTCCATGACCACCACAGCATCTGCTCAGGATACAGTCTGGTCCAGGATTATGGAAACCTTGGGATCATCTCTTCACAGCTCTTGGATTGCATCAATGGCGCTGCATAGTCTCTAGGGCCCTCGGGATGAGCAGCCTTAGCGTAGCTGCTGTTCATAGTGTATATGTCATGTTGAGGTCTTGTGCCTGCTGGGTGTTTAAAGCCATTTCGGTCATCACACTGTAAGCATCCGTCATCTTCTCATCAGTGACATGCATCTAAGCAGTCTCTGGGGCAATGCGTGTAAAG
The DNA here is from genome assembly GCA_903798195.1 of Danio kyathit. Taxonomy (NCBI): domain Eukaryota; kingdom Metazoa; phylum Chordata; class Actinopteri; order Cypriniformes; family Danionidae; genus Danio; species Danio kyathit. The sequence continues at coordinate 71,842,376 of LR812524.1, read as the reverse complement.
ATTTTGGACATCTTCTTGGACACTTTTAAAGCTTCCAAACAGTTTTCTACAATTATAAATCTCCCATGTTTTCAGGAAGTTCATTATGATGCGATTTATCTTCTAAATGTGATTTGATTGGACAGGAATGACATGACAGAAGTAGTGACTGGAGGTTGAAGGATATTAGTGGAGTAAAAGTACTGACACTGCACTAAAAATGTGCTCAAGGGAAAGTAAAAGTGCACATTTTTAAAACTACGTAGTAAATTACAATTCCTGTGAAAAACTGCTCAGTTACAGTAGTTTGAGTATTTGTAATTAGTTACTTTACACCACTGCTCATGTGTGAGTTTATAGTGTAGTATAGTTAATGATAGTGGAAGTGATTACAGTCTAGTAATTATCAACGGTAATGTGATAGAACAAGTGGATTCCTTTAAAGGGCCACGAAACCCCCTGTCTCAGCAGGGTGTTTTCACACCTCTGTTTTGAAAAAAGTCAGGAAAGTTGGGCGTGTCCAGCTCTGGGAGTGTGGGAGTGTCGGGGGAGGGAAAGAGGATAAGATTTTGCATAGGAGGGAGTTTCCATTTGGGCACGCGCTAAGTTTCACAGGCAAAACAAACACACAGAGGCTGATTTGATACAGCGAATAAGAGAAAAAAAATCCTCCGCATTTCTCTGTAACTTATGTACTCGGTAGGTAGCGTCAGAAAGCCGTGTGTGTATAGACTATCCTGTCACAAATTGCAGCGAAAATCCTGCACGACGGGAATAGTTTGTGTTTACATGTTTACACTCGGAGAGCAGCATTTAAACAAAGGGCAGTCCACTGCAAACACTTACCAAATCTGTAGACAGACAATCAAACTGGAGCTGTGTCTTTTTATTAAAAGTAGACGAGCGACAAATCCGGATTTCACCATTTCCAGATGTGAAAAGCTCTCGGGTAAAAATGTAAAAAACAAACGCGTTTCTGTCGCGTGCACTGTAATCCACACGTGAGTCCAGCTGCTCTCTCATAGAGGGAAAATGAAAACAAAACCTTCGTTGCAACACACTAATAACACCTACGAATTTTGTCTTGAAATTCTTGTACTTTCACTTGTTTTGGCAACACAACGTGGCGTCTCTCTGCCGTCTGAACAGTGTAAACAGGTAAACAGTCTCCGGAGCTATCATGCATATTAATGAAGTTTCGCGTCATACACAATAGAGCGCGCTGATTGGTTTGAAGCACGTCTTTCTCATGAATTAATACTGCACCCTCAGATACGTAAGAACGTCCTAGAAAAGACAGACAGCCACTCTCCGGCTGGATTTACCCCTAAGTATCTCATGGCCGTGACGCAGCTTCAAAAATTCGTTTCAAACCGGAAGAACGAACTTGCTCAAAATAACGCAAAAACAACCAATTTTCACTTTTTAGTGCAATATATGTGTCCTAATAGTGTTTATAGCAGCGTGGGACACATATATGACTGTCAACAGCTCAAAAAATGTGTTTTGGTGTTTCGTGACCCTTTAAGTGTTTTGGGGGGGTCATTGCCCGTACACAGACTTGGAAATCCCACATCGACTACATCTGCTCAAAGTTCCAACAAAGACTGTACTTTTTATGCACCAAGACTAAAAAGCTCATGTTGCCGTTTCATCAAGCAGTTTTGGAAAGTTTACATTCTCAGTATGGCAGTCTGTCAGTTCAATTAAAAACACAACATGTATGTCTTGTTAACATTGCCACGAAAGTGATTGGTTTAAGAGACCACACGCACAGACAGACACACACACATCAGTTGGTTTTTGGCAATGCACAAGTAGTAGCAAATGATCCAAATCATGTTTTATTTTCATGAATTATGAAGTACTGCCATTGAGGAAGCCATACAGTCATGCAGTGTGAAAGTGATATTTACTTTAATAAGTCATTTATACGAGTGTCCATTAGCACTCTAAATAGAAAATTACCTTGAAGGGTCTTTTAAATCTCACTATTGTTGGTAAATGTCACATGTTGTCTTGTGTGTATGTATGTGTACAGAGTCTGAGGCTCCGTTTACACTAATGAGTTTTCGTTTTAAAACGCATAAGTTTTGCTACGGTTACGCCATCCGTCCACACTACGCCGGAGTTTTCGAGCCCCGAAAACGGAGCGTTTTGGAAACGCTGGAGAGGTCGTTTTCATTCTAAAACGCTGCTGCTCCGTCTCAGTGTGGATGGGGGAAAACGGAGACATCTGAAAACGGAGGCGTGGCTGCTAAAATTCGCTACCTGATTGGGGCTTTTGGGTCATTGCGTATCCTCCCCCTATTTGTCAAGCCCCTATCACATGACTATAACGCTACCGGAAAACGGCAGACCAGCCTTCACTGTAAACAACAACATGGACACAGAAATGGGAGCGTTGTTTGCACTATTGTCCGTTTTAGGCGCCATTGTGCAGTTAAACTCTGCCTTTTTTACTACAGCAGCTGTATATATTCGCAAGAGGCAAGCTATTGTTCGAGAATTCGCTAATCGCTCGCGTTCATCGTTTAACCAGCGTTTGTTGACTAGCAATAACTAAATGCCGAGCGAGACACATGCTTCCTGTTTATACGCGCATGCCCAGAGTTTGCGAATGGTCACGTGATATACGTTTTTGGTGGAGTAGTGTGGACGGAGATATGTTTAGAAACGCTAGATGAAACGCTAGTGTGGACGCGGATCGTTTTTGATCTAAAACGCCGTTTCAAAACGAAAACGCATTAGTGTAAACGGGGCCTAAGGCCAATGTGCTGGTAATTTCTTGAAAAGGATAATAAAGTAAAGTAGCTCAACTCATTAGTGATCTGTGTGTTTCAGTCCAATGCCAAGCTGAAGCTGGTGAGGAGTCTTGCGGTGTGTGAAGAATCTTCGGGGCCGTTTTCAACCGATGGTCCTCCAGAATCACAGGTACATGAACATGCATCACTGCTGCACCGAATACACTGATGCTTATTGATAATCAATAGCTACGTTTCCATCTACCTACTTTTATGTTCATTTTGGAGATGCGCATAAAAAAACGGTTGGTGGAAACGCCAAGATACGCATAAATTTTGAAAATGCACATAAACATATGTGCATAACTGAGTAGGATAAACTTTTTATTTGATAAGAAAGGATGCGCTTAAAATACAATGGAAACACTTTTACCAAACAAGTTCCAGTATGCGCATTAAAAAAGGTCATGTGATTGTGTTATAAGAGATCATCTGATGATAAAAATGTGTGTGAATGGACAAACCAGCAGGCTGAGCACATCATAAAACATCTGAAATGTTGTTTTGGTCATTCTAAAACGCCTTAACTATTTCAGGATTAGTGTTATTATATTATTAATGACCTCCAGAATCCAGAGCGTCTGTGCTCCGCGTCTCACGCCTTCAAATGCCACCGTGCGTTCACTGCATGTCAGGAATGTCTTCTGAGGCACAAGTCATTTATTAAATGAAGTAAAGATTGACACAGCTTCTCCTACTGCATTAAATTCCATTTTTACTCTTTATATTTGGCACCAGATAATCAGGAAGTGACGATTTTGTTCTCTTTTACTGGCCGGATGGAAATGCTGCTTTATTTATACGTCTTTCTTATGTGATAATCCATTTTTGTCCATAGTTAATTCGCATGTTTGGATGGAAGCATAGCTACTCTTCATCACAAAACTCATGTCTACACTCATGTTTCAGCTGCGGCATTGTCCTTTTATCCAATGATTGTTGCATAACAAAATTAATTTATTTGTTGGTTTTTTTGTTTGTTTGTTTGTTTATTTAATGTAGTTTAATTTATTTATTTTATATTTATTATATATATATCAGGGCTCAAAATTAACATGTTTTTCTTGGTAGCACCGGTGCTCCCAACTTCAAAAATTTAGGAGCACCAGAAAAAATTTAGGAGCACCACCAAAAATGAATGAGCACCACTGCAAATTGTATATTAAGGCATTTATTGTATTTGAAAACAACATAAATGAGGACTAACAAAAACCAGAAACAACTAACTAATGCTGTGAAGACTTATATATATCTGTGCAATAATTCCAAAATGAATGGCTAATAATTATAAAATATTATTAATGATGATGTCAATAATACTTACATTGAATAACATTTCTCATTATCATGCTGCCCTGAATGTGTTTGAATGTGAGTTATGTACTGTAAAAGGTCCTGCTGTTACTTTATGAAAAATACATTTATGGTTTGCATCAAACAGAAATGAAGCATTGCAGTAAGAAATATTTACTTTGCACTATTGTTTTTATACGCATGTCAATTTAATAAATAATATTTCTGCTACAAAACAAACTTAAGATTATAATAAATCATTCAATCCAATGCTGAAAGCTGCAAAGCAGTCATCAGTAAATAGAAAAATAATCTACATCTCAAGAAAGAACGGACAAAAGAAAGTAAGAAATGTCTCACTTCTACACTCTTTAAAAGGTTTGGTTTGGGTTTGTGTCATTTTAAATGCTCGGTCTCGTTATGTGCTGATTTTCATTTCTCTGTATTTGTGGAAAAGCAGGCGAGTCAGCTGACCCAAAATAAGAGCAGGATTCTCGTGATGACCACCGGCACAATACCGCTCTTTGGTTTGAGCCGCAGATTCAGTTTAAACTCAGTAATGGCGAGCTTCTTTGGCGATGATGTGTGCAGTGTTAGATTTTACATTTAGCGGACATTTACACTGAACACGCAGTGAATGCAACGCATCGAGATTCGGGCACCTTCTCCGAAAACACTCGATTGATCTCGGCTGGCGCCCTTATAAGCTCCCTGTTATCTGACAGCGGAAAGCCTTGAGTGATTGACAGCTAATATGAACTTATATAGTGGCAGGGAAGTCCGATTCAGCACGTTTTTAGAAAAAAATCGAAACAAGTCGCACTACAAAAATATATTATGGTCGCAGTTTCGAGCCCTGTATATAAACAGTTGAAGTCAGAATTATTCACCCCCTTTGAATTTTTTGTCTTTTTTAAATATTTCCCAAATGGTGTTTAACGGAGCAAGGAAATTTTCACAGTATGTCTGATAATATTTTTTCTTCTGGAGAAAGTCTTATTTGTTTTATTTCGGCTAGAATAAAAACAGTTTTGATTTAAAAAAAAAAAAAATTTTAAGGTCAATATTATTAGCCCCTTTAAGCTATATATTTTTTCAATAGTCTACAGAACAAACCATCATTATACAATAACTTGCCTAATTCCCCTAACCTGCCTAGTTACCCTAATTAACCTAGTTAAGCCTTTAAATGTCACTTTAAGCTGTATAGAAGTGTCTTGAAGAATATCTAGTCTAATATTATTTACTGTCATCATGACAAAGATAAATAAATCAGTTATTAGAGATGAGTTATTAAAACTATTATGATTAGAAATGTGTTGAAAAAAATCTGCTCTCTGTTAAACAGAAATTGGGGGAAAAAATAAACAGGGGGGCGAATAATTGAGGAGGGCTAATAATTCTGACTTCAACTGTGTGTGTGTGTATATATATATATTAGTTTTATTTATTTGTTTATTTTTTCTTTCTTTCTGTTTATCTTTCTTTGACAATATTGATGGTTCAATAGCAATTTTGAGATATAAGCTAAAATTAGCATGAAGAAAAAGGCATAAACAATACTTTAAAAAAAAAAAATCCTTTTCAGTAGTAATCTTTCATACTTATTCCTACAACACTTTATATAACACAGATTGTTTGTAAGCAGAGAAATAAGCAGGGAAATAGCATGTTTGGTTGCATGCATGATTCTGAGACCAAATGTTCTGTTCAATATTGACACAGGTCATGAAGACTAAATTACAGCTTGTAAAAATAAATAAATACAAATCCTCAAATTTACACAGTAAAAACATTCTGGGTTCCACACAATCCCTTTATGTTGTTCCAACTTTAGGAAATGTAAGTTGATTGAACATAAAACAATCAATTTGTCCCATAAAAATTGTGTTGTTTCAACTCATTGTAAAACCCTAGTTTTAACAAGCAGCTGAAGTCATTTTTGAGTGCACCTGCAATTTAGTTTTTGTAAGTAAATCTGAGGAGTGTTTTGCTGCTGTCTTTAATGTTCATATAACCGTGCTTTTATTATTATTATTATTTTTTTTATCTGCACCCCTGAAGGACATCATTCAGCTTCACATCAGCTGTCCATCAGATAAAGAGGAGGAGAAATCCTCTAAAGATGAGTCTGAGAATGAGGAGAGGGAAAAGAAGGATAAAACCCCACGCAAGATGCTCTCGCGCGGTAAGACCTTTACTTTCTGCTGCTCTGAGTGTTACTGTTAATCTAAAACTACAGACTGAACCACAGCAGCTTAAGAAAGCTGATACTGATCTTTTAGAGGTTTATGCAATATGACAACTTTTCATTCATCTGTAAATTAAAGTGTACGGCATGTGAAAACAACAACGAACTGTTTAATTTATTTGACATTTACAATCATAATATGTGAATAATTAAATTTGAAGTTCTGTAATATGATTTGGTAAAATTATCTTATTAATAATCTTTATTACAACTTTTACAAGACATTTATTTATTTATTTATTGCACAAATAAAGAAAACCCTGACCAACACTGTACACTGTACATGACCCCATCCACATCAATGGGATGGCCGTCGAGCCTGTCTCATCCTTCAAGTTCCTGGGGACCCACATCTCAAAGCACCTTTCCTGGACCACCAACACCTCCAGCCTGGTCAAGAAGGCTCACCAGCGCCTATTTTTCTTAAGGCAACTTAAGAAGAACCAGCTGTCATCAGCCGTCCTGGTGAACTTCTACCGCTGCACAATAGAGAGCATCCTGACCAACTGTGTCACAGTCTGGTATGGAAGCTGCTCGGTTGCGGAGCGTAAGGCACTGCAGCGGGTGGTGAAAACTGCCCAACGCATCACAGGGACCACACTGCCAGCCATAGAGGACATCCAGAGGAAACACTGTCTGCGCCGAGCACGCAGTATTCTTAAGGATTCCTCTCACCCTGCTCACAGACTGTTTTCTCTCCTGCCTTCTGGCAGGCGCTTCAGGCTCCCCCGGACAAATACCAGTAGACTAAGGAACAGCTTCTCCCCCAGAGCTGTCTCCCTTTTGAACTCTGCCCCCCACTGACTCTTTGCCCCCCTAATACACCCCCCACTCTCCTCATAACTTATACTCCTCATAATCACTGCACTATTTAAAAATTGCACATATTCATTGCACTGATTCATTTATTTGAACTGTACATACCCACTGCACATTTGTAATTGTTTATCTATCTGCACACTTCTGATTATTAATAGCAACCTGTACAGATCTCCATCTATTGTATATCTCTGTTCATAGCTAACACAACCTGTATATAATGTTCATAGTACATCCATTTGTAAATATCACCATAGTTTTTCTATAACTGCACTTTATAACTTATACCTGTATCCTGCACTTGCTGCTATTTTACTCCTGGTTAGACCTAAACTGCATTTCGTTTCCTTGTACTTGTACATGTGTAATGACAATAAAGTTGAATCTAATCTAATCTAATCTAAAACATTCCCTGTGTTACCAAAATAAAAGTCTCATGTCTGCTGACACTTATTGGCCTCATAATTAATTTAAAAACATCAAACATCAACTGATTATATCGATTATATCTGTTATCCACTACCTAGAACTTATTCTGGGTATCATCAGCTGTACAAAATTCACAATGCAGTATATCAGACTGCAGGGCTGCTGAATGCTTGATTCTGATTGGCTGATGAGCATTCTAAGGTATTTGGTTATTGTCAGATAAACGCACAGCTGAAGTAGTTCCGGCAGGTTTAGAGCGCATTACTGCTCCATATCACTCCGCTGAATGATTAGAGTTATTTCACAGCTACAACAGTCAGAAATCACATCAGAACACAACAGGAGGAGGAGAAGGACACTAGTGCTACACACAGGAGAAAACACTTGACAAATAAACTCTCAAACACAACATATCAGCTGTGGATTCAGCTATTAGAACTGATGTGTAAGCAGAATAATGCACTCTGGGCTAGTAAATTATTAGAAAATAATGCATGTGTTATTCATTCATTCATTTTCTTTTCGACTTAGTCCCTTTAATTATCTGGGGTCGCCACAGCGGAATGAACCGCCAACTTATCCAGCATATGTTTTTACGCAGCGGATGCCCTTCCAGCCGCAACCCATCTCTGGGAAACATCCATACACACTCATACACACACACATACACTACCGACAATTTAGCCTACCCAATTCACCTATAACACATGTTTTTAGACTGTGGGGGAAACCGGAGCACCCGGAGGAAACCCACGCCAACACGTGGAGAACATGCAAACTCCACACAAAAACGCCCAGCCAAGGCTCGAACCAGCGACCTTCTTGCTGTGAGGCGATTGTGCTACCCACTGCGCCACCGTGCCGCCCCATGCATGAGTTATTTTCTAATAATCGCATTATTCATTAGTCTCTATTTTTAACCTTCACCTCGATGTGTGTGAAGATCTGACGCTGTTGTTCTGCTCGGTTTCAGACTCCAGTCAGGAATACACCGACTCCACAGGGATTGATGTGCACGAGTTCCTGGTGAACACACTGAAAAACAACCCCAGGTAGGAGAAGTCCTGATGATCCAGACACAACACTGTCATCAGACACAATACACATCATTTCTGCATTCAGAGGAGCTTTCTCCCGTTACGCCCCATTCACACGGGGCGTCAGCTTCAACGCTTCACATTCACTTTGAATGGGTGACGTCAGGCGTTGCCGAACTGCATTGTGGATCCGTCGGCGCCGCTTCAGAGGCGTTGCTCACTGCAGAAGTTGGGACTTGCAGAAGTGTCAGCCAATCAGATCGCTGTATGCAAATACACCAGCTCCAACAGTGGCCTATTGCTGACTAATTTCATTGGCTGACGCTGCTATGACGATCGTGTCAGCCCCAACTTCAGACACGCCCTCTGTCAAGCGTTGACGCTGAAGCCCCGTGTGAATGGGGCCTTACTCTGGGCTTCTCCTTTACTCATTTTGACTGCATCTCAATGCACACACACACACACACACACATACAGTACTGTGCAAAGTTTCAGGCTGACATCAAATCTGCTGTTTTGCTGATGGTATAATGGACACAAATCCTGTCGTAAGTGTAAATCTTTTTGTCATTTTATTTTTAAATTGAGATTTCTACAGGGTGAATAAATGATAAATTTATAAATTTAATTATTTGCTAATATAATTATTAATAATGGTTTATTTAACACAAGGTAGGAGAGAGGATGTTTGTCCTGGTTTGAGCTGCATGATGTGTGATTGTCAATATTGTGTGAGTTGATGGAATTGTGAATGATGAAAAGTACAGATACGTAGGTTTTAACCATAGACTGTAAAAGATATGGACGTAGTATCTGTGACGTCACCCATAGGTTTCTGAACACTGCAAAAGAAGCTACAAGTAGGCGCGGCCAACCGTCGCCATTTTATCTGCGCGTCATCGCACCAAACGCAGCATACCAAATAAGGGCAAAGAGGCGGAGAGTGAGCGGAGCTACAGACGCATGCTGGATTCTCAGCATTTTGCTTAGACATGGCTTAAAACAGACTTATTACTTTGGGAGAACGCTTAATACTTCATCACCTGTGACTCGTTTGTGTTCTGACCACACGTGCTTGGTTGTACACTTTATCAATAAAGTGTTTAGACTTTTAAAAACACTGTTGTAACACATTGAGTCACTAAACATTGTTCTTATGACGTTTTTCGACAGGAGGAAAACGTGAATTACTATCAAACACTTCAGATATAGTCTGTGTTAGTAAATGCAAGGCTGGTTATAAAATCCAGCACTAACACTGTATGACAACGCTTCAGATGACTGTTTTATAGCCTACAGCTAATCAATCTGTCAGATTCTGGAGTGCAATACTGGTCTAAAGAACATTATAGATGATAAATGATCTTAAATAAAACAAATACATTGATAGAGATGGTATATAAGCATATAAATTCCCTCACCTGTAAAAATGGAGGCAACTTGAACGGTTTGTGAGCACAATTAAGTCCACACAGCATGCCATATCATCTGATAATTGCAGGAAATAATTCCAAAAGGCAAATGACGGTGTAAAGAAACATTAACCAAAACAAAAATAGGATGTATGTGCCGAGATCAGCGGGTAATTAGCCAGAATCAGCTGAGGTGACGAGACAGCGAGCAGCGAGGGCTAGCTGTCACTCAAGTGGCCACGCCCTTAATTATGCAAACTTAATATAACCTAATAAAAACGAAACGGATGAGTTATAAATAAATTCACCCCCCTCAGAGTTGTCATGAAGAGTAATCATAGCTATATGCACCAAAGCCATCTTTAGTACCAGACTGTAAACATGTTTTTATCAGCTGTAAAAATGGCCAATTTACCAATGCAGAAAGAAAGCACTTGGACTTCCTGGAGCCAGCCCCCCAGGCGAGTCGATGAACTGCAGTTTTAGTTACTTCCGTATTGGCTTCCCGAGGGAGAGCGGGAGGTTGCCGCTTGGTTTAAACCCATTCCTTCTGAAAAGGACTTCAGTGGTAATGGTTTTCATTTTCAGCACGATAATGTTCTGTTAATTGCAGTGAAATCCTATTTGGAGAAAGAAAACAGCTGTTGAAACGCATACAGAGATTAAATGGCCTCCACAAGGTCCACACCTGAATATTATTGAGGCTGTAGGAGATCACTTGGACAGAAAAAAAAGATAAGACACTCTAAACCAGGCTTCACCAATCTCGTTCCTGGAGGTCCGGTGCCCTGCAGGGTTTAGTTCCAACTTGCCTCAACACACCTGCCTGGGTGTTTCAAGTATACCTAGTAAGACCTTGATTAGCTTTTCAGGTGTGTTTGATTAGGGTTGGAGCTAAAACCTACAGGACACCGGACCTCCAGGAACAAGTTTGGTGATCCCTGCTCTAAACCTAATGAATAACTTTGGAAAGTGCACAATAACACAGCACGTTATTTCAGAAAATGCCAGGACAGTTAGAACAAAACAGATCCAAGAGAAGCCACATTAAACATGAACTTTAGCTTGAAGAGGAAATGTTGCGCTGTTGTTGTTTTTTTTGTACATATATCCTATATTTTCAGTTTGTTTTTAATAAAGAGACTGATTGATTATATATTGTGCACAAGTCTTAGGCCAACAAAGCTGGGATGGTGCTTAAGACTTTTGCACAGTACTGTATATCCCCACTACATCTTACACTGTGTCAAGATTCAAGCTACTTTTTTCTCTGCATCAAACACGACACGACAGAAACAACAAATACGAGCCAATCATTTTAATGTAATTTTGTTTTTAAAGAAAGAATTACTTATTTATTTAATAAGGGACACTTATTAAAAAATGTGCCACAGTCTCTTTGGGCAGGTTGATTTGAATAACATGAATGAAACGCATGCAAAAGAAATATTAATACACCAAATGAAGCAACAAGAAAAATACAAAACAAGCAACAGTTATTGTGGTCATGACATTGTACTGCATTAGTCAATATATTGAGTTCTGTAATAGATAGTCACTAGTTAAATAAAACATTTATTAAAACCTATTTAAAAGAATTGATGACATGCTACTCGTCATAGTTAATTTATGTGCAGTATTTTATCTTGCATTCATCATCATAAACACAGAAATGCATGTGGAGTTGAATGCAGAGTTGCTTTTAATTGTTTTTTTAGTTCTATTTCTGTTTTTTTTCCTCGTTTCAGAGACAGAATGATGTTGCTGAAGCTGGAACAGGACATACTGGAGTTCATAAGTGATGAGAAGTGAGTACTAACAGATACAGATGCATGTTGTACAACTGGTATGCGTATATGTTTTTTAATAAGAAAGGAATTTACTACTCATGCAAACACATTTATTTTAAGAAGTAGTGATCTGCACTCATTGATTTATTTTTTTTGACCTTTTTTTTATTTTGCATGCTTCAGGAAACAAATAAATGTATAATAAGATGTTTCCTGAAGAATATAAAATAAAAACAAACAAACATCAAAACATGTGAAAATGAGTGCAAATCTAAAAGATCAATGCACCAGGCAAAGATTTAAGCAATGCAAGAGCGCAGTGCAAACTGTACTATTGAACTTGATGCAAAAACTTCAAAAAACTACTCTAAAATGTTGATTCACTACTTCTTTTATTGTTTCAAAGTAAATAAATGGACGGACTAATAAATAAATGGATTCTGATTGTGGTTCAATTTTTTTTGTAGTTAATTTTTGTCGCCCTCTTTTGGTGGTTTGAAAGCATTGCAGTGATCTGGTGGTTTTACTTTAAATGTGACTTTATGAACACACATGATCATTTCAGGCACAGTTTATTAAGCCTCTGTCATTTGTTGATTTATTGTAAGGTGTTATTTAGCCTAACATTGTTTGTGAATCTAACACTTTTGTACTGAGAGCACTTTAGAAGATGTTTTTACAAATGTATCCCAGGAAGAATTTTGTTATATCAAAAATTGATAAAAAAAAAAATAAATAAAAAAATGTATCTATTGTTTTAATATATATACATATTATTATTTATTATATATATATATATATATATATATATTTTTTTTTTTTTTTTTCTGTCATCTCTTTTTGAAGTTGCTATTGAAGTTATTATTAAAGTTATCTATATTGATCTTACCATGAAATAGCCATAAGTTGCCGATGTGGCAATACATAAACAAATTTGTTTGTGCATCTAAGATTTTTATACTAGGAGCACTTAAGATGTTTTCTAAAAATGGAAGAGTTTTTATTGTTTATAAAACAATTTAACTGAAAAATCATATGTAAGATTTTAATATATATTTGTTTTTATTTATTTGTTTGTTTTGTTTATTTATTTATATATTTTGTATCCCCAGGAAGAATTTTATGTTATCAAAAAATTGAACTGAAATTTAATATATGTCATATTTTTTATGTATATTTATTTATTTAATTTTTTTGGTTATATTTATGTATTTAATTATTTCGTATCATCTATATTTCATAGATAACCTCTTAAGGCCCAAGGTGTTTTTTCTACATGTATTTTTTATTTCTCTTTGCTATTTGGGCTTATTGGAACCTAATTAGAATAAAAATCTAAGTATCATCTTTTGATATGATGTACTTTTAGAGAACAATGATGTCCAAATATGTGGACTCGTGGTCCCAATTTACATTAAACACTGTTTCCTGAATGTTTTTTAATGCATATTTAACATATAACTTATTTTTTTAACTTGCTTTGACTATCAGAGAGTAAAAACAACATTTTTTTCTCATTTTGGACAGTTAAAAATAGGGTTTGGGACATTTCATATGCTGCAGAACAGTTGCAGGATGACACTGTATGTCTGTAACAAAATATAAAACATTTAAAGTAGTTTAAACAGCCACTTAAGAGCTAAAATGTGCTGTCCATGTATGTGGACACTCAAGCCCTGAGAGGTTATAGTTATATAGATTTATTTATTTATTTTCCATCATCTCTCATTGAAATATAAAGTTGGTTTGAAGTAATAAGTTGGCCATGAAAGATCCATATGTTGCTGATGTGGCAATAAATAATCAAACCTCAAACTTGTGTGTGTCTGTATTTTTTTCAGTAATCAGTATAAGAAGTTTCCTCAGATGACCTCATACCATCGCATGCTGCTGCATCGAGTCGCTGCCTACTTCGGCATGGACCACAATGTGGACCAAACGGGAAAAGCGGTCATAATCAACAAGACCAGCAACACGCGCATGTAGGAACACACACAGACACACACATGCATGATCACAAAACATCATCATTATCTGTGGGAGAAATCACAATGAATACGCTTTCATGGATACCTATACTCTGATAAAGACAGCACTCTAATTAAGAGTCTGCCATGTAAACAGATTTCTGATTAAATTAACCCTTGTGTATTGTTCAAATTGACTCCCTTTTGGTTATGTTGGGGCTGTTTTTGCCCCATTGACTTTCATTATAATCACATTTATTGATTGCTAAGCCTTGACAGCATATAATCATGCATTCTTGATTGATGCTGGTTTCCCTGTTAGGAAGAGGGAAAACTTTTAATTTTCACAGCTGATCATCGGTTAGCAGCATTAGCCCTTTAGATAGGCCTGTGCAAACAAGTCAAAATAAGGTCTTCATGGTGTGTGTTTCAGCCCCGAGCAGCGCTTCTCTGAGCACATTAAAGACGAGCGCAACATGGACTTCCAGAAGAAGTTCATCCTGAAGAGAGACGATGCCAGCATGGACAAGGATGATAACCAGGTGTGTGTTGCAGAGTTTTTGCACCTGCTGTATGTAAAAAAAAAAAAAAAAAAAAATCAAGGCCCTGGAATTTTTTTTTTACCCAGGACACTGGGTGGAGTTCCAGTTTATGAGTCGAAATTACCACGGTAAGGTTGTTTGATGGATTTGTGGTGGAGTTTATTCAAGCTTTCTGCAATGATGAGTCACACAAATGCCGTTACAAACTTTGCAGTGCAGACACACACATACACACACATTTACTGACACTCTGCGACTGTGCTGATCCCAGCGGTTATGAAATATTGCTGACTTAACTTTATTACAAACATGCACTTTTTTGAACCAGTGTTAAATTTGTGAAACTCGTTCTCGAGCTGCAGCTGATCACAGAGAGCTGAACAGATCTTTTAATATCCCAGTTTCTGTGCAAATCCTGTTTTGTGTTACTATGGAAACATGTTAATACACACCTGTCAATCAATATTGGTGGGTGGGAAAACCACACTCTTACGTCACGTTAGGGCTGGACGATATGGCAAAAATTTATATCACAATATATTTTTTTATTTCGGTCAATACGATACAATTCCGATATCGATATGGACAATATTAAAAAGAAAGGAAAAACTGCCAAGAACGCACACAATGGATGTCTGTAGGTAAGTCGATAATACCTCCAGACTCTTATAACTTATTTTTTTTTATAAAAACAGTACAAAAAAATTTGTTCACATTTTATTTGTATTTAGCCTTTACAAACAAGAAATGTGAAATAAACTATCAAATAAATAAAGCTGAAAAATTCATAAAAATTATGCAAAATAGTTTTTTAGAAAAATAAGTTTTGTAGTCTAACCAGCAGGACAGCAGTGATGTGTGAACTGAATTTGGTGAGAGTACAGTAATTTACAGTACAGTTATTGAATATGTTTCATAATAAAAATTCATTAAAAATATGCAAAATAGTTTTTTAGAAAAATATGTTTTGTAGTCTAACCAGCAGGACAGCAGTGACGTGTGATCTGAGTTTGATGGCAGTATAATGAGTTAGAGGGAAGTTATTGACAGCTTTTGTAGTATTGTTTTTTGCGTTTTGCTCTTTGTAGACGGTCCCTAAGGATCGGCGTCTTTGCCGCCTGCGCATAGAGATCAATATAATGCGTCCAGCGCGTAGGAAAGCTCATTTTTAGGAAAATAAGGTTGTAGGTGGTTGTATACATTGCGACAGTTGAAAAAATGTGCTATTTGTGTAGGAACAATGTTTCGGTCATGAGTTATTGATCCGGAAAATACGAATCTGCGAATCTGTTGCTAACTTTACTAAACTCTGCGGCGCAGCTTAACCAACTGCTGTGCTGAGTGCTTGCAGCGTGTCTGTGTTGTTCGTCATCACGTAACTGACATCAGATCACGCTCTTTCTGATGGCTGAGCACTGAATGTCATTCAGTGACAAGTGATACATGTATAAGATCTTATATAAATAATAATATATATATTTATATATATGCAAATTTATATCGAAAAATCGGAAATGGGTTTAAAAATCATATCAGCGTTATTGAAAAAAATTCTATCGCGATATATATTGATATCGAATTATTGTCCAGCCCTACGTCACGTTGTGGCGGGCCTCAAAATCAACTATTTTAATGTCAGGAAATAATTAAAAAAGGCTTGTGTTTATTTCACTCTAATATGACTGTGGACACACTGTACTACACACACTTCTGTCCAAACCTCTAACAAAAGTTGATTTTGTGTCATAGGTGTCCTTTAAAACTAAATTTTTTTTCTCAATATGACTTGTAATTTGTGCTTTGAATTCAGTGATTTCATTGATTTCAGAGGTATGTATATTTGCCAAACAACCATAAATAGTTTGTTTCCTTTAATTATTTTAGTATCATAAAGAATAGACATGTGCTCTTACATTTAGAAAAATGCCTGTAATAGTTGAGTATATTTAAAGGTGCTGTATGTAAGTTTTTGACTCTTCTAAAGCATAAAAATACCATAATATGTGTGCAGATATTTAAGAAACATCCCAAGTGAACATACTAGTTTAACTGACAAACAATGCTGAAGTCAGATATTCTGCTTTGAAAATGTTTTTTTCCGTGCCGGAACGCTGTCTTTGTTTAGGTAATTTTCACATGCACATGCCAGTTTAGCCAATTATAATTCAGCACCCCGGGTTGCCTTGTTGGAAAACAGCATATTTCATTCATTCATTCATTCAGAAAGACTCTGAAAGCATGCGTCCATGAGCGAAATGCTACAGTGTAGTGGAAAGTATCAGATGTCAAAATGAGACAGATTCAGTTGCACATGACGTTAATTAGCAAATGACATAAATATTAGGAACGTGAGCAGGTTACATCGCGTGTCCTAACAACACGCTGTGACGAGATTGTTATGAGTGATGAGCCATTTGGCTGTTTGCACCACAAAACACGGCAGAAATTTAAATACAGCCTTTCAGAAGCACAGAATATGCACTCACTCACAAAACGGTAAGGTTTAGAATCTATTTAATACATGTTAACCCTCTTTAACATCATTAAATGTAGATGCTGAATCACTCATATGTGTTTAGTTCTAAAGTTCAATTTCAAACGGTTTATTGTATTCTCCAGATCTGAGGTGAACTTTCTGCTTTCAGTATATGGTAATACACGTCATGTAAAATGCATTCAAACTCGCATTGTTAGCATTTAGCACTGAATAAAGCACACGAGGCTTACCTGAGGTGATCTGTCATAGGTTTCTGTTGTTCAGCTGTGAGAAATAGAAGCCGCTTCTAATAAATCAATTCGAGGTGTTGGTTAGAACCAAAACTCCTTTTAATATGGAGAATATTCCCTCAATCGCGTGTCGTTGCTTTTATTCAGAACACAGTTTAAAATCACTCAAACTGGCAACCCGGCGTACCTTTATTATGATTCAGGACTGCAATACCTAGTTCAACCACTGGGTGTCAAACTTACATACTGCACCTTTAAAGAACATAATGATAACATGATTAACTATGAGAGGAAAAAATACAAATTTAATACATTATTACATTGAAAATAAAATAATCGTTCAATAATTGAAATCAGGGTAAAGTGTTCAATGTTTTCATTTAGGTCATGTCGTCCAGCACTGCTTAATCATCATGTGTGTTTATTTTGGAATTATTTTTTTTCTGTGGTGTTCAGATCCGCGTCCCGCTGCAGGACGGCCGTCGCAGTAAATCCATCGAGGAGCGAGAGGAAGAGTACCAACGCGTCAGAGATCGCATTTTTGCACGAGAAGTAAGCACTTTATTGTGTGTTTTTTAATTTTTTAGATGTACTGTATACACTGTAAAAAATGCAGGGTTCCATACAATTCATGATCTTGTATCTTTTGACCTTAAAAAGTCTAAATGTCTTGAATTTCAAAAACATATTTTAGGCCTTAAAGTCTTAAATTGGCTGAAATATTGTGTTGAAGGTATTACATTTGTTTAAACGGGTCTTTATTTTTATTTGTCCATGTAAAGCAGGGCTGTACAAACTCAGTCCTGGGGCCTGTTTCAGAAAGGAGGTTCAACCAACTCGGAGTTTAAACTTGAACTCTGAGTTGATTTAGCGAGAGATTAAAAACTCAGAGTTTTCAGTTTCAGAATAGCTGATCTGGATTGGGTCAATCAACTTTGAGTAGACCAACTCAGAGTTAAGCGCACACACCACAACTATATAAAGGCATTATCAATGGAGCACAGATATTACGAGTTCTCCAGCTGAACCTGATGTGCTCATGCAAAGTTATAGCAAATATGAGCATATATTCAAAACAGCAACACCACTGCATCAGTGAAACAGAGACGGTTAGCGTGGGACATACATATCTGCTAAAGTTAATGAGCAAGTTTACATTTAAAGTATTTAAATAATTCAGTATAATAAAAAAAAGTAATGTAATGTGTGACGTTTCAAAAATTTTTACTTGAAAAAGTGGGGAATTGGCCATAATTTTGAAGTTATTTCAGATGTAATTGCATTAAATTACATAAAACAAACAAAAATTACAACAAATCTGACAAAACAAGAATGCAGATAACCTTAGCCTAATGTTCAGTGGAAATGTTTCATTTAAGGTTCCCACTTTTACACACGTTGATCAGTTTTAATAGATTTAAGTGCACTTGTGTGTTTGCCTTTTTTATTGTTCGAGTGGTAGAGGATGATATGACATTTATAATGTAAGCAGAACTAAAACAAAAATTGTTTTTAGGAGTAATAATCCCATTAATCTAGTTAGTAATGTTACATGTGCCAGTGGAAGGTAAGTGAATTTAAGCTAATTAATTATTAAAAAAGGACAAACTATTCTCGTACGGGAGTTTGTTCTTTGTGTAACTGAAATGTATTAGCTATGTTTCCATCCAAAAATGCAATGAAATTTATGTGCAAAACTGGAATATCGCATAAAAGATGTGCGAGTAAAGCAGCGTTTCCATCCAACGAATCAAAGAGAACAAAATTGTCACTTGCTGATTAACTGTCGCCAAATATCAACAGTAAAAACAGAATTTACTGCAGTAGAAGAGGCTGCGTGAACCTGTTCTTTATTTAATAAATGACTTGCGCATCAGAAGACAATGCCGACACACAATGAACGCGTGGTGGCGTTTGAGACGCGCATGAGACGAGGAGAACAGACGCTCTTGACACGCTGCAGACTCTCTGGAGGTAATTAATAATATAATAATACTGAAGCGGTTAAGGCATTTTAGAATGACCAAAACAACATTTCAGATGTTTTTCAGTGTGCTCAACATGCTGGTTTGTCCATTCACACACATTTTCATCATCACATGATCTCTTATAACAAACCTTTTTTAATGCGTATACTGGAATTTGTTCAGTAAAAGTGTTTCCATCACAGTTTATGCACATCTTTTTTTATCGAATAAAAAGTTTCTCTTACTCAGTTATGCGCATATGTTTATTATGCCTATTTTCAAAAGTTATGTGCATCTTGGCGTTTCCATCAATCGATTTTTTTATGCGCATATCCAAAATGCACATTAAAATAGGTGTGTGGAAACGTAAATCTAAGGTGAGAAATACCGCTTCGTCTTTAAAAAAGGGCAGGAGACCGACAGAAACTCTGAGTTTAGAGAGTAAAACCTGCTCCTGACCAGGTTAGGTTCACAGAGTAAGTGACCACGGTAACTGACTCTGAGTTAAAGTTACCTCTCTTTCAGAAACAGGCTTGACTTACCCTACTTTCTCGAGTTTGACAAACCTGCCATTTTGAAACTGAAAACCCAGAGTTTCTCTCATTTCAGGGTTAAAATACTCAGAGTTTTCACTTAACCTCCTTTCTGAAACAGGCCCCTGGAGGGCTGCTGTCCTGCAAAGTTTAGTTCCAACCCCAATCAGACACACCTGGGCTAGCTAATTCAGCTCTTACTAGGCTTTCTAGAAACATCCTTGAAGGTGTGTTGAGGCAAGTTGGAGCTAAAATCTGCAGGACACCGGCCCTCCAGGACCGAGTTTGGACACCCCTGTTGTAAAGCTACGGGTCAACACCCATTCAACCACCAACAATCCATCTCAATCAAACTTTTAACAAAACTCTATTTAGCAATATGATTTAATTATCTTCCCTACAATCAGGGCTGGCCCTGTACATTTGGGGGCCCTAAGCAGAATAGTTTTGGGGCTCTACCTTGCTCTAAATAGTGGAGTATTGCCATTGCAAACAGGCCCACAATGATTATATTGCTTATTAGATCCAATCAATGAAACAGAAAAGTAAAGCCTGATTTCTTCTACTTAATAACTCTCTGAATGAGTTGGACATTTTAAAACAGCACTGTTTCTGTCAACTAGCAGCTTCAAAAATGAAGAATTAAACTATCTTTAATAAAGGGAGCACTGATAACTACTTTGCATCCTTCTGGTGTGTTTAATAGATATTCTATTAATTTGGCAAACAGATCGAAGATTCTATAAACAATTCTAGGTTGAGTTTTTTTTTAATTAATTCCAAAAGTAAAAACCCTGCAATGAAACAACACTGAACAATAATTAGCCAAAAGTGAAAATGCATTACTTAGTAATAAAATATACATTCTGAACACATAAAAAACTCAAAAAACAACAACAAAAGAATTAACATTAATTCAAAAATGTATCCATAAATAATAAAATCAATAAGCAAATAATATAAAGTAAATATGAAAAAAATATTAATATAAATAACATATAAGAAAAAAGGAAGCAACAAATACTGGTTTAATATTAATACCCAAACACAATATCATTCCCTTCAGTCTCCTTCCCTGTTCCTTACATTTAAGATGCAGTGTCCAGAGCTTATATTAAAGGGCACCTATGGTGAAAAATCTACTTGTCAAGCTGTTTGGACAGACATGTGTGTAGGTATAGTGTATAGAGCGTCATATTGGGGTGATATAAACACACTCAGTGCTTTTTTTTTTCAATTTAACATAAAAACGGTGGACCAATTGGAGCGGTTTTCAGACCGACTGCAGCTTGACGTAGGATTGCGGTCCTCCCGCCCACCGAATAGATTGACAGCTGCATATTAACATGTCTCTGTAGTAACGTTTATAATCCTATCAACAAGACAGGACGTGCGCAAAGCAACCAGGAATAAAAGGTCTGTTCAGTTTGCTAGGATCATCAATCATCATCAGATGTGATCAAGAGTGAGTTTGACAAGTTTAAAATGTTTTAAATCAGTGCATGTGTGTAATAAATTACAGCGATTTACTTCAGATTTACTTCATCAGCACAGCCGCGTGTCAGAACAATTACACAAGACGCTTCAATCCCGGTTTGTGGACGTTACGTCAGGTTTATTTTGTACATTAACATAACAGATATTCATACAGCAGTGGAGATTAACCTGTATCCTGGCACATTTGCGTGCAAAAACAGTGCAAAACTAAACGCGCGCTCTGTTGGTGTGTGTGCATGTCCGCGCTGTGTGTGTGCGCGTGAACTTTGTAAGACATTGTGTGTGACTCATCGTTGCAGCTCCACAACAAATACATCAAATACTCATTAATAAAGGTCTTACTGTAGTATTTCTCACAAACGTTAGGTGAGATCTGCTTCCTTCCTGTCTGACTGGTGTCTGACGCAGCCGAGGGAGAAGACTAAGGCACGCTGACTGGCACGAAGGATTAGCCTTAAAGGCGCAGTACACAAAAAGCGCTACCTGATGCTAAGAGCTACAAAATAGAAACTTATGACGGGATAATGAAAAATCTGATGGATGTTTTGAGCTGAAACTTTACAGACACATTCTGGAGACACAAAAGACTTATATTAAATCTGGAAAAAGGGGTAACCTTTAAACTATGATTAATTCAATTAGGACATAACTTTTATAAACACGTCTCAGGGAAAATATTACCAGTGTGCAAAATATGTCAGTGAAAGACGCTTCAGTACTATTGCATTTCAGTAAAATGTGTTTTAAATGCAAAAAAAGCGGGTCTGTAAAACAAAAAAACTAACTATTTTAAATAAGTAGACTGTTTATTAATCTGTAATTGCCTGTTTTTGATAAATGTGCTGTTAGATTATGATTTGCTTATATCATATAGATTTATGATATCATTTTCCCCCCTCAGTTTTTCTACGCCTGAAGGATAATGTTAGTTTCGTTTCATTTTCGCGGTCCAATTTCCAAAATAAATCAGGTATATAACGGGGCAGGCAAAAAAGCAAAGGCCATGGTTGTGTCTGTGCATGGATTTGTGTTCTTGTGGTGACCGGTCGGTCTTGCAGGTTACCTTGGAAGAACAAACTTGAACCGAGTGCATGTGTGTAATAAATTACAGCGATTTACTTCAGATTTACTTCATCAGCACAGCCGCGTGTCAGAACAATTATACAAGACGCTTCAATCCTGGTTTGTGGACGTTACATCAGGTTTATTTTGTACATTAACGTAACAGATATCCATACAGCAGTGGAGATTAACCTGTATCCTGTCACATTTGCGTGCAAAAACCGTGCAAAGCTAAACGCGCGCGCTGTCGGTGTGTGTGCGTGTCCGCGCTGTGTGCGTGCGCGTGAAGTTTGTAAGACATTGTGTGTGACTCATCGTTGCAGCTCCACAACAAATACATCAAATACTCATTGGTAAAGTTCTTACTGTAGTATTTCTTACAAACGTTACGTGAGATCTTCTTCCTTCCTGTCTGACTGGTGTCTGACGCAGCCGAGGGAGGAGACTAAGGCACGCTGACTGGCACGTGGAAACGAAGGATTAGCCTTAAAGGCGCAGTACACAAAAAGCGCTACCTGATGCTAAGAGCTACAAAATAGAAACTTATGACGGGTATAATGAAAAATCTGATGGGTGTTTTGAGCTGAAACTTTACAGACACATTCTGGAGACACAAAAGACTTATACACCGCGTTCCAAATTATTATGCAAATGATATATTTCTCTGGTTTTCATAATTAGTCAATGCAAATGACAGTCAGTATAATTTTCAAGTTATCAACCATTAGGGTATAATTCAAATTTTATTGAACAAACCTCT
The DNA here is from genome assembly GCA_903798195.1 of Danio kyathit. Classification (NCBI taxonomy): domain Eukaryota; kingdom Metazoa; phylum Chordata; class Actinopteri; order Cypriniformes; family Danionidae; genus Danio; species Danio kyathit. Next base: position 71,819,507 of record LR812524.1, on the reverse strand, counting down.
TAATGATAACAGCATTTATTTTAAAAATAAAAAACTGAAAATGCACTGTTCCAAATTATTATGCACAACAGAGTTAAACATTTTATAGGTTGTAAAGAACTGAAAACAGGCATTTGCTGAATTTGCAGCATTAGGTGGTCATATTTACTGAAGTCAAAAGCTAGTTCAATGGAAAACATCCTAACAAGGCAAGTTACATCTTAACATAGGAGCCCTTCTTTGATATCACCTTCACAATTCTTGCATCCATTGAACTTGTGCGTTTTTGGAGAGTTTCCGCTTGAATCTGTTTGCAGGATGTCAGAATAGCCTCCCAGAGCTGCTGTTTTGATGTAAACTGCCTCCCTCCCTCATAGATCTTTTGCTTGAGGATGCTCCAAAGGTTCTCAATAGGGTTGAGGTCAGGGGAGGATGGTGGCCACACCATGAGTTTCTCATCTTTTATGCCCATAGCAGCCAATGACACAGAGGTATTCTTTGCAGCATGAGATGGTGCATTGTCATGCATGAAGATGATTTTGCTACGGAAAGCACGGTTCTTCTTTTTGTATCATGGAAGAAAGTGGTCAGTCAGAAACTCTACATACTTAGCAGAGGTCATTTTCACACCTTCAGGGACCCTAAAGGGGCCTACCAGCTCTCTCCCCATGATTCCAGCCCAAAACATGACTCCGCCACCTCCTTGTTGACGTCACAGCCTTGTTGGGACATGGTGGCCATCCACCAACCATCCACTACTCCATCCATCTGGGCCATCCAGGGTTGCACGACACTCATCAGTAAATAAGACTGTTTGAAAATTAGTCTTCATGTAATTCTGGGCCCACTGCAACCTTTTCTGCTTGTGAGCATTGGTTAGAGGTGGCCGAATAGTAGGTTTACGCACAACCGCAAGCCTCTGGAGGATCCTACACCTTGAGGTTCGTGGGACCCCAGAGGCACCAGCAGCTTCAAATACCTGTTTGCTGCTTTGTAATGGCATTTTAGCAGCTGCTCTCTTAATCCGATGAATTTGTCTGGCAGAAACCTTCCTCATCCTGCCTTTGTCTGAACGAACCCGTCTGTGCTCACAATCAGCCACAAATGTCTTCACAGTACGATGATCACGCTTAAGTTTTCGTGAAATATCCAATGTTTTCATACCTTGTCCAAGGCATTGCACTATTTGACGCTTTTCGCCTTTTTCTTTCCCATATTGCTTGAAACATGTGGCCTGCTTAATAATGTGGAACGCCCTTTTTAAGTACTTTTCCTTTAATTGGGCTCATCTAGCAAACTCGTTATCACAGGTGTCTGAGATTCATTTGAGTGATCCAAAGAGCCCTAAGACACAATACCATCAATGAGTTTAATTGAAAAACAAAAAAAAATTGTGTTTATAACACTTACATTCAGTTTGCATAATAATTTGGAACGCGGTGTATTAAATCTGAAAATAGGGGTGCCCTTTAAACTATGATTAATTCAATTAGGACATAACTTTTATAAACACGTCTCAGGGAAAATGTTACCAGTGTGCAAAATATGTCAGTGAAAGACGCTTCAGTACTATTGCATTTCAGTAAAATGTGTTTTAAACGCAAAAAAGCGGGTCTGTAAAACAAAAAAACTAACTATTTTATATAAGTAGACTGTTTATTAATCTGTAATTGCCTGTTTTTGATAAATGTGCTATTAGATTATGATTTGCTTATATTATATAGATTTATGATATCATTTTCCCCTCAGTTTTTCTACGCCTGCAGGATAACGTTAGTTTCGTTTCATTTTCGCGGTCCAGTTTCCAAAATAAATCAGGTATATAACGGGGCAGGCAATAAAGCAAAGGCCATGGTTGTGTCTGTGCATGGATTTGTGATCTTGTGGTGACCGGTCGGTCTTGCAGGTTACCTTGGAAGAACAAACTTGAACCGCGACAACACAGAACGCATATGAGAAATGAGATGCTGCGAGCTTCCTGTTGATCACGTGACCTTTACACAAAAACAATTTCAACTTTAATAAAATTTGGATTTTTTATTTTTTTATTTTTTATTTTCTTCTTTTCCTAAAGCAGTCTATGAAGATAATATGTGAAATGCAAATAAAAACGATTTCAGCAAGGAAACGGCTTGCACCACCAGCGGGTTGTGGGGGCCCCTAGTGGCGGTGGGGCTGTAAGCAGTGTTTATAGACCATCTATGGTGTTGACACTGACCTGGACAGATGTGCATACATTTAAAAATCGTAAGAAATCGAAATTGAACAGCAGATGGGGGAGGAGGGCGTTGAGGAGGGGGATCAGTAAAATGAGTTGCCGGACCAGATTTCAGAGGTGCCAGATCCGGCACAAATTAAGCCCTGATTTTCTCCAAACAGATCTTTTCAAAGCAGCTTTACTGAAAATACATGTCTTAGAGAAGCAATAATAAATCTTTATTTATATATATATATAATATAAGAGACATCAGTCCTTCATACTAACTAGATTTAAGTGCCAGAATACACAAAAAGCACAGTAATTATTAAGACAGCCGACTGCAAAAATGTATTCTGTTAAATTTAGTATGATGTGATAATTAACAGTGTGATTGTTCATGTCAAAGCTGTTTTATCTTTTGTTTCAGTCCTCACAGAATGGATACATCAATGATAACAGGTAAGAAACTCCTCCTGATTAATCCGTCTCCTTGTCCAGTCAGAACTGCTTGTTATCACACAACAGTTTAATTCAGTTGCATGAGTTATGAATAGGGAAGACTGCTGTAGGTATATGATCTGTCTGTTAGCAGAGCTGGGTGGATCACCTGCGAGTACTTGCAAATTACATTACAAAATGCGTAGATATTACAATCTCTGGAATTACATATTTATTGTGATTTAATCAGACGTATTTTGTTTTACTTTTAGATTACGTTTGTGCTAACCCTTATTTGATGTCACATTTATTTAAGCAGGATAATCTTGTGAACAATTTACTGCCATTGTGTGAATAATGTTATCATTTAAAAGTAAGTGCAGTCTGATTATGTATTTCAAAACGTAACTAGTCAGACTATGAGTATTTAAAAAAGTAACTGTAGTCTGATTATAAATATTTTAAAAAGTAACTGTAGTCTGATTATGAGTATTTTAAAAAGTAACTGTAGTCTGACTATGAGTATTTTAAAAAGTAACTGTAGTCTGATTATGAGTATTTAAAAAAGTAACTTTAGTCTGATTATGAGTATTTTAAAAAGTAACTGTAGTCTGATTATGAGTATTTTAAAAAGTAACTGTAGTCTGATTATAAATATTTTAAAAAGTAACTGTAGTCTGATTATGAGTATTTTAAAAAGTAACTGTAGTCTGACTTCGAGTATTTTAAAATGTAACTGTACTCTGATTGAGTATTTTAAAAAGTAACTGTAGTCTTATTATGAGTATTTAAAAAAGTAGCTGTAGTCTGATTATGAGCATTTAAAAATGTAACTAGTCTGACTATGAGTATTTAAAAATGTAATTGTAGTCTGATTATAAGTATTTAAAAAAGTAACTGTATTTTTATTATGAGTATTTAAAAAAAAGTAACTGTAGTCTGATTATGAGTATTTAGATAAGTAACTATGTATTTCATTTTAAAAGTAGCTGTATTCTTATAATGAGTATTTTATAAAAGTAACTGTAGTGTGAGTATTTAAAAAGTAACTCTAGTCTGATTTTGAGTATTTCATTTTAAAGTAACTCTATTCTGATTGAGTGTTTTATTTTAAAAAGTAACTGCAGTCTGATTATGAGTTTTTAAAAAAAGTAACTGTAGTCAGATTGAGTATTTTAAAAAGTAACTGTAGTCTGATTATGAGTTTTTAAAAAGTAACTGTAGTCAGATTGAGTATTTTAAAAAGTAACTGTAGTCTGATTATGAGTTTTTAAAAAAAGTAACTAGTCTGATTATAAGTTTAAAAAAGTAACTGTAGTCTGATTATAAGTATTTTAAAAAGTAACTGTACTCTGATTATGAGTATTTGAAAAAGTAACTGTAGTCTGATTATAAGTATTTTAAAAAGTAACTGTACTCTGATTATGAGTATTTTAAAAAGTAACTAGTCTGATTATGAGTATTTTAAAAAGTAACTAGTCTGATTATGAGTATTTTAAAAAGTAACTGTAGTCTCATTATGAGTATTTTAAAAAGTAACTGTAGTCTGATTATAAGTATTTTAAAAAGTAACTGTACTCTGATTATGAGTATTTTAAAAAGTAACTAGTCTGATTATGAGTATTTTAAAAAGTAACTGTAGTCTCATTATGAGTATTTTAAAAAGTAACTGTAGTCTGATTATGAGTATTTTAAATAGTAACTGTAAAAAATAACTGTAGTCTGATTATGAGTATTTTAAAAAGTAACTAGTCTGATTATGAGTATTTTAAAAAGTAACTGTAGTCTCATTATGAGTATTTTAAAAAGTAACTGTAGTCTGATTATAAGTATTTTAAAAAGTAACTGTACTCTGATTATGAGTATTTTAAAAAGTAACTAGTCTGATTATGAGTATTTTAAAAAGTAACTGTAGTCTCATTATGAGTATTTTAAAAAGTAACTGTAGTCTGATTATGAGTATTTAAAAAAAGTAACTGTAGTCTGATTATGAGTATTTTAAAAAGTAACTGTAGTCTGATTATGAGTATTTAAAAAAAGTAACTGTAGTCCGATTAGGAGTATTTAAAAAAAAGTAACTGTAGTCTGATTATGAGTATTTTAAAAAGTAACTGTAGTCCGATTAGGAGTATTTAAAAAAAGTAACTGTAGTCTGATTATGAGTATTTTAAAAAGTAACTGTAGTCCGATTAGGAGTATTTAAAAAAAGGAACTGTATTCTGATTATGAGTACTTTAAAAAAAGTAACTGTAGTCCGATTAGGAGTATTTAAAAAAAGTAACTGTATTCTGATTATGAGTATTTTAAAAAAAGTAACTGTATTCTTATTATAAATATTTAAAAAAAAGTAACTGTTGTCTGATTATGAGTATTTTAAAAAGTAACTATTCTGATTGAGTATTTTAAAAAAGTAACTTTAGTCTGATTACGAGTATTTAAAAAAGTAACTATGTATTTTATTTTAAAAAGTAGCTGTATTCTGATAATGAGTATTTTATAAAAGTAACTGTAGTGTGAGTATTTAAAAAGTAACTCTAGTCTGATTTTGAATATTTCATTTTAAAGTTACTCTATTCTGATTGAGTATTTTATTTTAAAAAGTAACTGTAGTCTGATTATGAGTTTTTAAAAGTATCTGTAGTCTGATTATGAGTTTTTAAAAGTAACTGTAGTCTGATTATGAGTTTTTAAAAGTATCTGTAGTCTGATTATGAGTATTTTAAAAAAGTAACTTTAGTCTGACTACGAGTATTTTAAAAAGTAACTGTAGTCTGATTATGATTATTTAAAAAGTAACTGTAGTCTGATTATGATTATTTAAAAAGTAACTGTACTCTGATTATGAGTTTTTAAAAAAGTAACTGTAGTCTGATTATGAGTATTTTAAAAAGGAACAGTAGTCTGATTGAGCATTTTTTAAAAAGTAACTGTAGTCTGATTGAGTTTTTAAAAAAGTAACTGTAGTCTGATTATGAGTATTTTAAAAAGGAACAGTAGTCTGATTGAGCATTTTTTAAAAAGTAACTGTAGTCTGATTATGAGTATTTTAAAAAGTAATTAGTCTGATTATGAGTATTTTAAAAAGTAACTGTAGTCTGATTGAGTTTTTTAAAAAGTAACTGTAGTCTGATTATGAGTATTTAAAAAAGTAACTATGTATTTTATTTTAAAAAGTAGCTGTATTCTGATAATGAGTATTTTATAAAAGTAACTGTAGTGTGAGTATTTAAAAAGTAACTCTAGTCTGATTTTGAGTATTTCATTTTAAAGTAACTGTATTCTGATTGAGTATTTTATTTTAAAAAGTAACTGCAGTCTGATTATGAGTTTTTTTTAAAAGGTAACTGTACTCTGATTATGAGTATTTTAAATAGTAACTGTACTCTGATTATGAGTATTTTAAAAAGTAACTGTTGTCTGATTATGAGTATTTTAAAAAGTAACTGTACTCTGATTATGAGTATTTTAAAAAGTAACTGTAGTCTGATTATGAGTATTTTAAAAAGTAACTGTAGTCTGATTAGGAGTATTTTAAAAAGCACCTAGTGTGATTACAAAGATTTTAAAAAAGTACCTAGTCTGATAAGGAGTATTTTAAGAAGGTAGCTGTAGTCCGATTACGAGTATTTAAAAAAACAAAAAATACAGTGTTGTGGATAAAAGTATTAAAAAAACGAACTGTAATCTGAGTATGAGTATTTAGAAAGTAAGAAACTGTAGTCAGATTACAAGTATTTTAAAAACTAACGATACTCTGATGAGTCTGAGTGTTTTAAGAATTGTTTACTCTTTTACAAGTACTGGAATCTGATTACCTAATCCACATTTACATATAATCCGCTACTACCCAGCTCTGTCTTTTAGATGATATTACTTGAGAGCAGTGAAGAATACTTTGCAGATCTCAGACTGAGAGCTGATGCTTTGTGTGTATTTCCTCTAGTGGAAAAACAAACTCAGAGGTTCCTATATCTGCCTCTCGAAAGAGTGTATTTTTATGTCTGGGTCCCCTACAAACACACAAACCGCACACACACAAAGGTTGGTTTTGGTGGTTTATGAGGACTTTCCATAAGTGTAATGTATTTTATTTTGTAAAAGATGCTTATTTTATGTCTCTACCTCTAAACCAGCCCTCAGAGCAAACCTGTGGCAAATTTTGAATGACAAAAAACGTTGTGAAGTATGATTTTTAAGCATTTTGATGAAATTTTGACATCAGTGCATGCCCTCATAAACTCTCTCAACATTGTAATACCTAGGTCATACTCGTATCATTATGCACATCCTCGTAAATCACCAAAAACACACACACACACACACACACACAGTGCTCCTGTAACCCCCACACACTGTTTTCTCCAATGTGACTCTACAGACTGTCCACTGATGGCTACTCCTCATCCTCCCAAAAGCGGAGGCAGATTTTTAGGTACAGTCTCTGCTGTGTGTGGCCGTGTGGTGACCATGTGTTGCTTTGCGTGGGCTCAGTGCACTGGGGGCCGGCCGTGCATGGCTGCTGTGTACTACAGTCTCTGCAAATGAAACGACATCAATGCACTCTCATATACAAATGCATTTTAATGTGTGTGCGTGTTTGTGTGTTTGTGTGTGTGTGTGTGTGTGTGTGTGTGTGTGTGTGTGTGTGTGTGTGTGTGTGTGTGTGTGAGAGAGAGAAAGAGAAGAGCTGGTCAGTCAGGGGTGGGTGGTTTGATCATAGTCTTTTATCACAGTTTCAGTCATTTTATAACAATACAGGGAGTGCAGAATTATTAGGCAAGTTGTATTTTTGAGGATTAATTTTATTATTGAACAACAACCATGTTCTCAATGAACCCAAAAAACTCATTAATATCAAAGCTGAATATTTGTGGAAGTAGTTTTTAGTTTGTTTTTAGTTTGAGCTATTTTAGGAGGATATCTGTGTGTGCAGGTGACTATTACTGTGCAGAATTATTAGGCAACTTAACAAAAAACAAATATATCCCCATTTCAATGATTTATTTTCACCAGTGAAACCAATATAACATCTCAACATTCACAAATATACATTTCTGACATTCAAAAACAAAACAAAAACAAATCAGTGACCAATATAGCCACCTTTCTTTGCAAGGACACTCAAAAGCCTGCCATCCATGGATTCTGTCAGTGTTTTGATCTGTTCACCATCAACATTGCGTGCAGCAGCAACCACAGCCTCCCAGACACTGTTCAGAGAGGTGTACTGTTTTCCCTCCCTGTAAATCTCACATTTGATGATGGACCACAGGTTCTCTATGGGGTTCAGCTCAGGTGAACAAGGAGGCCATGTCATTAGTTTTTCCTCTTTTAGACCCTTTCTTGCCAGCCACGCTGTGGAGTACTTGGACGCGTGTGATGGAGCATTGTCCTGCATGAAAATCATGTTTTTCTTGAAGGATGCAGACTTCTTCCTGTACCACTGCTTGAAGGTGTCTTCCAGAAACTGGCAGTAGGACTGGGAGTTGAGCTTGACTCCATCCTCAACCCGAAAAGGCTCCACAAGCTCATCTTTGATGATACCAGCCCAAACCAGTACTCCACCTCCACCTTGCTGGCGTCTGAGTCGGACTGGAGCTCTCTGCCCTTTACCGATCCAGCCACGGGCCCATCAAGACTCACTCTCATTTCATCAGTCCATAAAACCTTAGAAAAATCAGTCTGGAGATATTTCTTGGCCCAGTCTTGACGTTTCAGCTTGTGTGTCTTGTTCAGTGGTGGTGGTTTTTCAGCCTTTCTTACCTTGGCCATGTCTCTGAGTATTGCACACCTTGTGCTTTTGGGCACTCCAGTGATGTTGCAGCTCTGAAATATGGCAAAACTGGTGGCAAGTGGCATCTTGGCAGCTGCACGCTTGACTTTTCTCAGTTCATGGGCAGTTTATTTTGCGCCTTGGTTTTTCCACACGCTTCTTGCGACCCTGTTGACTATTTTGAATGAAACGCTTGATTGTTGGATGATCACGCTTCAGAAGCTTGGCAATTTTAAGAGTGCTGCATCCCTCTGCAAGATATCTCACTATTTTTGACTTTTCGGAGCCTGTCAAGTCCTTCTTTTGACCCATTTTGCCAAAGGAAAGGAAGTTGCCTAATAATTCTGCACACCTGATATAGGGTGTTGATGTCATTAGACCACACCCCTTCTCATTACAGAGATGCACATCACCTAATATGCTTAATTGGTAGTAGGCTTTGGAGCCTATACAGCTTGGAGTAAGACAACATGCATAAAGAGGATGATGTGCTCAAAATACTCATTTGCCTAATAATTCTGCACTGCCTGTACAAAAAAGGGTCAAATAAAAAGTTTGTTGTTTTGCTTTTTTTTTTCTTTTCTATTAGAAAATTAATTGGTCAGAATATCAAATGTGCCCCTAGAGCACAACGTCCTAAGCTTTCTATTGATGCATGTTTATATTTGGCTGAGATGCAGCTTTGATATTATCTGGAATCTGCGGTTTTAAATCACTAATCTAAATATTAGGGCAGCATGATATTGTACAAATCTAACATTGGGATATTTTCTTTTTATTTTTGAGATTTATATTGTGATATGAATACAATTTCACCAGATGACCTAATATCTCTATTTGGAAAGAATGTATAATGTTAGATCGATTGGGATGATTCTGCAGTGGATGCATCTCCATAAAATCTAATAAACTATGTAGTAACTAGTCTGAATAGGAGTATTTGTACTGTAGTCTGATTAGACGTTTTTTTAAAATAACTATAATCTGATACGAGTATTTTAAAAAGTCACTGAAATCTGATTGAGTGTTGTAAAAGTAGTTTACTACGAGTACTTGATTTTTCGAATCTGATCAGCTCATCTACATTACATATAAAGGCAGTGCATCTCCATAAAATCTAATAATCTCATTTTTGTGGTCCCCCGACACATTTCGGTTGTGGTCTGTGCTATTTGCAGTGCGTTTCTTTATTTGCACGTGTTGTGAGTATTTTCGTGCACAGGTTTAGTCAGAGATTGGCTGGATCGGTAAAGGGCAGAGAGCTCCAGTCCGACTCAGACGCCAGCAAGGTGGAGGTGGAGTACTGGTTTGGGCTGGTATCATCAAAGATGAGCTTGTGGGGCCTTTTCGGGTTGAGGATGGAGTCAAGCTCAACTCCCAGTCCTACTGTCAGTTTCTGGAAGACACCTTCAAGCAGTGGTACAGGAAGAAGTCTGCATCCTTCAGGAAAAACATGATGTTCATGCAGGACAATGCTCCATCACACGCGTCCAAGTACTCCACAGCGTGGCTGGCAAGAAACTAATGACATGGCCTCCTTGTTCACCTGACTGAAGCCCATAGAGAACCTGTGGTCCATCATCAAATGTGAGATTTACAAGGAGGGAAAACAGTACACCTCTCTGAACAGTGTCTGGGAGGCTGTGGTTGCTGCTGCACGCAATGTTGATGGTGAACAGATCAAAACACTGACAGAATCCATGGATGGCAGGCTTTTGAGTGTCCTTGCAAAGAAAGGTGGCTATATTGGTCACTGATTTGTTTTTGTTTTGTGTTTGAATGTCAGAAATGTATATTTGTGAATGTTGAGATGTTATATTGGTTTCACTGGTGAAAATAAATCATTGAAATGGGGATATCTTTGTTTTTTGTTAAGTTGCCTAATAATTCTGCACAGTAATAGTCACCTGCACACACAGATATCCTCCTAAAATAGCTCAAACTAAAAACAAAATAAAAACTACTTCCACAAATATTCAGCTTTGATATTAATGAGTTTTTTGGGTTCATTGAGAACATGGTTGTTGTTCAATAATAAAATTAATCCTCAAAAATACAACTTGCCTAATAATTCTGCACTCCCTGTACAGTAGGAAATTCAATGTTTTGATATTTTTGCAATCTGTCAGAAAAAAATACTTATTATAAAGTAAACTAATTATATACTCAAACGCATATAAAACCTGTATTATTTTATTAAATACATAATTTACATATTTGTTAGTAGTATTGATTATAAACACTACCTGACAAAAGTCTTGTGGTGGATCTCAGCTGTAACAGCAACAAATAATAACTGGACTTCTAGTTGATCATTTGGAAAAGTGTCAGAAGGTGGATTTCTCTGCTGAATCATCTGTTGATCTGCATCCCAATCATCACCAATACTGCAGAAGACCTACTGGAACCCACATGGAGCCAAGATTCTCACAAAAATCAGTCAAGTTTGGTGAAGTAGAAATCATGGTTTGGGGTTCCATTCGGTATGGAGGAGATCTGCAGAGTGGATGATCGACATCAACAGCCTGAGGTATCAAGACATTTGTGCTGCCCATTACATTACAGACCACAGGAGAGGGACAATTCTCCAGCAGGATAGCGCTCCTTCTCATACTTCAGCCTCCACATCAAAGCTCCTGAAAGCAGAGAAGGTCAAGCTGCTCCAGGATTGACCAGCCCAGTCAGCAGACATGAACATTATTGAGCATGTCTGGGGGAAGATGAAGAGTCTTGATGAACTCTGGGAGTCCTGCAGGAACGCTTTTTTTGCCATTCCAGATGACTTTATTAATGCGTGATTTGAGTCAGAGATGTATGATGCAGTCCTCCAAGCTCATGATGGAGTCAGACACAATATTCATTCTGTTTCCACTGCAGCATGACTTTATATTCTATACTGGACATTATTGAAGGTTCAGTGATGAGACTTTTGTCTAAGCAGAGTCAGACCTTACTGTCCTAATGAAATCATTCAACATCAAGACATGATCATATTTTATTGTGCTCAAATAAGCTAAATCTAGAGGCCTTTGCCTTTCATATAAGACACTTCTGATACCAAATCATCAACTAGAAGTCCAGTTATTATTTGCTGTTCCTAAAACTTGGATAGACCACAAGACTTTAGTCAGGTATTGTGTATGCATTTATCTATACACTAGATTGTGCATTAATTCAAACTTGTGCTACTCTATATGTTATGGAGTATTTGTTCATTATTTCCAGATGTAAATGTCTGTTGTGCACACACACACACACACACACACACACACACACACACACACACAGCTGTTCATATGAAGCTGAATCAGCCGTCAGGCTCTATATATACACACCATCATACCGCCCAGCCCGCAGTCACTATGGTTACCAACAGGACATTTTGGATCTGGTGTGTGTGTGTGTGTGTGTGTGTGTGTGTGTTTCTTCATGTTACCTGTGTAATGCAATAGAGCCAGTGTGGCATTTCTGCATCTGTGTGTTTGATCGTATGCTCATGATTATGAAGAGCGAGTGCAGCTCCAAAATATACAGGACAGCTGCGGCTTAAAATAGATGCTTCGTTTATTTTACACACACACACACACACACACACACACCACACACACACACACACACCACACACACACACACACACACACACACACACACACACACACGCACACACACGCAAACAAACACACATGCAGTTACACAAACAGTTGCAAACACACACACAGTTACACAGACAGAGAGACCTAGACAGACACACACTTATAAACACACACAGTTACAGACACACTAACAGACACAGTCACACACACTTACAAACACACACACAAGCACAGCTACATAGACACAGTTACACAGAGAGACAGACATACCTAGACACAGACAGACACGTGCTTACAATCACACACAGTTACACACACTCACAAACATACTTACAAACACGCATAGTTACACACACACTTAAACACACACACTTACAAACACACACAGTTACAGACACACAGACAGTTACACACACTTACAAACACACACACTTACAATCACACACAGTTACACACACTTACAAACATACTTACACACACACTTACAAACACGCATAGTTACACACACACTTAAACACACACACTTACAAACACACACAGTTACAGACACACAGACAGTTACACACACTTACAATCACACACACTTACAATCACACACAGTTACACACGCTTACAAACATACTTACAAACACACACTGATTACAAACATACCTACAAACACACACACTTACAAACACGCATAGTTACAAACACAGTTACACACACCTACAAACACACTTAAACACACACTTACAATCACACACAGTTACACACGCTTACAAACATACTTACAAACACACACTGATTACAAACATACTTACAAACACACACACTTACAAACACGCATAGTTACAAACACACAAACACAGTTACACACACTTACAAACACACTTAAACACACACACTTACAAACACACACAGTTACAGACACACAGACAGTTACACACACTTACAAACACACACGCTTACAAACATACTTACAAACACACACACTTACAAACACAGTTACACACACTTACAAACAGACTTAAACACACACACTTACAAACACACACAGTTACAGACACACAGACATCATGACACACACTTACAAACAGACACAATTACACAGAGAGACAGACATACCTAGACACAGACAGACACACACTTACAAACACACACAGTTACAGACACACAAACAGGCACTGTTACACACACTTACAAACACACACAAACAAACACAGTTACACAGAGACTAGGGCTGGACAATAATTCGATATCAATATTTATCGCGATAGAATTTTTTTCAATAACGATGATATGATTTTTGAACCCATTTCCGATATTTCGATATAAATTTGCATATATATAAATATATATATTATTATTTATATAAGATCTTATACATGTATCACTTGTCACTGAATGACGTTCAGTGCTCAGCCGTCAGAAAGAGCGTGATCTGATCTCACTTACGTGATGACGAACAACACAGACACGCTGCCAGCGCTCAGCACAGCAGGTGGTTTAAGCTGCGCCGCAAAAAGTTTTAGCTACAAAATGAGTGCTCTGAATACAGATGCGAATGAACAAGCTTCCACAAGTAAGAATGCAGACCAAATAGTTGATAAGAAAGGAAAGACTAATGCAGTGGTGTAGAAGTGGTTCAGTTCAGTAAAGTTAGCAACAGATTCGCAGATTCGTCTTTTCCGGATCAATAACTCATGACCGAAACATTGTTCCTACACAAATAGCAAATTTTTTCAACTGTCGCAATGCATACAACCACCTACAACCTTATTTTCCTAAAAATGAGCTTTCCTACGCGCTGAACGCATTATATTGATCTCTATGCGCAGGCGGCAAAGAGACCAATCCTTAGGGACCGTCTACAAAGAGCAAAACGCAAAAATCAATACTACAAAAGCTGTCAATAACTTCCCTCTAACTCATTATACTGCCATCAGACTCAGATCACACGTCACTGCTGTACTGCTGGTTAGACTACAACCCTTATTTTTCTAAAAAACTATTTTGCATATTTTTTATGAACTTTTATTATCAAACATATTCAATAACTGTACTGTAAATTACTGTACTCTCACCAAATTCAGTTCACACATCACTGCTGTCCTGCTGGTTAGACTACAAAACTTATTTTTCTAAAAAAACTATTTTGCATATTTTTTATGAATTTTTCTGAGAGCTTTATTTATTTGATAGTTTATTTCACATTTCTTGTTTGTATAGGCTAAATACAAATAAAAAGTGAACACATTTTTTTGTACTGTTTTTATTTTAAAAAAAGTTATAAGAGTCTGGAGGTATTATCGACTTTGCAAATTCACTTTGCAGATATTTGTAGGTACAGACATCCATTGTGTGCGTTCTTGGGAGTTTTTCCTTTCTTTTTAATATTGTCCATATCGATATCGGAATTATATCGTATCGACCGAAATAAAAAAATATATCGTGATATAAATTTTTGCCATATCGTCCAGCCCTAACAGAGACAAACATACCTAGACAGACTCACGCTTACAAACACCATTACTGTAACACCGTTACAGATGCACCTACACACACACACACACACACACACACACACACACACACACTTGAAAAGCACATAAATAGAGTGCAGTGTGGATATCTATTATACTACAGTACAAAATAATCTAGCTTTAACGTCCACAAAGCAGGACTCCTGGGGTCTCTCTGTTCTTCATACCTGATCTAAGATGATTTGGCAGATCCTGGATCTGTTAATCTTGATAACTGATCTCTAGCTAATTTGGTTCTTAAAACAAGTTTGTAAAATGTCTGGATGATCTGAGATCGCTGTGTGTCTGTCATCATGATCAGCAATGCAGCGATTGGCTGACGGCACAGCAGCGTAATGACATCATCTGATTAATATTCAGTTATCCATGTTAATCCAAAATTACATTAAAGTCATAGTAAACGGTGTGATATGTAAAGTTTATGTATAAACTAATGTCGAGAGGATCATATGCTTATGATTGCTTGCGGCTGGTCCTACATTATCCAACTTATGATTCACCAATCAAACCATATCTCAGCCATCTTAGTTTTGAATAATCCCCCCTTCCACCCCACTCCTCCTCCTTTCCTAGATGCTTGGCACGTCACTAGTTCTTGTCCTTACCAAGCCAGCCGAAATTTCTGTGCAGAGTTTACACATTCTCCCCGTGCTCACGTGGGTTTCCCCCGGGCCCCCTGGTTTCCTCCCACCGTCCAAAAACATACAGCTTAAGTTAATTGACTAATCCAAATCAGCACCATAGACATGCTCCTAGTAAGTAGTTATCTCTTAATCACTATCTGTTCTTTAGCTACTACAGCAGGGCTCGAGGATCTTATGAGTTCAGGGCTCTCTCCCGGGACAGCATGCCTAACACGCTTCATAATCAATCATCAGCCAAGTGTGAACTCTTAAAATATGATACGCAATAACTTTCCACACTTGTGGTTGGCTGCAGGCTTTACACTTTCACGTGTCAAGAGTATTCGTCATGTGTTTAGTTGAACTTTTAGAGCAGATTTAATTTAGTAGGCCTATTCACGTTTCCTCATCATGTGGTGTAAGGCATAACTGGCTGTTTAAATTAATTTAGCATCTGTTTATATGAAATGAGCTGCTGCTCCTGAACTGTTGCTATGTTCAACAACTCTCGGATGAGTTTTGAAGAATTAAACAATCCTGGATCGTGTCAAATTGTCAGTAACCAAATCCAGCTAATTGAGTAATCCACGTACGTAGAATAGATTCTTGTTCTGTGTTTGAAGCGTCCTCCGTGTGTTTAGTTGTACTGACACTCTGCGCTGTGCTGATTCCAGCGGTTATGAATTACTGTGATTTTACTGTCTTTATTACAAGCATGCTCTGTTTTAAACCATGTTAAACTCTCGAGCTGCAGCTGATCACAGAGAGCTGAACAGGGGTGCGTTTCCCAAAACCATCGTTAGCCAACTAAGGTCGCAAGTTCCGTCATTACAAACATAGTTCGTTGATTTGCTGTTTCCCAAATCCATCGCTCCAACGAACATTCGCAAACTGCGTCACAAACTTGAGCACTTGAAACGACACCTCTGGAGCTGTAGTTAAAAGCATAGTTCCTGGCTGTGTTCTATTCCCACTTATCCCCCCTATCCCCTATTCATTTAGAACATTCTAACATTCAAAGCTGGAATTATTAAAAATAAAAAAGCATTAAGGTCATCTCTCTTAGGTGTAATTTGCTTTCAAAGTATTTTTACAGTTCAGTTTTAGCGATCTTCATGCTTACAATTGTGCTCCCTTCGTAGTGCACTTTGAAAACATTGCTATCATTTTGAACACAGCCTCATAGCGAAAGCTATAGGTATATTTAAAAACGGAAATTATGTAACGTCCCTAAAGCTTGTGAAAATAAAAAACACAGCATACGTTAATTCTTTTATTTTATTGTGGGTTATTTATTAAGTTTCTCTGCTGTATATGACATGGGTCTGTTGGTTAGAACTTTCTGCTGTGGTTTGCATGTGTCAAATTGCAATTTTTAAAAAATAAATAAACAATATCCTAAATAATAATAATGATAATAATAATAATAATAATAATAATCATCATCATCATCATCATCTTTATTATTAATATTATTATTAAAGTAAATATATTTATAATAAATCGCCTCATTTATTTATTTATTTATTTATTTATTTATATGATTTATATATGATATGTGATTTTATGTTTTAGAATAGAATATGTAATGTTCAACTTCTCAATAATATTAGTAAAGCAAACATTGGCCCTATATGTGCCATTTACTTATATTTTAAGTAACATGGAAAAAGAGTGCATGTTTTTACCAAAACTAATATTGGATTTTATTTTAAGTGCGTGTGCGTGTAAAACAATATCATTTGCACAAAGAATTGATGGGGTTGTTCTCTAAAGAAGTTACTCCACCCTGTTTAGAGCATCATTATGAGCGTGTTACGTTATAACTAACGTGGTTCAAGCGATGGATCTGCGACAGAGAAACTACCGGTTTTGGGAAACACTCGTCACTACATCGTTCTTTTGCCAAACGATGCATCGCACTATGATAGTTCAGCCGCGAGTTACGTTGTTGTTTGGGAAATGCACCCCTGATCTTTTAATCCCTGTTTATTTGCCAATCCTGTTCTGTGGACATGTTTATATGTGTTACTACAGAGACATGGTATACTCCTGTCAATCAAAAACTGGGTGGGGAAACTGCGCTCCTACAATACGTTGCGGTGGGCCTCACAATCACCGGGATTTGGATCCTATTTTAACGTCCGGAAATGTAATTAAAAAGAGACGTGTTGTGTTTCTGCCAGTTCAATATGACAGTGGACACACTATACTACACACACTTCTGTCTATACAGCGCACAGAAGATGATTTTCATCATAGGTGCCCTTTAAAACAAGACTGCATTTATTCATTTATTTTGCCACACATGCAGTGAACTTGCTTGGCTGATTGGTTGATTTGATTGATTAGTTGGGTTGATTGATTGGTTGATTGATTGCTTGTATTTTTGATTGGTTGGTTGGTCAGTCCATTGATTGATTGACTTATTGATTGCTTGATTGATTTATTGCTTGGATAATTGGTTGCTTGGTGGATTGATTGCTTGGTTTGTTGATTGGTTGGTCGGTCAGTCAATTGATTATAAGACCATGAAAGTGTTTTTTGCCCTTGCTTGCATATTAGACTGTTGTTTGAGACCTTTACAACCAAAATATGACCCTATTTATTGTATAATAGGTGCTCTTTAAGTTGGTTGATTGATTGATTTTGATTTGATTGGTTGATTGATTTATTGCTTGGATGATTGGTCAATTTGATTGCTTGGTTTGTTGATTGCTTGGTTTGTTGATTGGTTGGTTGATTGATTTGGTTGGGTGATTTATTGATTGGTTGGTTGATTGCTTGGTTGATTGATTTGGTTGGTTGATTGGTTGGTTGATTGATTTGGTTGATTGATTTGGTTGGTTGGTTGATTGCTTGGTTGGTTGATTGGTTGGTTAATTGATTTGGTTGGTTGGTTGATTGCTTGGTTGGTTGATTGGTTGGTTGATTGATTTGGTTGGTTGGTTGATTGCTTGGTTTGTTAATTGCTTGGTTTGTTGATTAATTGGTTGGTTGATTGGTTGGTTAATTGATTTGGTTGGTTGGTTGAATACTTGGTTTGTTAATTGCTTGGTTTGTTG
The DNA here is from genome assembly GCA_903798195.1 of Danio kyathit. NCBI lineage: Eukaryota > Metazoa > Chordata > Actinopteri > Cypriniformes > Danionidae > Danio > Danio kyathit. The sequence goes on along the minus strand of LR812524.1, from coordinate 71,801,314 downwards.
ATTAATTGGTTGATTGATTTGGTTGGTTGGTTGATTGCTTGGTTTGTTGATTGGTTGCTTGGTTGATTTGGTTGGTTGATTGCTTGGTTTGTTGATTGGTTGGTTTGTTGGTTGATTGATTTGGTTGGTTGGTTGATTGCTTGGTTTGTTAATTGGTTGGTTGATTGATTTGGTTGGTTGATTGATTAATTGGTTTGTTGATTGCTTATTTTGTTGATAGGTTGGTTGATTGATTTGGTTGGTTGGTTGATTGATTGGTTGGTTGATTGCTTGGTTTGTTGATTGCTTGGTTTGTTGATTGGTTGGTTGATTGATTTGGTTGGTCTGTTGATTGGTTGGTTGATTTATTTGGTTGATTGATTGATTGGTTGGTTGATTGCTTGGTTTGTTGATTGCTTGGTTTGTTGATTGGTTGGTTGATTGATTTGGTTGGTCTGTTGATTGGTTGGTTGATTTATTTGGTTTGTTGATTGCTTGGTCTGTTGATTGGTTGGTTGATTGATTTGGTTTGTTAATTGCTTGGTTTGTTGGTTGATTGATTAATTGGTTGGCTGATTGATTAATTGGTTGGTTGATTGCTTGGTTTGTTGATTGGTTTGTTGATTGATTGATTGGTTGGTTGATTGCTTGGTTTGTTGATTGGTTTGTTGATTGATTGATTGGTTGGTTGATTGCTTGGTTTGTTGATTGCTTGGTTTGTTGATTCCTTGGTTGGTTGGTTGATTGATTTAGTTGGTTTGTTGATTGATTGATTGGTTGGTTAATTGCTTGGTTTGTTGATTGCTTGGTTTGTTGATTGGTTGGTTTGTTGATTCCTTGGTTGGTTGGTTGGTTGGTTGGTTGATTGATTTAGTTGGTTTGTTGATTGCTTGGTTGGTTGATTGCTTGGTTTGTTGATTGCTTGGTTTGTTGATTGGTTGGTTTGTTGATTGGTTGGTTTGTTGATTGGTTGGTTTGTTGATTGTTTGTTTTGTTGATTGCTTGGTTTGTTGATTGGTTGATTGATTAATTTGGTTGGTTGGTTGATTGATTGGTTGGTTGATTGCTTGGTTTGTTAATTGCTTGGTTTGTTGTTTGGTTGGTTGGTTGATTTTAATGATTTGATTTGATTTATTTTGATTTGATTTATTGATTTGATTGGTTGATTGATTTATTGCTTGGATGATTGGTCAATTTGATTGATTGGTTTGTTGATTGCTTGGTTTGTTGATTGGTTGGTTGATTGATTTGGTTGGGTGATTTATTGATTGGTTGGTTGATTGCTTGGTTGATTGATTTGGTTGGTTGATTGGTTGGTTGATTGATTTGGTTGATTGATTTGGTTGGTTGGTTGATTGATTGGTTGGTTGATTGCTTGGTTTGTTGATTGCTTGGTTTGTTGATTGGTTGGTTGATTGATTGCTTGGTTTGTTGTTTGGTTGGTTGGTTGATTTTAATGATTTGATTTGATTTATTTTGATTTGATTTATTGATTTGATTGGTTGATTGATTTATTGCTTGGATGATTGGTCAATTTAATAGATTAGTGTGTTGTTTGGCTGGTTGGTTGATTTGAATGGTTTGATTTGGTTGATTGATTGATTGATTTGATTTGATTGATTGATGTATTGATTGATCTTTTTCAATGGCTGCTCTTGTGCTCCGTGGATCTAAATGTGTGCATCAGTTTAACACACTGATGGGTGTGAGTGTGTGTGTGAGTGTGTGTGTGTGTGTGTTCATGTCTGCCATAGGGCTGCACTGTAAATTAATCTTGCCCTAGCCATATCTCTAAATGAAGAAGTTCTGATGTTTCCAAACATGCACTGAATCTGAAGGACTGCATCACTGCATGTCTGCACTGCAAACCAGCTGCAGGTCTTGTTGCATTAAATGCGAGTGCAGTGGCTTTGGCCACAGCCTGGATGAGCCACAGATCTGATGTGTAGTAGCCGTTGAGTGTGTTTGGATGTTCTGGTCTTATTCATTTATTTATTGTAGTGCACTTTTATCTTGTATGTGTCTGATTTTTTGCAACTGAGTTCATGTGGATCTGCATGTTTGTATGTGTCTGCACGGTAGGGGTGGGAATCTTTACGGTATTTGACCCAAAACAATTCTTGACCTACATTTTTTCTATTTCATTTTTAGCTGTGCAAATGCGTATTTCCAACTTTGCATTTTTACCAAAATTGGAGTTTATATGCTTGTGTTTATGATTGGAATCGATCTAAGACAGTATTGATGTCTTAAAAATGATAAATTTTATCAAAAAGGATAGTTCACCCAGAATTAAAAATTGTCATTGTTTGCTCACCTTTCACTCGTTTTAAACATTTGAGTTTCTTTCCTCTGGTGAACGCACAATAAAAGGAAATTTTGAAGAAAGGTGGAAATCTGTAACCATTGACTTCCATAGTATTTGTTAGATATAGAAGTCAGTGGTTGCAGATTTTCAGCTTTCATCATAATAATTTATTTTGTGTTTAACAGACGATTGTCTATTAATATATAGACAGTTTCAGGTGCACGTTAGTTTAGGCTGAAATAAAATAATCTGTGACTGCACTTTATTCAGTCAATACTTTTATGGAGCAGCACAATTTATAATTTGCATACAGCAACAGCACTGACTTTATTTGTTAAGTTTATTAAATTAACTTTTATTTGACATATAACAGAATGTTTAAGTGGACAAAAGAAGTATAGAATAGCTAAAATCAATTTTGAAGATTGCCAGATTGTCATTTTTTAAAATCTGAAATTGTGCCTCTCTTTAAATGTTGAGCATTAAATGAATCCAATCTATGTTCATTAAAATTAAATAATTGCAGAAAAACACATTGCTAGTACTGTATGACATTGAGGAACATCAGTATTCATCTTAAAGTGACATTTAAAGGCTTAACAAGTAATTAGGCAAGGGTAATTAAGTCATTGTATAACAGTGGTTTATTCTGTAACCTAAAAAAAAATAAAAATAAAAAATAATAATATATACAGGGAGTGCAGAATTATTAGGCAAGTTGTATTTTTGAGGATTAATTTTATTATTGAACAACAACATTGTTCTCAATGAACCCAAAAAACTCATTAATATCAAAGCTGATAGTTTTTAGTTTGTTTTTAGTTTGAGCTATTTTAGGAGGATATCTGTGTGTGCAGGTGACTATTACTGTGCAGAATTATTAGGCAACTTAACAAAAAACAAATATATCCCCATTTCAATGATTTATTTTCACCAGTGAAACCAATATAACATCTCAACATTCACAAATATACATTTCTGACATTCAAACACAAAACAAAAACAAATCAGTGACCAATATAGCCACCTTCCTTTGCAAGGACACTCAAAAGCCTGCCATCCATGGATTCTGTCAGTGTTTTGATCTGTTCACCATCAACATTGCGTGCAGCAGCAACCACAGCCTCCCAGACACTGTTCAGAGAGGTGTACTGTTTTCCCTCCTTGTAAATCTCACATTTGATGATGGACCACAGGTTCTCTATGGGGTTCAGCTCAGGTGAATAAGGAGGCCATGTCATTAGTTTCTTGCCAGCCACGCTGTGGAGTACTTGGACGCGTGTGATGGAGCATTGTCCTGCATGAAAATCATGTTTTTCTTGAAGGATGCAGACTTCTTCCTGTACCACTGCTTGAAGGTGTCTTCCAGAAACTGGCAGTAGGACTGGGAGTTGAGCTTGACTCCATCCTCAACCCGAAAAGGCCTCACAAGCTCATCTTTGATGATACCAGCCCAAACCAGTACTCCACCTCCACCTTGCTGGCGTCTGAGTCGGACTGGAGCTCTCTGCCCTTTACCGATCCAGCCACGGGCCCATCAAGACTCACTCTCATTTCATCAGTCCATAAAACCTTAGAAAAATCAGTCTTGAGATATTTCTTGGCCCAGTCTTGACGTTTCAGCTTGTGTGTCTTGTTCAGTGGTGGTGGTTTTTCAGCCTTTCTTACCTTGGCCATGTCTCTGAGTATTGCACACCTTGTGCTTTTGGGCACTCCAGTGATGTTGCAGCTCTGAAATATGGCAAAACTGGTGGCAAGTGGCATCTTGGCAGCTGCTCGCTTGACTTTTCTCAGTTCATGGGCAGTTTATTTTGTGCCTTGGTTTTTCCACACGCTTCTTGCGACCCTGTTGACTATTTTGAATGAAACGCTTGATTGTTGGATGATCACGCTTCAGAAGCTTGGCAATTTTAAGAGTGCTGCATCCCTCTGCAAGATATCTCACTATTTTTGACTTTTCGGAGCCTGTCAAGTCCTTCTTTTGACCCATTTTGCCAAAGGAAAGGAAGTTGCCTAATAATTATGCACACCTGATATAGGGTGTTGGTGTCATTAGACCACACCCCTTCTCATTACAGAGATGCACATCACCTAATATGCTTAATTGGTAGTAGGCTTTCGAGCCTATACAGCTTGGAGTAAGACAACATGCATAAAGAGGATGATGTGCTCAAAATACTCATTTGCATAATAATTCTGCACTGCCTGTACAAAAAAAGGGTCAAATAAAAAGTTTGTTGTTTTGCTTTTTTTTTTTTCTTTTCTATTAGAAAATTAATTGGTCAGAATATCAAATGTGCCCCTAGAGCACAACGTCCTAAGCTTTCTATTGATGCATGTTTATATTTGGCTGAGATGCAGCTTTGATATTATCTGGAATCTGCGGTATTAAATCACTAATCTAAATATTAGGGCAGCATGATATTGGACAAATCTAACATTGCGATATTTTCTTTTATTTTTGAGATTTATATTGTGATATAAATACAATTTCACCAGATGACCTAATATCTCTATTTGGAAAGAATGTATAATGTTAGATCGATTGGGATGATTCTGCAGTGGATGCATCTCCATAAAATCTAATAAACTATGTAGTAACTAGTCTGAATAGGAGTATTTGTACTGTAGTCTGATTAGACGTTTTTTTAAAATAACTATAATCTGATACGAGTATTTTAAAAAGTCACTGAAATCTGATTGAGTGTTGTAAAAGTAGTTTACTACGAGTACTTGATTTTTCGAATCTGATCAGCTAATCTACATTACATATAAAGGCAGTGCATCTCCATAAAATCTAATAGTCTAATTTTTGTGGTCCCCCGACACATTTCGGTTGTGGTCTGTGCTATTTGCAGTGCGTTTCTTTATTTGCACGTGTTGTGAGTATTTTCGTGCACAGGTTTAGTCAGAGATTGGCTGGATCGGTAAAGGGCAGAGAGCTCCAGTCCGACTCAGACGGCAGCAAGGTGGAGGTGGAGTACTGGTTTGGGCTGGTATCATCAAAGATGAGCTTGTGGGGCCTTTTCGGGTTGAAGATGAAGTCAAGCTCAACTCCCAGTCCTACTGCCAGTTTCTGGAAGACACCTTCAAGCAGTGGTACAGGAAGAAGTCTGCATCCTTCAAGAAAAACATGATTTTCATGCAGGACAATGCTCCATCACACGCGTCCAAGTACTCCACAGCGTGGCTGGCAAGAAACTAATGACATGGCCTCCTTGTTCACCTGACTGAAGCCCATAGAGAACCTGTGGTCCATCATCAAATGTGAGATTTACAAGGAGGGAAAACAGTCCACCTCTCTGAACAGTGTCTGGGAGGCTGTGGTTGCTGCTGCACGCAATGTTGATGGTGAACAGATCAAAACACTGACAGAATCCATGGATGGCAGGCCTTTGAGTGTCCTTGCAAAGAAAGGTGGCTATATTGCTCACTGATTTGTTTTTGTTTTGTTTTTGAATGTCAGAAATGTATATTTGTGAATGTTGAGATGTTATATTGGTTTCACTGGTGAAAATAAATCATTGAAATGGGGATATATTTGTTTTTTGTTAAGTTGCCTAATAATTCTGCACAGTAATAGTCACCTGCACACACAGATATCCTCCTAAAATAGCTCAAACTAAAAACAAACTAAAAACTACTTCCAGAAATATTCAGCTTTGATATTAATGAGTTTTTTGGGTTCATTGAGAACATGGTTGTTGTTCAATAATAAAATTAATCCTCAAAAATACAACTTGCCTAATAATTCTGCACTCCCTGTACAGTAGGAAATTCAATGTTTTGATATTTTTGCAATCTGTCAGAAAAAAATACTTATTATAAACTAAACTAATTATATACTCAAACGCATATAAAACCTGTATTATTTTATTAAATACATAATTTACATATTTGTTAGTAGTATTGATTATATACACTACCTGACAAAAGTCTTGTGGTGGATCTCAGCTGTAACAGCACCAGATAATAACTTGACTTCTAGTTGATCATCTGTAAAAGTGTCAGAAGGTGGATTTCTCTGCTGAATCATCTGTTGATCTGCATCCCAATCATCACAAATACTGCAGAAGACCTACTGGAACCCACATGGAGCCAAGATTCTCACAAAAATCAGTCAAGTTTGGTGAAGGAGAAATCATGGTTTGGGGTTCCATTCGGTATGGAGGAGATCTGCAGAGTGGATGATCAACATCAACAGCCTGAGGTATCAAGACATTTGTGCTGCCCATTACATTACAAACCACAGGAGAGGGACAATTCTCCAGCAGGATAGCGCTCCTTCTCATACTTCAGCCTCCACATCAAAGCTCCTGAAAGCAGAGAAGGTCAAGCTGCTCCAGGATTGGCCAGCCCAGGCAGCAGACATGAACATTATTGAGCATGTCTGGGGTAAGATGAAGGAGGAGGCGTTGAAGATGAACCCAAAGAGTCTTGATGAACTCTGGGAGTCCTGTAAGAACGCTTTCTTTGCCATTCCAGATGACTTTATTAATGCGTGATTTGAGTCATTCAGAGATGTATGATGCAGTCCTCCAAGCTCATGATGGAGTCAGACACAATATTCATTCTGTTTCCACTGCAGCATGACTTTATATTCTATACTGGACATTATTGAAGGTTCAGTGATGAGACTTTAGTCTAAGCAGAGTCAGACCTTACTGTCCTAATGAAATCATTCAACATCAAGACATGATCAGATTTTACTGTGCTCAAATAAACTAAATCTAGAGGCCTTTGCCTTTCATAGAGACACTTCTGACACCAAATCATCAACTAGAAGTCCAGTTATTATTTGCTGTTCCTAAAACTTGGATAGACCACAAGACTTTAGTCAGGTAGTGTGTATGCATTTATCTATACACTAGATTGTGCATTAATTCAAACTTGTGCTACTCTATATGTTATGGAGTATTTGTTCATTATTTCCAGATGTAAATGTCTGTTGTGCGCACGCACACACACACACACACACACACACACACACACACACACACACACACACACACACACACACACACACACACACACACACACACACACACACACACACACAGCTGTTCATATGAAGCTGAATCAGCCGTCAGGCTCTATATATACACACCATCATACCGCCCAGCCCGCAGTCACTATGGTTACCAACAGGACATTTTGGATCTGGTGTGTGTGTGTGTGTGTGTGTGTGTGTGTGTGTGTGTGTTTCTTTATGTTACCTGTGTAATGCAGTAGAGCCAGTGTGGCATTTCTGCATCTGTGTGTTTGATCGTATGATTATGAAGAGCGAGTGCAGCTCCAAAATATACAGGACAGCTGCGGCTTAAAATAGATGCTTCGTTCATTTTACACACACACACACACACACGCACACAAACACACATGCAGTTACACAAACAGTTGCAAACACACACACAGTACACAGACAGAGAGACCTAGACAGACACGCACTTACAAACAGACACGCACTTACAAACACACACACACACACACACACATAAACACACACACACTTAAACACACACACTTAAACACACACTTACAAACACACACAGTTACAGGCGCACTTACAAACACAGACAGTTACACAGAGACAGACCTAGACAGACACACACTTATAAACACACATAGTTACAAACAGACTAACAGACACAGTCACACACACTTACAAACACACAAGCACAGCTACATAGACACAGTTACACAGAGAGACAGACACCTAGACACAGACAGACACACGCTTACAATCACACACAGTTACAGACACAGTTACACACGCTTACAAACATACTTACAAACACACACACTTTTATACAAACACACATAGTTACAAACACAGTTACACACACTTAAACACACACACAAACACACACAGTTACAGACACACAGACACAGTTACACACACTTACAAACACACACGCTTACAAACACACACAGTTACAGACACACAAACACAGACACCATGACACACACTTACAAACAGACACAGTTACACAGAGAGACAGACATACCTAGGCACAGACAGACACACACTTACAAACACACACGCTTACAAACACACAAACACAGTTACACACACTTACAAACACACACACTTACAAACACACACGCTTACAAACACACAAACACAGTTACACACACTTACAAACACACACGCTTACAAACACACACAGTTACAGACACAGACACCATGACACACACTTACAAACAGACACAGTTACACAGAGAGTCAGACATACCTAGACACAGACAGACACACACTTACAAACACACAGTTACAGACACACAAACAGGCACTGTTACAAACACACACACACAAACACAGTTGCACAGAGAGACAAACATACCTAGACAGACACACGCTTACAAACACACACATGCACACACCATTACTGTAACACCGTTACAGATGCACTTACACACACACACACACACACTTGAAAAGCACACAAATAGAGTGCAGTGTGGATATCTATTATACTACTGTACAAAATAATCTAGCTTTAACGTCCACAAAGCAGGACTCCTGGGGTCTCTCTGTTCTTCGTACCTGATCTAAGATGATTTGGCAGATCCTGGATCTGTTAATCTTGATAACTGATCTCTGGCTAATTTGGTTCTTCAAACAAGTTTGTGAATCAGATTAAAATGTCTGGATGAACTGATCTGAGATCGCTGTGTGTCTGTCATCATGATCAGCAATGCAGCGATTGGCTGACGGCACAGCAGCGTAATGACATCATCTGATTAATATTCAATTATCCATGTTAATCCAAAATTACATTAAAGTCGTAGTAAACGGTTTGTTATGTAAAGTTTATGTATAAACTAATGTCGAGAGGATCATATGCTTATGATTGCTTGCGGCTGGTTCTGCATTATCCAACTTATGATTCACCAATCAGACCATATCTCAGCCATCTTGGTTTTGAATAATCCCCCCTTCCACCCCACTCCTCCCCCTTTCCTAGATGCTTGGCACGTCACTAGTTCTTGTCCTTACTAAGCCAGCCGACATTTCTGTGCAGAGTTTACACGTTCTCCCCGTGCTCACGTGGGTTTCCCCCGGGCCCCCTGGTTTCCTCCCACCGTCCAAAAACATACAGCTTAAGTTAATTGACTACTCCAAATCACCACCGTAGACATGCTCCTAGTAAGTAGTTCTCTCTTAATCACTATCTGTTCATTAGCTACTACAGCAGGGGAGTTCTCCAGATCTACCTGAGCTCAAACTCCCCTCTCGCCTTGCAAACGGAAGGGAGCCCCGGGCTCGAGGATCTTATGAGTTCAGGGCTCTCTCCCGGGACAGCATGCCTAACACGCTTCATAATCAATCATCAGCTAAGTGTGAACTCTTAAAATAGGATACACACTAACTTTCCACACTTGTGGTTGGCTGCAGGCTTTACACTTTCACGTGTCAAGAGTATTCGTCATGTGTTTAGTTGAACTTTTAGAGCAGATTTCCTTTAGTAGGCCTATTCACGTTTCCTCATCATGTGGTGTAAGGCATAACTGGCTGTTTAAATTAATTTAGCATCTGTTTATATCAAATGAGCTGCTGCTCCTGAACTGTTGCTATGTTCAACAACTCTCGGATGAGTTTTGAAGAACTAAACAATCCTGGATCGTGTCAAATTGTCAGTAACCAAATCCAGCTAATTGAGTAATCCACGTATGTAGAATAGATTCTTGTTCTGTGTTTGAAGCGTCCTCCGTGTGTTTAGTTGTACTGACACTCTGCGCTGTGCTGATTCCAGCGGTTATGAGTTACTGTGATTTTACTGTCTTTATTACAAGCATGCTCTGTTTTAAACCATGTTAAACTCTCAAGCTGCAGCTGATCACAGAGAGCTGAACAGGGGTGCGTTTCCCAAAACCATCGTTAGCCAACTAAGGTCGCAAGTTCCATCGTTACAAACATAGTTCGTTGATTTGCTGTTTCACAAATCCATCGCTCCAACGAACAATCGCAAACTGCGTCACAAACTCGAGCACTTGAAACGACACCTCTTGAGCTGTAGTTAGAAGCATAGTTCCTGGCTGTGTTCTATTCCCACTTATCCCCCCTATGCCCTATTCATTTAGAACATTCTAACATTCAAAGTTGGAATGATTAAAAGTAAAAAAGCACTAAGGTCATCTCTCTTAGGTGTAATTTGCTTTCAAAGTATTTTTACAGTTCAGTTTTAGCGATCTTCATGCTTACAATTGTGCTCCCTTCGTAGTGCACTTTGAAAACATTGCTATCATTTTGAACACAGCCTCATAGCGAAAGCTATAGGTATATTTAAAAACGGAAATTATGTAACGTCCCTAAAGCTTGTGAAAATAAAAAACACAGCATACGTTAATTCTTTTATTTTATTGTGGGTTATTTATTAAGTTTCTCTGCTGTATATGACATGGGTCTGTTGGTTAGAACTTTCTGCTGTAGTTTGCATGTGTCAAATTGTAATTTTTTTTAAAATAAATAAACAATATCCTAAATAATATTAATGATGCTAATAATAATAATCATAATCATCATCTTTAATATTATTAATAAGATTATTAAAGTAAATATATTTATAATAAATCGCCTCATTTATTTATTTATTTATTTATTTATTTATTTATATGATTTATATATGATATGTGATTTTATGTTTTAAAATAGAATATGTAATGTTCAACTTCTCAATAATATTAGTAAAGCAAACACAGGCTCTATATGTGCCATTTACTTATATTTTAATTAATATGGAAAGCGAGTGCATGTTTTTACCAAAACTAAAATTGGATATTTATTTTAAATGCGTGTTTGTGTAAAACAATAAAATTTGCTCAAAGAAATGATGGGGTTGTTCTCTAAAGAAGTTACTCCACCCTGTTTAGAGCATCATTATGGGCGTTTTACGTTATAACTAACGTGGTTCAAGTGATGGATTTGCGACAGAGAAACTACGGGTTTTGGGAAACACTCGTCACTACATCGTTTTTTTGCCAAACGATGCATCGCACTATGATAGTTCAGCCGCGAGTTACGTTGTTGTTTGGGAAACGCACCCCTGATCTTTTAATCCCTGTTTATTCGCCAATCCTGTTCTGTGGACATGTTTATATGTGTTACTATAGAGACATGGTACACTCCTGCCAATCAAAAAGTGGGTGGGGAAACTGCGCTCCTACGTTACGTTGCGGTGGGCCTCAAAATCACCGGGATTTGGATCCTATTTTAACGTCCGGAAATGTAATTAAAAAAAGACGTGTTGTGTTTCTGTCAGTTCAATATGACAGTGGACGCACTATACTACACACACTTCTGTCTATACAGCGCACAGAAGATGATTTTCATCATTTTATTCATTTATTTTGCCACACATGCAGTGAACTTGCTTGGCTGATTGGTTGATTTGATTGATTAGTTGGGTTGATTGATTGGTTGATTGATTGCTTGTATTTTTGATTGGTTGGTTGGTCAGTCCATTGATTGATTGACTTATTGATTGCTTGATTGATTTATTGCTTGGATAATTGGTTGCTTGGTGGATTGATTGCTTGGTTTGTTGATTGGTTGGTCGGTCAGTCAATTGATTATAAGACCATGAAAGTGTTTTTTGCCCTTGCTTGCATATTAGACTGTTGTTGGAGACCTTTACAACCAAAATATGACCCTATTTATTGTATAATAGGGGCTCTTTAAGTTGGTTGATTGATTGATTTTGATTTGATTAGTTGATTTATTTATTGCTTGGATGATTGGTCAATTTGATTGATTGGTTGGTTGATTGCTTGGTTGATTGATTTGGTTGGTTGGTTCATTGATTGGTTGGTTGATTGCTTGGTTTGTTGATTGCTTGGTTTGTTGATTGGTTGGTTGATTGATTTGGTTGGTTGGTTGATTGATTTGGTTGGTTGGTTGATTGATTGGTTGGTTGAATGCTTGGTTTGTTGATTGCTTGGTTTGTTGATTGGTTGGTTGATTGATTTGGTTGGTTGGTTGATTGATTGGTTGGTTGATTGCTTGGTTTGTTGATTGGTTGGTTGATTGATTTGGTTGGTTGGTTGATTGATTGGTTGGTTGAATGCTTGGTTTGTTGATTGCTTGGTTTGTTGATTGGTTGGTTGATTGATTTTGTTGGTTGAATGCTTGGTTTGTTAATTGCTTGGTTTGTTGGTTGGTTGGTTGATTGGTTGGTTGATTGATTTGGTTGGTTTGTTGATTGGTTGGTTGATTGATTTGGTTGGTTGGTTGATTGATTGGTTGGTTGGTTGATTGCTTGGTTTAATTGATTGGTTGCTTGGTTGATTTGGTTTGTTGATTGCTTGGTTGGTTGATTGCTTGGTTTAATTGATTGGTTGCTTGGTTGATTTGGTTGGTTGATTGGTTGGTTTGTTAATTGCTTGGTTTGTTGGTTGGTTGGTTGATTGATTGATTTGGTTGGTTGATTGATTGATTGGGTTGGTTGGTTGATTTGGTTGGTTGATTGGTTGGTTTGTTAATTGCTTGGTTTGTTGGTTGGTTGGTTGGTTGATTGATTTGGTTGGTTGGTTGATTTGGTTGGTTTGTTGATTGGTTGGTTGATTGATTTGGTTGGTTGGTTGATTGCTTGGTTTGTTGGTTGATTGCTTGGTTTGTTGGTTGATTGATTTGGTTGGTTGATTGATTGGTTGGTTGGTTGGTTGATTGCTTGGTTTGTTAATTGATTGGTTGCTTGGTTGATTTGGTTTGTTGATTGCTTGGTTTGTTGGTTGATTGATTTGGTTGGTTGGTTGATTGCTTGGTTTGTTAATTGGTTGGTTGATTAATTGGTTGGTTGATTGCTTGGTTTGTTGATTGGTTGGTTGATTGATTTGGTTGGTTGATTGCTTGGTTTGTTGATTGGTTGGTTGATTGATTTGGTTGGTTGGTTGGTTGATTGATTTGGTTGGTTGATTGATTAATTGGTTGGTTGATTGCTTGGTTTGTTGATTGGTTTGTTGATTGATTTGGTTGGTTGATTGCTTGGTTTGTTGATTGGTTGGTTGATTGATTTGGTTGGTTGGTTGGTTGATTGATTTGGTTGGTTGATTGATTAATTGGTTGGTTGATTGCTTGGTTTGTTGATTGATTTGGTTGGTTGATTGGTTGGTTGATTGCTTGGTTTGTTAATTGCTTGGTTTGTTGGTTGGTTGGTTGATTGATTTGGTTGATTGCTTGGTTTGTTAATTGCTTGGTTTGTTGATTGATTGATTTAGTTGGTTTGTTGATTGATTGATTGGTTGATTGCTTGGTTTGTTGATTCCTTGATTTGTTGGTTGATTGATTTAGTTAGTTGGTTGATTGATTGGTTGGTTGATTGCATGTTTTTTTAATTGCTTGGTTTGTTGGTTGGTTGGTTGATTAATTTGGTTGGTTGATTGATTAATTGGTTGGCTGATTGATTAATTGGTTGGTTGATTGCTTGGTTTGTTGATTGGTTTGTTGATTGGTTGATTGATTGATTGATTGGTTGGTTGATTGCTTGGTTTGTTGATTGGTTTGTTGATTGATTGATTGGTTGGTTGATTGCTTGGTTTGTTGATTGCTTGTTTTGTTGATTGGTTGGTTGATTGATTGCTTGGTTTGTTGTTTGGTTGGTTGGTTGATTTTAATGATTTGATTTGATTTATTTTGATTTGATTTATTGATTTGATTGGTTGATTGATTTATTGCTTGGATGATTGGTCAATTTGATTGATTGGTTTGTTGTTTGGCTGGTTCCTTGATTTGAATGGTTTGATTTGGTTGATTGATTGATTGATTTGATTTGATTGATTGATGTATTGATTGATCTTTTTCAATGGCTGCTCTTGTGCTCCGTGGATCTAAATGTGTGCATCAGTTTAACACACTGATGGGTGTGAGTGTGTGTGAGTGTGTGTGTGTGTGTGTGTTTATGTCTGCCATAGGGCTGCACAGTAAATTAATCTTGCCCTAGCCATATCTCTGAATGAAGAAGTTCTGATGTTTCCAAACATGCACTGAATCTGAAGGACTGCATCACTGCATGTCTGCACTGCAAACCAGCTGCAGGTCTTGTTGCATTAAATGCGAGTGCAGTGGCTTTGGCCACAGCCTGGATGAGCCAGAGATCTGATGTGTAGTAGCCGTTGAGTGTGTTTGGATGTTCTGGTCTTATTCATTTATTTATTGTAGTGCACTTTTATCTTGTATGTGTCTGATTTTTTGCAACTGAGTTCATGTGGATCTGCATGTTTGTATGTGTCTGCACGGTAGGGGTGGGAATCTTTACGGTATTTGACCCAAAACAATTCTTGACCTACATTTTTTCTATTTCATTTTTAGCTGTGCAAATGCGTATTTCCAACTTTGCATTTTTACCAAAATTGGAGTTTATATGCTTGTGTTTATGATTGGAATCGATCTAAGACAGTATTGATGTCTTAAAAATGATCAATTTTATCAAAAAGGATAGTTCACCCAGAATTAAAAATTGTCATTGTTTGCTCACCTTTCACTTGTTTTAAACATTTGAGTTTCTTTCCTCTGGTGAATGCACAATAAAAGGAATTTTGAAGAAAGGTGGAAATCTGTAACCATTGACTTCCATAGTATTTGTTAGATATAGAAGTCAGTGGTTGCAGATTTTCAGCTTTCATCATAATAATTTATTTTGTGTTTAACAGACGATTGTCTATTAATATATAGACAGTTTCAGGTGCACGTTAGTTTGGGCTGAAATAAAATAATCTGTGACTGCACTTTATTCAGTAAATACTTTTATGGAGCAGCACAATTTATAATTTGCATACAGCAACAGCACTGACTTTATTTGTTAAGTTTATTAAATTAACTTTTATTTGACATATAACAGAATGTTTAAGTGGACAAAAGAAGTATAGAATAGCTAAAATCAATTTTGAAGATTGCCAGATTGTCATTTTTTAAAATCTGAAATTGTGCCTCTCTTAAAATGTTGAGCGTTAAATGAATCCAATCTATGTTCATTAAAATTAAATAATTGCAGAAAAACACATTGCTAGTACTGTATGACATTGAGGAACATCAATATTCATCTTAAAGTGACATTTGAAGGCTTAACAAGTAATTAGGCAAGGGTAATTAAGTCATTGTATAACAGTGGTTTATTCTGTAACCTAAAAAAAATAAAAATAAAAAATAATAATATATACAGGGAGTGCAGAATTATTAGGCAAGTTGTATTTTTGAGGATTAATTTTATTATTGAACAACAACCATGTTCTCAATGAACCCAAAAAACTCATTAATATCAAAGCTGAATACTTCTGGAAGTAGTTTTTAGTTTGTTTTTAGTTTGAGCTATTTTAGGAGGATATCTGTGTGTGCAGGTGACTATTACTGTGCAGAATTATTAGGCAACTTAACAAAAAACAAATATATCCCCATTTCAATGATTTATTTTCACCAGTGAAACCAATATAACATCTCAACATTCACAAATATACATTTCTGACATTCAAAAACAAAACAAAAACAAATCAGTGACCAATATAGCCACCTTTCTTTGCAAGGACACTCAAAAGCCTGCCATCCATGGATTCTGTCAGTGTTTTGATCTGTTCACCATCAACATTGCGTGCAGCAGCAACCACAGCCTCCCAGACACTGTTCAGAGAGGTGTACTGTTTTCCCTCCTTGTAAATCTCACATTTGATGATGGACCACAGGTTCTCTATGGGGTTCAGCTCAGGTGAACAAGGAGGCCATGTCATTAGTTTTTCTTCTTTTAGACCCTTTCTTGCTGTGGAGTACTTGGACGCGTGTGATGGAGCATTGTCCTGCATGAAAATCATGTTTTTCTTGAAGGATGCAGACTTCTTCCTGTACCACTGCTTGAAGGTGTCTTCCAGAAACTGGCAGTAGGACTGGGAGTTGAGCTTGACTCCATCTTCAACCCGAAAAGGCCCCACAAGCTCATCTTTGATGATACCAGCCCAAACCAGTACTCCACCTCCACCTTGCTGGCGTCTGAGTCGGACTGGAGCTCTCTGCCCTTTACCGATCCAGCCACGGGCCCATCAAGACTCACTCTCATTTCATCAGTCCATAAAACCTTAGAAAAATCAGTCTTGAGATATTTCTTGGCCCAGTCTTGACGTTTCAGCTTGTGTGTCTTGTTCAGTGGTGGAGGTTTTTCAGCCTTTCTTACCTTGGCCATGTCTCTGAGTATTGCACACCTTGTGCTTTTGGGCACTCCAGTGATGTTGCAGCTCTGAAATATGGCAAAACTGGTGGCAAGTGGCATCTTGGCAGCTGCACGCTTGACTTTTCTCAGTTCATGGGCAGTTTATTTTGCGCCTTGGTTTTTCCAGACGCTTCTTGCGACCCTGTTGACTATTTTGAATGAAACGCTTGATTGTTGGATGATCACGCTTCAGAAGCTTGGCAATTTTAAGAGTGCTGCATCCCTCTGCAAGATATCTCACTATTTTTGACTTTTCGGAGCCTGTCAAGTCCTTCTTTTGACCCATTTTGCCAAAGGAAAGGAAGTTGCCTAATAATTATGCACACCTGATATAGGGTGTTGATGTCATTAGACCACACCCCTTCTCATTACAGAGATGCACATCACCTAATATGCTTCATTGGTAGTAGGCTTTCGAGCCTATACAGCTTGGAGTAAGACAACATGCATAAAGAGGATGATGTGCTCAAAATACTCATTTGCCTAATAATTCTGCACTGCCTGCATATATAATAATAATAATAATAATAATATATATATATATATATATATATATATATATATATATATATATATATATATATATATATATATATATATATATATATACACATACATACATACAATTGAAGTCAGAATTATTAGCCCCCATGAATTATCATGATGACAGTAAATAATATTTGACTAGATATTCTTCAAGACACTTCTATACAGCTTAAAGTGACATTTAAAGGCTTAACTAGGTTAATTAGGGTAACTAGGCAGGTTAGGGTAATTAGGCAAGTTATTGTATAATGATGGTTTGTTCTGTAGATTATTGAAAAAATATACAGCTTAAAGGGGCTAATAATATTGACCTTAAAATGGTTTTTAAAAAAAATTAAAAACTGCTTTTATTCTAGCCGAAATAAAACAAATAAGACTTTCTCCAGAAGAATAAATGTTATCAGACATACTGTGAAAATTTCCTTGCTCTGTCAAACATAATTTGAGAAATATTTAAAAAAGAAAAAATAATTAAAAGGGGGCGAATAATTCTGACTTACACTGTATATTCTTAAGGTGGCTAATAATATTGACCCTAAAAATGTAAAGGCTTTCCAGTATAAAAAATATTCTAGAAAATACTGTGAACATTTCCATTCAATGTTTGAAAAAGTAAAAAAGAGTGCAAGCTAATTTGTCAAGCACCTGCCAACACTTATTATTTTTCTCTTTTCATCGTCTAATTTGAGTACAGAATCGATTCTGAACATTTATGAATCGATTCTGAATCACAATGCATAGATGAATCAGTTGTTTCCTCCCACCCCTACTGGACAGTCAGATTGAGCATCTGTGTGTTAGGCATGGGCCGGTATAAGAATCCTGTCGGTATGATAACCCATGACAAAAATATCACAGTTTCATGTTATCACGCTATTGTGATTGCAGCTTTATAATATGCTCTTTTTAAATGTCTGGGGAAAAAAACAACAACTTGTTTTCCATTAATCAAGATACATTTTATTTTAATCCTTGGATTGCCTCTCTACTAAACGGTTGACCATGTTTTTACTGTTTTAAATAATGATTGTTTTAAAGAATGGCTTACACACGCACGCACGCACGCACGCACGCACGCACACACAGCATTGTTGGTTTACACTACTACACTTGATTTTGGTTTTATTGTAAAACAAACTAGCAAGAAAGCATGTTAACTGGAATCTGAAATATGTTATGGCGTACTTCAAAAATTAAAGATGATTTAGTATTCAGAAATGTTTTATTTTCAATATACATTTAAAAAAATTGGTCTAACACTTCATATTTTCAGATTTTTCATAGTATATGTATTAATTCCGGTACTTTTACCATAAACTGACATATCAACCATTTGGTAGAGGCTGATATTTTAGAAATGATGGGATGTGTTGAAGAAAAATGCATTGAGTGTGTTAACTAGAGACATTAGGAGCTAAGAAATGCAATCAAACATTTTTTTTCTTGGTGGGGTAGTTAAAGGGTTAAGGAACATGTCGATTATTTTGGAGCAGTAAACATGTCAGGCTAAATAACTCAAAGAAATCATTGACCTCATTAGTTTCGAAAACACTGATTCCTTTATGAAAAGGCGTCTTTGGAGATCTTTCTTTTCTGTGGATATAAAGTAAAGCCTCTGCACTGTTCAGCTCTACAGCATGCTGGATGTTGCTTTACAAGAGATTTGTCTTTCAAAAGAAACATGATGAAACATGACCTGTAGATTTTCATGTGGAGGGTCAAGTTCTTCTGGAGATACTGCTGCCCTAAAAAAACTAAATAAAATAATCATATACATGGGAATAGTATAACAAAAAATATCTTAATCCAAACCTTGAAACCATTTATCATCCCATGCCTGTCTGTGAGTTGAACGTTTGTGTTTTCCTTTGCAGGGGGAACCGGGAGAGCTCGAGCCGGGCGTCCAGCAGCCGTCAGAGCAGCACAGACAGTGATATGAAGAGTCTGGAGCCGCGTCCGTGGAGCAGCACAGACTCCGACAGCTCCAACCGCACGCTCCGACCGCCCGTCACTAAAGCCAGCAGCTTCAGCGGCATCTCCATCCTCACACGCGGAGACAGCCTGGGCAGCAAGGGCTCGCAGGGCAGCGCCAGGGGCTCACGCACAGGTACACACTTACATTCGCCTTTATTTGTGTTGCACTTTTCACAATAATTGGCTTTATGCACGGCAAGGGTTTTTCAGATACCCATAAACTTCCGGTGAAAGGTTGATCTTTCAATTTCATAAAGTTCCTTTTACACCATTTTTAATGTAATGTTATTCAAATATCATTTAAATAGACTGTTTACCTATTGCACATGCACGTTTGTTATTGTAGGCATGGGGCTTGCATGCACAACAAGTTTGTGACACGCTCACGTTTTCTAAACACACCTAGTTGAAAACAACTTTTCAGAATGCCGCAAGTGAGCCGCGTGACTAGAACTAACCCAGCTTCACACTTTGTATGGAATATACCCACTTCAATAATAACAATAGACTACCTCAGACAAATGCAGCATCTCACTGTAATCTTGGAATTAATCTAGATTAAAATGGCTCATTTGAATTCTGCTGAAGGCGTTCAGAATATGTGTGCTGCCCAAATAATGACTAAAAGTAAGTCTTTGAGAACGGGTTTCTCAAGCCAGGTGGTGCATTAGACCAGGGGCTCATCTCCTGTTTCCAAAATGCATCACAAACTGCTTGAGGAACTGTTCTACTATGATAATTGGTGATGAAAATAAATGATGTTTAATAAGATGTACTTGTGTTTACTCACTGTTTATTCAGTAAAACATCAATGTTGAACTGTAGGCCTACGTAAGCTCCAAACCATTTTTGATGACCTTAATCTGACTAAAGTCACAACTAAAGTAAACAGAAATGGAATTAAGACGTGGAGTATGCAGATATTAGTGGCATTAGTGAAGGAAACACCGCAAACTGCTACTGTCATGTAGGACTTTTCACCATATTTCCGACAAGATCCACACATGCGGCTGTCAGTAAAGGACCACACACACACACACACACATCGCGACATGCGGAAGTGTTTTCTTTCCATTCTGCGTGCGTTATTAAATTCCATAACACTCTCACCAGTCCTTACTCCTTATTTGCGTCTAATACCCCAGTTTGTCACGGGGGCATGAATGAAATGTTCATGAGTGAATGTGAAACTGCCGAACTGCAGTTAAAGTCACCCAAAATGACAGGAAACACTTACAGTAAAGCACTTCACGTAAACACCTTCATTATATTATTGTCTATTAAGGCGAATAACCAGACTACAGATGTCCATGTAAGCGTAGTCAGTCGTGTCTTCGAAGTGAGTGAAAGATCCAGAAGAGCATCCTGCTGATTTGATTCAGAAGGTTTGTCAGACGGCTCACCGGTTTGACTTTCATTCACCGTCATTCATTTTAAAAAGCACCCGCTCCATTTTATCTGTAGATGTTTTACTGGAGCACATAAATCTACAGGTGCCTGATAGTTAGATGTGGAGCTCACATTCATCAGATTCACTCTAGTGAACTGCATCCCTGTCAGCACGTCACGTTTGATGTGCTCATTTCACAGTAGGAACACACACAGGTTCCAAGACTCGTTCTCGCCACCTACAGTGCAATTCGGTCAGGTCTACATCCACGCTAAAATATCAAGGTGAAAGTCATCATAGCTTGCGTAGAATAGACCCAGCTCCCAACCCAACTTTGACAATAGATTAACGACGATATTGTTTTTTATCGCCCGATAAGAGTCTCGCATTATAGTAATATAAGCAAATGACCCAATACTGTAGTTTTCTACAAGTGTAGTGTATATTAAACCGCAATACATCAGCATTTACAGTAGAACACTTAAGTATACTACAGTTTTAATTATCCTACATTATGCATTTGTCTATGAGTTATGGAAATGTGTTATTAAACTGTTTGTAGATGTGATCTGTTAAGTAGGCATTGAAGCTGATGTGGCATTAAGCTTTAAACACTGGCTTTGCTGAATGTGCTGGAGAAAACAGTCCTGCTCAGCACAACACAGCAGCTAATTCATCATATCAAAGCCATGATCTTATTATATCTGTAGAACAAAGAGTGCGTAATAGGAGGGCTGAAATCCTGAAGCTTCTACATGCATCTTAAAGCGCTTTTAGATAAGCATGACTTATTATTTTGCCACAACATGTTTAAAACAAAGAAGTCCCTTTCGAAAATGTCCCCATCCTCTACCCTGCCAAACAAAGACGTTTGAAATAACCTGATTGATAGAGTGTGTGTGGTACAGCATGTTCAAGTCCACAATTATCAGTAAGTACCTGTATGTATGTTTTTTTATTAACGCTGTTCTGTGTGTGTGTTTATCGCAGGTCTTCCTACAATCACTCCGGATCTCTGTCCTCCATCGCAGCAGGGCCGCGGGCTCCTGCCGTGTCCCCAAAACTGCCCGTCTGGAGCCCCGCAGCCCCCGAACCAACCACCGGCCCCGCCGCTGCTGCCCACCCCGACACACACACACGCCATCAGCGCACACAATCACATGATGCCTCAGGTACACACACAATATATGGTTTCAGCATCAATATCACAATGTGTGCATCTGCAATATTCACATTTCAAGATATGCAATTATAGTTGATCAGGAGCAGCAGGCTATGCAGTTTGAAGAGGTTGGTTAGGTTTAACAGAGTGAAAGATTGAGTTTTAATGGGCTGTTTCCACTGAGTGGCGTGGTACGGTATGGTTCAGTTTATTTTTATGTCCATTTCCACTGTCAAAACGTACCTAAAAGCGAACCATACCGTACCACTTAGTGATAATCCTTTCAAACGGGTACCTAGCACAACAAAAGTGTACTAAAAGGCGGAGCTAGACGTGTGGCTGAACGCTATTGGTTTACAGAGAAACATCACTAGCGCGTGCACAAGCCAGGAGAATGAAAACACTGGCCATTTTTAAAAACACAGCCGAGACATTACACCACACTAATATATACATATAATAACGAGCCATGGGGTCTGTTCTTCATACGTGGATTTCTCAATTAGCTGGATTTGGATATTGACGATTTGAGATGATCCAGGATCGTTTAGTTCTTTAAAACTCATCTGAGACTTGTTGTAATAGCAACAGTTCTGGTAGGTCAAACCTGCATGGGAGCAAGCTCATTTCATATAAACAGGATTAGATCTGATCAGTTCAAGCAAAGATAATACTGACAGTATGTACTAAATGCTGATATTTTCTTACAGTAGTTATATACACTTGGGAAAATAGTATATATATATATATATATATATATATATATATATATATATATATATATATATATATATATATATATATATATATATATATATTTATTTTTTTTATTTTTTTCCAGATTTAATATAAGTCTTTTGTGTCCCCAGAATGTGTCTGTAAAGTTTCAGCTCAAAACACCCATCAGATTATTGATTATAGCGTTCACTAGTTTGTGTTTTATAGCTCTCAACAGCTTTTTGCTGTTTTTGTGTACTGCGCCTTTAAGGCTAGTCCTCCCCGCTCACCATTCCCATGTGCCTGTCAGCATGCCTCAGGCTGCGTCCGAAACCGCATACTTCCATACTATACAGTACGCTTAAATCAGTATGCGAGCCGAGTAGTATGTCCGAATTCATAGAATTCGAAAATCAGTATGCGAGAAGTACCCGGATGACTTACTACTTCCGGCGAGATTCTGAAGTGCGTATCCCATGGACGCTGCGCTATCCCATGATGCCCCGCGAGGGAATTCATGAATGGACGTGAAGCGACGCAACTGACGCAGGTAGGTCACGTGACCATGACAAAATGGCGGATGTAGTACGTCCGAATTCCATTCATACTGCTCACATTCATACTGTATAGAACGTACTTTTCTAACGGCCGAGTAGTACGTTTAAATTCAAATGCAGTACCTACTGAGTAGTAGGCGGTTTCGGACGCAGCCTCAGTCTCCGCCCTCGGCTGCCTCAGACAACTGACAGACATAAAAGAAGCAGATCTCACGTAACGTTTGTGAGAAATACTACAGTAAGAACTTTACTAATGAGTATTTGATGTATTTGTTGTGGAGCTGCAACGATAAGCCACACACAATGTCTTACAAAGTTCACGCGCACACACACAGCGCGGACATGCACACACACCGACAGCGCGCGCGTTTAGCTTTGCACTGTTTTTGCATGCAAATGTGACAGGATACAGGTTAATCTCCACTGCTGTATGGATATCTGTTACGTTAATGTACAAAATAAACCAGATTTAACGTCCACAAACCGGGATTGAAGCGTCTTGTATAATTGTTCTGACACGCGGCTGTGCTGATGAAGTAAATCTGAAGTAAATCGCTGTAATTTATTACACACATGCACTGATTTAAAACATTTTAAACTTGTCAAACTCACTCTTGATCTGATGATGATTGATGATCCTAGCTAACTGAACAGACCTTTTATTACCGGTTGCTTTGCGCACGTCCTGTCTTGTTGATAGGATTATAAACGTTACTACGGAGACATGTTAATACGCAGCTGTCAATCAATATTGGTGGGCGGGGGGACCGCACTCCTACGTCAAGTTGCGGTCGGTCTCAAATCCGCTCCAAGTGGTCCGTTTTTATGTTGTTAAATTGAAAGAATAGGACTGAGTGTGTTTATATTATCCCAATATGATGTTCTATACACTACACCTACACATGTGTCTGTCCAAACAGCTTGACAAGTAGATTTTTCACCATAGGTGCCCTTTAAAAAAAAAAAAAAAAAAAAGCATAATAATTTATGCAGTTTTGCACGTCTTTTGACAGCTAATATGCCTGTGATTTGATGCTTTGCAAAAGTTGCAGAAACTTTTACCGATATCAAAATGTTTTTTTGATGCAAAATTAATTTATACAGTTATTCCTTACGCAGATTCCAAAACTTGAGTAGGCCTAGGCTACTATAATAAAGAAAATCTTCTCTAAATGTAGAACTAAATACATTGATATGCATTGAAATACATAATAAATACTCTTGACACATGAAAGTGTAAAGCCTGCAGCTCACAACAAATGTGGAAAGTTATTGCGCGTCATATTTAACAAACCATTTACTGCTAATTCTATGTAATTTTGCTCACATGAATAATTGAATATTAATCAGATGATGTCATTACGCTGCTGTGCCATCAGCCAATCATTGCATTGCTGATCATGATTTGGAGGATAGATAGATCTGTTCTTCACAGCACACGCAGCGATCTCAGATCAGTTCATCCAGACATTTTAATCTGATTCGCAAACTTGTTTGAGGAACCAAATTAGCCAGAGATCAGTTATCAAGATTAACAGATCCAGGATCTGCCAAATCATCTTAGATCGTTTAAGTGAGGTACGAAGAACGGACCCATGGTCGACCTGAACTCAAACAAACTTTGTCGTTGTCTTGATTAACTAAGCCAAGAAAGTCGATCTGCCGTGTCCTGTTGTTGCTTTACGAAGCCGCTTAAAGTGCAAGTGGTTTCAGTTTCACTACTTTCACAACTTTCACTAATGACGGAATGACTCTCTAACAGAGCCTACATGTGCTGGTGAAGATTAAAGACACAGATGAGAGGTTTGCTTTGACTGTGGGCTATATGTTGCGTGTTTTTTTTTAAATAAGGACTAAATGTAATGTGTATTTATATAGCGCATTTATTGTGTATGGCCATACACCCAAAGCGCTTCACAATCATGAGGGGAGTCTCTCCATACCACCACCAGTGTGTAGCATCCACTTGGATGATGCGACGGCAGCCACAGGACAACGGCGCCAGTGCGCTCACCACACACAATGCATGCTGTGTGTAGTTTTTCTGTAATTGGTAACATATTGGAGACTGTAAAGCCCGTCACACACCGGATGCGCCGCTCAGCGCCACGACACGGCGCGCACATGACAGTTGAAAGTATCGCACACCAGACGCGCACATTTGCAGGCTATTTAAAACGAAACTAATCAGATGGCGCTCTGTGGCGCGGCAGAATTATGAACCGTGTCCTTAGTCGTGGCTGGGCGCCGCGGACAGCCGCCAACAGCCGCCGACTTGCGGCGCCGGTGTGTGTACTCTGATTGAAACCTATTTTTAGAATTCTGAAATGCGTGGCGCTGCGCGGCGCGTCGCCGAGCGGCGCTTCTGGTGTGCGACCTGCTTAAGGCTCTATATGTGTTCATATACGTTCATTTACTTATTTATTTATTTTATATAATTGCAGACGTTACAGTAGGCTATTTCACACCGTCATTGATCTGCAGTTATAATCAAATCATGTTCATAGAACGGTTAGTAATGAACATTTATACACAAGTATTTATATGTATAACGCATCCGTGTTGTGAGAAGTGCTTTTCATATGATATGTAAACGACCTGTAGAACTTTGACATTTTCTCGAGCGAGAATGACATCATCTGAAACTTTCTGTCATACACCACAGCCATCAAAAGAGTACCATTGGTACCCTTTCAGCAGTGGAAACGCAAGCCTGATAAAGGTGATCCGTACTGTACCACTCAGTGGAAACGGACCATAAGAGTGACTGAGCTTTTCTAGAAAGTTTAAACATTTGGGCACAAGAAATGATGATGTTTAGAGGTGTAACAAACATTATCTGTATTTAATTATTTAAACAATTTATGCAAAAAAAAACTCGCTTCATGTTGACGTATTATTGAAGTTGGGAACAATATTTTTACTTGATATAAGCATTTTTAGAGATTTAGACTAGAAACGAGAACAAGCAAAATAAGAAAAGTCATTTTGTAATTGTGATAATTATTATTATTTACCTGAATACTGTTATCTCCCTGCGTTCATGTGGGTTTCCTCCAGGTGCTTCGGTTTCCCCCACAGTTCAAACACATGTGGTACAGGTGAATTGGGTAGGCTAAATTGTCCGTAGTGTATGAGTGTGAATG
Organism: Danio kyathit; assembly: GCA_903798195.1. Taxonomy (NCBI): domain Eukaryota; kingdom Metazoa; phylum Chordata; class Actinopteri; order Cypriniformes; family Danionidae; genus Danio; species Danio kyathit. Next base: position 71,775,346 of record LR812524.1, on the reverse strand, counting down.
AGAGTGTGTGGATGTTTCCCAGAGATGGGTTGCAGCTAGAAGCTGCGTAAAACATGTGCTGGATAAGTTGTCGGTTCATTCCGCTGTGGCGACCCCGGATTAATAAAAGGACTAAGCCAAAAAGAAAATGAATGAATGAATGAATACTGTTAATATTGAATATGGACTTAAATAGTTAGCTATTCAATAGTTAGCTATTCAAACCATCTTGTGAAACTGTTTTCATATTATAATATTTATTGCAACAAAAATTAAATATCGCAAAATCAGATTTTATTTCCATTATTGTGTAGCCATAACACACACACACACACACACACACACACACACACGCACGCTCCAGTCTCACCTCATTTAGACTGCACCAAATTAACTAGCAAACAGGTGCATGCTGGAAAAAGCTTCTTAACACACACACACACACACACACACACACACACGGACACAAGCCAAATCCCAATTCTCCTCCTCAGCCCTTCCCCTTACCCCTACCCCTCGTTTTGCACGTTCACGTGAAGGGGTCAGGGATGTCCCAATTCTCTTTATCTTGAAGGCGTAGGGCTAAAGGGAAGCGCTAAGGCCCAATCCCAATTCTATTTTTGTACCCCTTCCCCTTGGCCCTTGAAACCGAGTGTGAAGAGGAAGGGCTTCAAAATGTACCCCTAAGAATTGGGACAGCACTACAGCACCTGCACACGTCATCAGATGTCATCACCATCTCTTGCTTCATATGAGATCAGACGATCGCGACTGCTGTCCCATTTCTTAGGGGTACATTTTGAAGCCCTTCCCTTCTCTGTTTCAAGAGCCAAGGGAAAGGGGTAGGGGTACATAAATAGAATTGGGATTGAGCCATAGACAGACACACAGACTTGCTTTCACATCCCAGTGGGAACTCTTCTAGACGTAGTGATGTTTTTTCTGTACAGACTGTTTATTCTCTCCTCTCCCAACCCTCACAGAACAATTCATATTCATTAACAGATTAGGCAGGAAGCTTTCGTGAGATGTTCAAATGTGCGTACGAAAAAAGTACACAAATTATTAGTGAATGAGAGCCAGTGTCCTCTAACATTTGCCTTCCTCTTTCCTCTGTTTTCCCCCTGTTGTGTGTGCAGCCGGTGGCGTCTCTGCAGGCGTCTGCGCAGGCTGTGTCTTATTCAAACCCTTCGTGCCCTCAGGTCCTCCTGCCTGTTTCTCCTTCCCAGCAGTACAACATGGTACTACAGCACTGCTTCTGTCTGCTCTCTGTCCTCCATCTGCCTTCTAATGCACTGTAAACAATATCTGTCAATCAACACTTTCTGTATTTTGGGTTTGTTTGTAGTGGTGAGTTGCATTATGGGATGTTGATCTCTGCTCGGTCCACTTCTGATGATGAAAATTCAACTCAACAGTTTAACAAAGTGACTTTTATTGACATTTTAGTAAGTCTGAAATAATTTAATGAATAGCTAGTAATATCTAGAGAAATAAGTCTGTAAAAGAACTGAAAATGTTCTGCAGTTTATTACAAGGTTTCTGTAGAGTAATATACAACACAAAGACTATAGACTGATTTCACACGGCCACCATTATTAACAGCGAACTCAAGGCTGCGGTGGGAAGAAACCCGGAAGTATAGACTGAGTCATACAGGAATGTTGTGTAGCTGGCTGTATATCTTATCAGCGAAGAGAAAGTGACACAAATTTATGATTTCAGCGCCTTCCGAGTGACCCTAAGGTCCGTTCTGAATTAATAGTGAAAATAAAAAAGGATATTTGACCTCATTTTCAGCTAAGTTAAGGGAAATGGCACTACTTAGCTGACGTTTTCTTTCCCAAACACACATTTTAGATGCCATTCATCAAACTCAAGTTAATGAACTGAGTCTTTCACTATATTAGACTAGTCACGATACAAAATTTCCGTAATGAAATATAAAAAACGCCAATTTCTCGTTAACATTTAAGATGCTGTTCATGGAGTTCTTAAACAGCGCTGATTGGCCATTGTGTTCACGTGCTCAACAGAAATCACTCTGATTGGCTGTGAAGGTCATCAGTTCACCTCACCGCTGTTTACGGAGTGCAAACACAGACGAGCGATCCGCTGATGAAACGACTGATCTTCACGGCTTTAAAACGCTCCAATATCCGTCCATGTGTGTTTTCAATCTGTAAAGAGCAGCGAGCTGATAACCTTCACAGTCATTCAGTTGAGCACTGGTGAATACTACGGCAAATCAGCGGTGTTTATGAGCACGCTCAGCGGCGCGTAAATGTTAGCGGGAAATTGACGTTTTTAAAACTTCAGTACCAGGACAACACTGTTAAAGACAACACGAAGATGTGCTACAGAGGACAGTGTTTTATCACTCACCGGGTTACATAGGCTGAAGCAGGGAAGCGTCCCCACGGTGTTTACCTGCTGCCCTGGACTGAAGTCTAGGAGGACACTTAAGTGTATCACTCTTAAAGAGATTGTGACGTTGTTTGACGCCTAATATGCTTTTAATTGTTTAAATGAAACTGAACGGAATGATATTAAAGTGATGTTTACACCATTTCTGCATTTTGAAGTCACAGCAGCAGCTGGAGGTTTATAGCACACAGCATGTTGTTGCAATGTTTACAGTGCTGATCCTATACTTCCGGCTTTCTTCCCACCGCAGCCTTGCTTTCGTGTTCTAAAATGGCGGTCGCGTGAAATAAGCGTATAGAATACACAAGACGTGTAACGGTCAATATGTTGAATGAAGCCCTGCCTACTAGTACAAGAGCCAATCATTGATTGATATTGACTGATGTTTCTCTGGGGAAAAGCTCGGACCAGACGTGTGCTTTTATGACAGTTTGGTGGTCAACAAACACACTGGAATCGCACAGACATTAGAAATATGTCTAGATAAGGCTTGAAATCTGTCCTTTCAAATGAACCAAGTGCGATTGAAAACAAAAGTTTTTTTGGATTTGTAAACGGTATGAAAGGAACGCAAGGTATAGTCTGTCCTGTCAAACGCACATCACATGACAGCAACTACTCAAACGCCCACAAACTTGTAAACAAAGAGTCGCTGTCATTTCTGGAGGAGATTCACCATCAAGACCAAGTTGTGGATTACTTCAGAAGAGCAGCACGATCTGACGATCATTATCCAGAGGATGATCATGTGTAACATGACCATAAGTGAGGTCGATGTTGTGATCTCAGTCCTTTTGACTGTGCATTATCTCGGGCAATCTGAAAATATTTAGATTTTGTTTGATTTGAATGTTTGGAAACTAAATTATGAGACAGCCGTTTAATTTTATCTGTGGTTCCAAATATATATTGTAATCAAAAGCTTGACGAACATTAAAACTAACAGGAACAAAGTCTTTGAGAGCTTTTCGTGTTGTCATGTACGCGACACGCAGTTTGAATTGTGAATAAATGGAGAATGATTGACAGGCGCAGCAGTAGGAAGCACTGAAATGAACATAAATTTAACCATGTGAATATTCATCTGTGCTTCACATTAAACTATAGAATGGCTTCAGAACATTTGGGATATAGTAGCCTACATGACACATTTCCAGTGCCTTGTAATAGGCTACCTTCGTGGCTTTTGTTGGCTTATAAATTACACAGAATATAGCGCACGCGCAAGATCGGATGTGGATCGGTGCCAGCTGGCCGATACCCGATCCACCAAAAATATGCGCTATCGAATCGATATCTGATCCAAGTATCGGGATCGGTGCATCCCTAATTTATATAGCGCTTTTCTGGGCACTCAAAGCGATTTCCACCACCACCTCATCTACCACCAGTGTGCAGCATCCACCTGGATGACGCGACGACAGCCATATTGCACCAGGTTTAACGTCTCATCCGAAAGACGGCGCTCACTGAGCAGTATAGAGTCCCCGTCACTATACTGGGGCGTTAGGACCCAAACAGACCACATGTTGAGCGCCCCCTGCTGGCCTCACCACTTCCGGCTAGTTTTCCCTTGTGGTCTCCTATCCAGACACTGACCGGGCGCAGCTCTGCTTAGCTTCAGTGGGTGACCATGTGAGAGTTGCAGAGAGCTAGCTGCCGGCAAATACAGATGTTTTGCCGGCGAAGTCAGATATTCTGCTTTGAAAATGTGCGTTACATACCGGAACGGCTGCCTTAGTTTTGGTTCTTTTAATGCCAGTTTAGCCAATTATATTTCAGCACCCTGGGTTGCCTTGCTGGAAAACCGTGTATTTGATTCATTCAGTCAGGAAGGCTCTCAAAGCCTGCGTCCGTGACTGAAATATGACCTCCGGTGGACAGTAGCAGCCTCCAAAATGAGACTCAGATTCAGAGTTCCACATGAGGTTATTAATTAGCAAATAATATAAATATTACAAGTGTAAACATTAGGTGAGCAGGTCACATTGTAACCTCGTGTCCTAACAACACGCTACGTCAGGGCTATTCAATTGGCGGCCCGCGGGCCGAACCCGGCCTCCGAGGCAATTTCTTCCGGCCCTCCAAATAGTGCGACCAAGACATAAAAAATAAATTTAGTTCAGTCGAAAAACGGCCGCTATAGTTATGAAGTGATGTGCGCCTGTTTAATACAGCACGAGCTGCAAGCTGCGCAGAGCGTGAGTCACCTGACATTCAGGGAGTAGCCGGGCAGCCAAAAATATTTGGATATGTTTGTAGAAAAGGCCTTTCGTACTATGCACTGATATCGTAAATAGGGATGCAACGATTAGCCGACTTCACTATTAACTGCCCTTTAATTCGTCACAATTAATCGTAAAGGCTTCTCTAAGCCGCATTTCTGTTGCACGGAACAAAACGAAACTGCTGCAGTTAAACAAAGTTATGCCAAGTTGCCAACTGTGCCCTAGTATGTACACCGAGGCTAATACGCACGCACACCGGATTAACTATAGCAGCGGCCGTTCCCATATCACGTCTTTTCCGCTTGCAAGTTTGTTGTTTCTAATGTAAGAATATATGACAATATGCGGCACAAGCGGAGCAACGCGCCTGCGTCTTTGCGGGCGCACGCAGTAGAAAACATCTCACGGTGAGAGTTGTGCGTGCCTTTCAGTGCAGTGTGAACAAAAGATATGTTAGACGAATTAATATTAAGATGATTATGTATGCATGAACGCAGATGGCAACAACAGGTCATCTAAATAGCTAATATAAAGCTTGAATTTACATTAGACCTGATAACCGTCAACCATGATTATTCTTCACACTATATAATCGTACAACCAAAATCTATAATTGTTGCATCCATAATTGTTATGCAGTTCAAAAAATAACATGAATGTGTCTGAATGTAGAAGCCTACTTCAGCAATGCACTGCTGTTGTTGTGCTCTGAAATACAACAATTTAATGTTTGTAAAAGAAAAAAAAAATGTCTATTGTACAATGCAGTGATGTGATGTAGTTTCAACATACAATATATTAACATTTTAATGTAGAAAAAGCCAACGTGTGTGTCTTAAGGAGCAAAAATACAACATATGGGCTCTTATATTGCTGTTGTGTTATCACTCGAATAGCAAGTCATATCTCTCTGGCCCTTTGTTTGGGATGCTTTTCATGAACCGGCCCCCATGACAAACTAATTGAATAGCCCTGCGCTACGTGACGAGATACGCAGTGATGAGCAATTTGGCTGTTTGCACCAGACGAAACACGAGAGAAATGTAAATACAGCCATTCAGAAGCACAGAACAGTGCACTCCAGCACAATGGTGAGGTTTATAATCTAACGAATACACATTAAACCTCTTTAACATGATTAAATGTAGATGCTGAATCACTGATCTGTGTTGGTTTGCATCAGTCTCAGCTCTAAAGTTCAATTTCAGATGGTTTATTTTATTCTCCAGAACTCTCTGCTGCTGCTTTCAGTAGTATGGCAATAAATGTCATATAAAATGGCATTCAGACTTACATTATTAGCATTTAACACTGAATAAAGCACACGAGCTGTACCTGAGCTGATCATTGTTTACCTGTGAGAAATAGAAGCAGTTTATAAAATATAAATTTCAGGTGTTGATCAGGTCAAAAACTCAGTTTAGTGTGGAAAATATTTCTTCTATCGCGTATTGTTGCTTTTAGTTAGAAACCGGTTTAAATCAGCCTTAAGGCTCCAGGCACACTCGCGTCAATCTGGCAACTTGAGCTTGTGTGTGTTTATATTCAGGAGTGCAATACTGAGTTCAGCCACTGGGTGTCAAAATTACAGACTGCACCTTTAATCGATCTGTACTAAACTACTAATCATACTACTAACAAACCAATAATACACATGTTTAGCTCAATAAACCAGTGAGTACCTGCTTATTAATTGTTAGTAAGATAGTAAATGTGTTTAGGTTTTGTGTACCTAACTAGTACATCTAGTAACACTAGCAGATCAATAATAGTGTTCTCGTGTGTATGTTTGTGTGTGTGGTGTTTTCATGTGCTCGTGTGCGTGTTTTCATTTTTGTGTGTGTGTGTGTGTGTGTGTGTGTGTGTGTGTGTGTGTGTTCAGGGAGATGAGCTGACTCCAGGTTTCGGGCAGATGTCTCTCAGCCGTCAGGGCTCCAGCGAGGCACCAGAGCCGCCCAGCCTTTACCAGCCTCCGCCCACCGTATTGACCCAGCAATTAACCCAGCATCCTCCACCACAGCCCAGCTACATAATGCCCCCTCCACCCTCTGGATACCAGCCTGCTGCTCCACATACACACACACACCCGCCTCCACCGCCACCACCGCCAGCACAACCCCTCCTGCAGACAGCACCGCCCGCACAGGGATACATGCAGCCGCCTCCACCACCTCAACAGGTACACACACACATATACACACACATACATATATATATATACTCACCAGCCACTTTATTAGGTACACCTTACTAGTACCGGGTTGGACCCCTTTTGCTTTCAGAACTGTCTTAGAGATTTTGCTCCCTATTGTCATGATAGCATCACGCAGTTGCTGCAGATTTGTCGGCTGCACATCCATGATGCCAATCTCCCATTCCACCACATCCCGAAGGTGCTCTATTGGATTGAGTTCTGGTGACTGTGGAGGCCATTTGAGTACAGTGAACTCATTGTCATGTTCAAGAAACCAGTCTGAGATGATTGGCGCTTTATGACATGGTGCATTATCCTGCTGGAAGTAGCCATCAGAAGATGGAGACACTGTGGTCATAAAGGGATGGACATGGTCAGCAACAATACTCAGGTAGGCTGTGGCGTTGACACCATGCTCAATTGGTACTAATGGACCCAAAGTGTGCCAAGAAAATCTCCCCCACACTATTACACCACCACCAGCTGCCCGAACCACTGATACAAGGCAGGATGATCCATGCTTTCATGTTGTTGAGGCCAAATTCTGACCCGACCATCTGAATGTGGCAGCAGAAATGGAGACTCGTCAGACCAGGCAAAGTTTCTCCAATCTTCTATTGTCCAGTTTTGGTGAGCCTGTGTGAATTGTAGCCTCAGTTTCCTGTTCTTAGCTGACAGGAGTGGCACCCGGTGTGGTCTTCTGCTGCTGTAGCCCATCCGCCTCAAGGTTGGACGTGTTGTGTGTTCAGAGATGCTCTTCTGCAGACCTCGGTTGTAACGAGTGCTTATTTGAGTTACTGCTGCCTTTCTATCAGCTGGAACCAGTCTGGCCATTCTCCTCTGACCTCTGGCATCAACAAGGCATTTGCGCCCACAGAACTGCCGCTCACTGGATATTTCCTCTTTGTCGGACCATTCTCTGTAAACCCTAGAGATGGTTGTGCGTGAAAACCCCAGTAGATCAGCAGTTTCTGAAATACTCAGAGCAGCCCGTCTGGCACCAACAACCATGCCACGTTCAAAGTCACTTAAATCCCCTTTCTTCCCCATTCTGATGCTCGCTCTGAACTGCAGCAGATCGTCTTGACCATGTCTACATGCCTAAATGCATTGAGCTGCTGCCATGTGATTGGTTGATCAGACATTTGTGTTATCGAGCAGTTGGACAGGTGTACCTAATAAAGTGGCCCACACAAACACAACCTCACACACACACAACTAAAAACTCTTTCCACTGACTTAGATTCACACCCACTCACACACACTCTTAGACGCGCACTCCACTCTCTCTTGCACAAACAACAGATTTGCACACCCTCTTACACATTCGCACAAACATCGCTGTCTTCCACACACACACACAAACTCATTCTCTCACGCAAACACACTCGCACACACACAAACCACCTCAACCATGTAAAACCTAGATCATACCCTTGTCATTATACATGTGTGTCCTCATAAACCACCAAACCAGTACACACACACACACACACACACACATACACACAGGTCTGCAGCTTGGTTATTAAGGGCTGCTGATATTACAGTGGACTCCAGATGGAGTGTAAAGCCTCACTGTGACTCACTGTTCCTCCATCAGTGGGTGAAGGACTAAACTCCACACCTCAGCATGAGTCACCTCATTAATTACAGCTCAATATAGTAGATCTGCTGGACACTCGCAGATCAATGCTTCACCTTTAACCAGCGTGCACTGATGGCTATTTCTGTGCAGAGCATCATTTATTATCATCTGGTGTGCTGTATAAATGCATTAGAATGAGCCATACACACATGAACGCCGCAGGTGTGTGTGTGAGTGTTTGTTTAAAGCACGTCCTCACCAGGAGAGTGTGATTCAGAAACATCTCAATGCGCTCGTCTTCACAACACTCACACTTCTCCTGATCCTCACACTTGGTTTTCTAACTAAAGTTTCCCCTCTCCTATGTTCTCCTCAGAGACGGGGCGAGAGTGCTAATGCTTAACACGGGAAATTACAGCTTCATTTTCACCTCCAGACTGAAGCTCGTGATGCGTTTCTCATCTCATGATTTGACTAGAGAGACGGCAATAATGAAGCAACAAACATGACTCAGAGTTACTGCAAGTTTACAGAGTTTTAAAGTGCACACGCTGTAAAACACGTCTCTGCTGTCTCTGACGTGTGTGTGTGTGTGTGTGTTTCAGTTTGAGCACACTGATAATGTTTTCTAACTCTCTGAAACTGAACCTTTCAGGCTTTGAACCTAATTGTGGCGTTTTGGTGACTGTCGCTTTAAATGCAAATGAGATTATGCTCTTTCCAAAGGAGGGCGGGGCTACAAATGACTGTGCGTCACCATAAATCAGGCAGGAAGACATCTGAGCTTTTATTATGCCACAGTCTAGCACTTCTAACTACTCCGGTTGTGTGTGTGTGTGTGTGTGTGTGTGTGTGTGTGTGTGTGTGTGTGTGTGTGTTGGATTTGGTGGTTTACAAAGACAGAAACCTAGGTATTACAACTTTATATATATATATATGTGTGTGTGTGTGTGTGTGTGTGTGTGTGTGTGTGTGTGTGTGTGTGTGTGTGTGTGTGTGTGTGTGTGTGTGTGTGTATATGTATGTATGTGTGTAGTTGTGTATGTATTTGTGTATGTGTGCGTGTATATCCATGAGTTTGTGTGTGTAAGGATTTGTGTGTGCGTGTGACTGCGAGAGAGAGTGTGTAAGGTTGCGAGTGTGTTCGTGCGTGCGCGTGGTATCAGAGTTGTTGACCTCCTCTCCTCCTCCTCTGTCAGATCCAGGTTCAGTATTACTCCACCGCTGGTCAGTTTCCTCCGTCAGGTCAGCAGTTTCGCTCCATCTCTCATCAGGTGTCGTTTCCCACACAGCGCCCGCAGCCGCTGCCGCCGCCGGCTCCACCCTCCGGTCAGTGTCACACATCACTGCTGCTGTCTGATACACACACACACACACACACACCCTAATAGACAACACTGCATCAACTCCGCTGTACAATAAACTGCAAGCAATGCTTTACTTAGAGATTTTGTCTTGTTTCTAGTCCAAATATCTACAGATTCTTAAATCAAGAAGCATTTTCTAGACAAGCAACAGATATTGTCTTGTTTTCAGAAATAATGAGACGAAATGAAGTGAGTTTTTCTTTAAAGTAAGCAAAATAATCTGCTGATGGGGGAAGGAGAATAATGTCATGTCAAAAGGGAAAACTAGATGTCTCACAATAAAGTGAGCTGTGTGTGTTTGTGTGTGTTTTGTGTGATCAGCTCCGCTTCAGCCCATGATGACCAATCAGCAGCCAGCGTACCAGGGCATGATGGGAGTTCAGCAGCCGCAGAGCAGCAGTATGATGAACACACAGCGCACAGCCATCAACGGACAGATGACGGGCATGATGGTGCAGTACCCGCCCATGCCCTCCTATCAGGTGTGTGTGTGTGTGTGTGTGTTTATATATGTGTGTGTATCTTTGTGTGTTTATACATGTGTGTGTGTGTGTGTGTGTGTGTGTGTGTGTGTGTGAGCGTATGTGTGCAAGAGTGTGTAATATATTGATATATTGTGCAGCTATAGAGTGTGTGTGTTTTTGTGTTTATATATGTGTGTATCTTTGTGTGTTTATACGTGTGTGTGTGTGTGTGTGTGTGTGTGTGAGCGTATGTGTGCAAGAGTGTGTAATATTGATATATTGTGCAGCTATAGAGTGTGTGTGTTTTTGTGTTTATATATGTGTGTATCTTTGTGTGTTTATACATGTGTGTGTGTGTGTGTGTGAGCGTATGTGTGCAAGAGTGTGTGTAATATATTGATATATTGTGCAGCTATAGAGTGTGTGTGTTTTTGTGTTTATATATGTGTGTATCTTTGTGTGTTTGTGTGTGTGTGTGTGTGTGTGTGTGTGTGTGTGTGTGTTAGAATTGCACAATACTGGTGCAATATGCAAGTTGTGTGTTTCTTTTAGTAGTGCGTGTGTGTCAGTGTGTGACGGCTCGGTCCGTGTGTGTGTTTCTATAGATGTGTGTGTGTACAAGGTTGGGTGTGCGAGCGTGCACATGTGTGAGCATGATAATCTATTGATATATTGTGCAGCTATAGTGTGTGTGTGTGTGTGTGTGTGTGTGTGTGTGTGTATATATATATATATCTGTGTGTGTGTGTTTGTTTTTGTGTATTAGGGCTGCATGATACTGGTACAATATGCAGGATGTGTGTTTCTATAGTAGTGTGTGTGTGTGATTGGTCGGTCAGTGTGTGTGTGTGTATATATATATCTGTGTGTGTGTGTTTGTTTTTGTGTATTAGGACTGCATGATACTGGTACAATATGCAGGATGTGTGTTTCTATAGTATTGTGTGTGTGATTGGTCGGTCAGTGTGTGTGTTTCTATAGTAGTGTGTGTTTCTACAGTAGTACGTGTGTCGGTCATTGTGTGTGTGTGTTTGACATTTGGGTTTGTGTGTCCGCAGGTTCCAGTAGCCAATGAGGGTCAGCCAGTGGTGCAGCAGCAGTACCAGCAGCCCGTCATGGTTCCTGCCAGTCAGTCTGTACAGGGAGCCATGCCCACTGCTGCGCCCATGCCAGTCTACTACGGTGTCCTCACACCCACACAGCAGAACAGCACAAGGTACACACACACAGGTTACTGGCGCTTTAATAATGTCAGATGTGCTGGAATAAAGTCATTAAGTGTTGCTGGGATGATAAATCCAGTGTATTGATGATCTGGAATGTGACTTTCACATCCGTTTGTTTGAATGAAAATGGATTTGAATGAACACATTGCGACGCTCTCACACACAAACATGGCAGCGGGCAGGGAAAATGTTGTGCTCTGTGTATATCAATGATAAACAAATAAGTCATAATCTATTATATGTGGTACTGCTTTTATTATTTCACTATCTGTACAACAACATAAGCAAACACACACAAACTTTTCAACGCAGTGGCGCAGTAGGTAGTGCTGTTGCCTCACAGCAAGAACATCGCTGGGCAGCAGGTTCGAACCTCGGCTGGGCTGGGTCAGTTGGCGTTTCTGTGTGGAGTTTGCATGTTCTCCCTGCATTCGCGTGGGTTTCCTCCGGGTGCTCCGGTTTCCCCCACAGTCCAAAGACATGCAGTACAGGTGAATTGGGTAAGCTAAATTGTCCGTAGTGTATGAGTGTGAATGTGTGTGTGTGTGGAAATTCCCAGAGATGGGTTGCAGCTGGAAGGGCATCCGCTGCGTAAAAATCGTGCTGGATAAGTTGGTGGTTCATTCCACTGTGGCGACCCCGCAAGGGACAAAGCCGACAAGAAAATGAATGAATGAATGACACAAACTTTTCAGTCATCCATTGGCTTGTCATCACAGGATAACCAAGTTAAGTGCTATATAGAACCTACAAATAACCTGTAATGTTTCTTAGCATGGTTAAGGGGGCTATCTAGCACAGATTTGCCATGTAGCACTTTGTCCCTACAGTTACAGGGAAAGAACCTCTTTTAGAGCTATTTACTATTTTTTTAGAGGGTAGCGATTAGATGAAAATGGAGAGAATAAATGAAGAGTTCAGATGCAAAACCCTCTAAATCCATCACACCTCTTGTCTTGTAAATGAGCATTTTCTATCAGGCTCCTCTGATTAGGTTTAGAAGTTATAGGTAATGAGAAGGTTATTAGCTGGTAAATAAAATAACTTTTTTCATAAATGTCACTTTAGACAATTCTTTGGTTTTTAACAAGGGAGATTTTCTTTTGCATCAAAACCAGGTAAATCCACTAGTGCTTTTTCTGCAAAAACCTCTAAATCCACCTACTGTAACAAGACAGTGTAATTAGCTGAAAATCACTAAAGATGCAATTAGAAATTATTTTACCAAACATAAAACACATTACACAAACCACCTAAAATATATAAATCTGTCTAGTAAGTGGCTGTTCATTCCGCTGTGGTAGACCAGGGGAAAAGCAGAAGGAAAATGAATGAATGAAATCTGTCAAGTGCATTAATCAACAACAATAAAACTGACATTAATTAAATCTTAACAATCTCTTGTCATTTCTGATATTTGGGATTTAGATTTAATGTATTTAAAACAGATTTAAAACATTGTAGGCTAAGCTTGGTAGATTCAAATAATGTAGTTTAAAATGTTCTGAAACATCAATACAGGCAGTGCAGAATTATTATGCAAATGAGTATTTTGACCACATCATCCTCTTTATGCATGTTGTCTTACTCCCCAATTCAGCATATTAGGTGATGTGCATCTCTGTAATGAGAAGGGGTGTGGTCTAATGACATCAACACCCTATATCAGGTGTGCAGAATTATTAGGCAACTTCCTTTCCTTTGGCAAAATGGGTCAAAAGAAGGACTTGACAGGCTCCGAAAAGTCAAAAATAGTGAGATATCTTGCAGAGGGATGCAGCACTCTTAAAATTGCCAAGCTTCTGAAGCGTGATCATCCAACAATCAAGCGTTTCATTCAAAATAGTCAACAGGGTCGCAAGAAGCGTCTGGAAAAACCAAGGAGCAAAATAAACTGCCCATGAACTGAGAAAAGTCAAGCGTGCAGCTGCCAAGATGCCACTTGCCACCAGTTTTGCCATATTTCAGAGCTGCAACATCACTGGAGTGCCCAAAAGCACAAGGTGTGCAATACTCAGAGACATGGCCAAGGTAAGAAAGGCTGAAAAACCACCACCACTGAACAAGACACACAAGCTGAAACGTCAAGACTGAGCCAAGAAATATCTCAAGACTGATTTTTCTAAGGTTTTATGGACTGATGAAATGAGAGTGAGTCTTGATGGGCTCGTGGCTGGATCGGTAAAGGGCAGAGAGCTCCAGTCCGACTCAGACGCCAGCAAGGTGGAGGTGGAGTACTGGTTTGGGCTGGTATCATCAAAGATGAGCTTGTGGGGCCTTTTCGGGTTGAGGATGGAGTCAAGCTCAACTCCCAGTCCTACTGCCAGTTTCTGGAAGACACCTTCAAGCAGTGGTACAGGAAGAAGTCTGCATCCTTCAAGAAAAACATGATCTTCATGCAGGACAATGCTCCATCACATGCGTCCAAGTACAAGAAAGGGTCTGAAAGAAGAAAAACTAATGACATGGCCTCCTTGTTCTCCTGACTGAACCCCATAGAGAACCTGTGGTCCATCATCAAATGTGAGATTTACAAGGAGGGAAAACAGTACACCTCTCTGAACAGTGTCTGGGAGGCTGTGGTTGCTGCTGCACGCAATGTTGATGGTGAACAGATCAAAACACTGACAGAATCCATGGATGGCAGGCTTTTGAGTGTCCTTGCAAAGAAAGGTGGCTATATTGCTCACTGATTTGTTTTTGTTTTGTTTTTGAATGTCAGAAATGTATATTTGTGAATGTTGAGATGTTATATTGGTTTCACTGGTGAAAATAAATCATTGAAATGGGGATATATTTGTGTTTTGTTAAGTTGCCTAATAATTCTGCACAGTAATAGTCACCTGCACACACAGATATCCTCCTAAAATAGCTCAAACTAAAAACAAACTAAAAACTACTTCCACAAATATTCAGCTTTGATATTAATGAGTTTTTTGGGTTCATTGAGAACATGGTTGTTGTTCAATAATAAAATTAATCCTCAAAAATACAACTTGCCTAATAATTCTGCACTCCCTGTATCTATGCATTGTCCATTAATATAAAAAGCTGATCAGGCGTATAGGTGATATGAAGTAGGCTAATATAAATGTATAGTTTTCTACATTATATTTATCGTTTTTAAAAATAGCTTACAATAGCAGATAAATCACAAGGTAGGCCTACTGGGCAGAAAGGGGGATGTCTCTCAGACACTTCATTCTCACCATACTCAAGGTCCTGGTCTCTTTTTCGTCTCTTGTTTATCCTCATAGCATCCATGTGGGATAAAAGAACAGCATCTTAACTCTGTCTTTCGTGAAACCGTGTTGCCGTTTAATGTACAGTATAGTAATTCAGACTCATTGAAAGTAGCGCCGCTGCGCAAACAAACGTTATGAATGCATGCTACACTTCCGACTGTACAGTGTGTTTTCTTTTCCTTATAATGCACAGAGTTTTGAGGTGCGGGACATTTTCATTTGCCATTCAGTGACAGTCGGACAGCCTCATCCAGTTCATCAAACTCAGTGTTTTATAATCTAAATCGGAAGTGGAATAAATCAGTCTCCTCATAAAGCCGGCGTATCAGCGCTGCTACATTGAACACATGATTCGATTTGCGCCTTCTGATTGGTCTTGAGATAGAGCGGCTTTTGCTGTCAAAGGCAAGTGGCGTTTAGAGGCTTTTGCCAACAAACTGTTATTTCTGAATGTGCTGACGCTGCGATTTAGATGATTTGAAGCAAATCTATTACATGCCTAAAGCTTTCACATTTTTGGCAGAAGTGGCATTTAGCGGCTTTTGCATCTGAACTCTTCATATGTATTAAAATACACATAAAACAACAATCTTCATGGATCAATCGTTTTATATTCAAAAGTTAAAAAGTGCTGTCAAAATCAGCGTGTTAATGCACGCGATTCATTTGGAATATTTTACAAAGTTAACACAATTAGCGCAGTTGCAGTTTTTTTATTTCCTGTTGTGGTCGACATGTGACCAAGGAAGCGCTTTTAGAAGGAAAGTTTCAGTATAAAATAGTTAACGTCGCATCACCAGTAGGGGTGTCAAAATTAATCGTTTCTTCGGTGCACCGCGATGCAGATAGGGACAAATCGATATCGGTTCAGTAATAAATCATAACCGGTTATTACGCACTGACGTCATTTACCCCCTATGCGCGATGTCGAATACTATGGCGAAGGAGGCGAGGGTGAGTAAATAAAACACTCCTACTACTTAAAAAGAAGATCTTTCACTGACACTGAGGAATGGTAAAGCACGAGTCGCTATTTCACTACTAGGGAGAAATGCTGTAAAACACACACATACACACACACACTTTGGGCATTTGACCCACAGGCATGTTAATGAGGTAAATTTCCCTCCTCTCGGCTGTTTGTGGATCCAGACACAAGCGTGCCTGTGGTGCGAGTGTATTGTATTGCATTTATTGTATTACGGATTACCTGATAACCGCGTATTATGCGCATATAGACTGACCCGCGGCTGTTTTTCCCGCGTCACTCATGGGTGAACAGCGCTTTCGTTTCTAAAGCCAAGCGCAGCCCTTTCTGTTGAGCGGGTGAAGACAGATAATGACCAATCATAGGAGTGTAAGAACTTGCCAGCGCTTAAAAAGCAAGCGGGATAATATTTACATGAGTTTATTTGTTATGAAACTGTTATGAATTGCTCGTGCTGTCTTCTGAGCATGTATTGGGAGTTTTCATTCACAAAGAGTGTTTTTTTGAGCAGGTAAAATTAAAGGTACAGTTCATGTATCTGACTGCTTGTATTAAAGGACAAAATTGTATTACAAGTAATATATGAATATAAACATATTTATAGATTTTAATACAGTTTTTTTTCTTGTGTTTCTTGTGTAAAGAAAAAAATCTAATTATGTATGGAAAGATTCGTCAATGCACCGTGATGCACCGAGATATCGAATTGAACCGAATCGATGGCATGATAATCGTAACCGAACCGTGAGACCAGTGTAGGTTCACACCCCTAATCACCAGGCTCTCCAGCGTTTCCTCCATGCGTTTCATGTGTTTTCAGGTTTTTCATTCTTAATTTTTCGACTTTAACTGCAGTTCAGCACTTTCATTCAGCAACATATTGATCATGCCCCTGTGACAATTATTGGATGAGAACATGAAGTAAGGACTGCTGGAAGAGTGTTGTTTTAATGGAATTTGATGTTGCATGGCGAACAGAAAGAAAAACCTCACAGACGGTGCATTCCTCTGCCTTTAAGTTGATTCCATGCGCCCTCAAATGTTTCATTAAGTTTGACGTGTTTCTCTCCTTACACGCAATTTTTGTAAAGCGTCTGCTTCACGTTGTTGTGTCAGAATCCTTGTAAAATACAGCCATACTTTAGAACGCTTAGTTTAAGCATATTTGATGAACGCGATTGTATGTGTTGATGAATCTGAAGGGAGTCGCTCACCTGATGCGCTGTACTGCGCACTGTACTAGCAACAAGAACAAACGCCTAACATCGCCGACGGTGTCCGTATCCCTCAAAGTTGTTTAGAATTAAATGTTTAGAGATGGTGTGACCAAAGTCCCTGTAAGAAGTCTATTGACCTTATTCTTGAATGCGGAAGTGCGCTCATTTTTGCGATTGTTTTAGAACTTCCGATTCAGTTGCCTATGAGAGAAACGGCTAAAACGGTCAAACTACTCGCTCTACAAACAAGTGTTTGCATGATTATACAGACAAAATAGAATAATATAATAAGAAAACCTCAGTTTGCAACATCAAGCAGCAGAACGGGCTGTTTTTAACGTCTAAAAATGAATGGAAGTGAATGAGACCGGAAGTCTCGAGCCAAAATTATTCAAATGGCTGCGCCCGCTCGTACGTGGAGAATAAGGTGAATAGTCTTTAGTGTGACCCAACGTGTACCTGTGCGTGCCTTTGATGTACTCCTTGATGCTTCTTATGTCCTTGTCGCAGCACCAGTGGCACCAAAATTAGGCACTGAAATTTATGTGCTGATTTGGTGATGCTTGTGAGAGACTGTTCTCACTCCCAGCTCACATCATTCAAAGAAAAGGGCCACATTGTCCCCCGATATTGTCAACAGACTGGACTGTCTTAGCAACTGGCTGAATGTTAAGGAGGACTAAGCAAGATTGTTTCTACTTTATAATTAATGTTCTCAACTCTCAGCAATACAAGCTTTTCAATGAGTACAAGTGTTTGCATTCAGTACTTTATTATTATTATCATTTTCCATTTTCCATATCTGCAATGCCTGTATTTTGGTTTATTTTAGAATCCAACATGGAAATCATTTTTGTGCTTCATTGGCTTTGATTATTTTGTAATTCCACTGGCTCTAACATGCCTGTGTCTTTATTTCTGTAATAAATACGGCTTTCAAGCCAACAGTTTGAGGATCTTGATGGTTTATTGTGGGTATGTTGTTTACATGAAGAAATCTGTGTTACAATTTGAACAAACAATGTGATAATCAATCATATTTTGAGTTTAAATAGTTTCTTTGTCTTGAGTTTACATAAATTTTACATGTGAATAGCCAAAATGACAAGTTTCAGTCTTTTAATTGTGATTAACCGCAAAAAAGTGTGATTAATTAGTTATTTTTTAATCGATTGACAGCACTAGTAAAATATAAATCCCCGTTCAAGCTAAACTTGTTTGACTTTGCCTCTGCAGTTATTCTTTTTACAGGGAGCAAATGTTTATTTGTTTTATTACCAATAATATGTGCAAATTCCTTTTTTCATGTTTTTTTGCTCATGAAATCTGTATGGCTAATGTTAGGAAACAGTTTTGTTTTTGTCTGCTGATTTAGCTGTGTGTTTATGTGTTTATTTCAGTGCATCGGTGGGTTACCTGCAGCCGCCCAGTTCAGAGCAGTACCAGATGACCCAGTCTGCCTCCCCCTGCAGCCCTCAACCCATCCAGCAGCAGTATTCCGGTATATCACTCATACACTCACACACACACACATTATTCAAGTACAACACACACACTCACTTACATGTAAGATATAGATATAGAGATATAGTTATATAGATATAGATATATAGATATATAATATATACAGGGAGTGTAGAATTATTAGGCAAGTTGTATTTTTGAGGATTAATTTTATTATTGAACAACAACCATGTTCTCAATGAACCCAAAACACTCATTAATATCAAAGCTGAATATTTGTGTAAGTAGTGTTTAGTTTGTTTTTAGTTTGAGCTATTTTAGGAGGATATCTGTGTGTGCAGGTGACTATTACTGTGCAGAATTATTAGGCAACTTAACAAAAAACAAATATATCCCCATTTCAATGATTTATTTTCACCAGTGAACCAATATAACATCTCAACATTCACAAATATACATTTCTGACATTCAAAAACAAAACAAAAACAAATCAGTGACCAATATAGCCACCTTTCTTTGCAAGGACACTCAAAAGCCTGCCATCCATGGATTCTGTCAGTGTTTTGATCTGTTCACCATCAACATTGCGTGCAGCAGCAACCACAGCCTCCCAGACACTGTTCAGAGAGGTGTACTGTTTTCCCTCCTTGTAAATCTCACATTTGATGATGGACCACAGGTTCTCTATGGGGTTCAGTCAGGTGAACAAGGAGGCCATGTCATTAGTTTTTCTTCTTTTAGACCCTTTCTTGCCAGCCACGCTGTGGAGTACTTGGACGCGTGTGATGGAGCATTGTCCTGCATGAAAATCATGTTTTTCCTGAAGGATGCAGACTTCTTCCTGTACCACTGCTTGAAGGTGTCTTCCAGAAACTGGCAGTAGGACTGGGAGTTGAGCTGGACTCCATCCTCAACCCGAAAAGGCCCCACAAGCTCATCTTTGATGATACCAGCCCAAACCAGTACTCCACCTCCACCTTGCGGGCGTCTGAGTCGGACTGGAGCTCTCTGCCCTTTACCGATCCAGCCACGGGCCCATCAAGACTCACTCTCATTTCATCAGTCCATAAAACCTTAGAAAAATCAGTCTTGAGATATTTCTTGGCCCAGTCTTGACGTTTCAGCTTGTGTGTCTTGTTCAGTGGTGGTGGTTTTTCAGCCTTTCTTACCTTGGCCATGTCTCTGAGTATTGCACACCTTGTGCTTTTGGGCACTCCAGTGATGTTGCAGCTCTGAAATATGGCAAAACTGGTGGCAAGTGGCATCTTGGCAGCTGCACGCTTGACTTTTCTCAGTTCATGGGCAGTTTATTTTGCACCTTGGTTTTTCCACACGCTTCTTGCGACCCTGTTGACTATTTTGAATGAAACGCTTGATTGTTGGATGATCACGCTTCAGAAGCTTGGCAATTTTAAGAGTGCTGCATCCCTCTGCAAGATATCTCACTATTTTTGACTTTTCGGAGCCTGTCGAGTCCTTCTTTTGACCCATTTTGCCAAAGGAAAGGAAGTTGCCTAATAATTATGCACACCTGATATAGGGTGTTGATGTCATTAGACCACACCCCTTCTCATTACAGAGATGCACATCACCTAATATGCTTAATTGGTAGTAGGCTTTCGAGGCTATACAGCTTGGAGTAAGACAACATGCATAAAGAGGATGATGTGCTCAAAATACTCATTTGCCTAATAATTCTGCACTCCCTGTATATATACACACACACACACACACATACTTTATTTTTGATATGATTAATTGAGATTAATAATTGCCCACCAGTAAGTGTGTGTTTTTAACTGTGTGTGTGTGTTTAGGAGTTCCTCCCCCGGGTCCTGGTGTCATGGTCATGCAGCTCAGTGTTCCTAATGGACCGCAGCCGACCCAGAATCCTCCGCTGGTGCAGTGGAACCCCTGCAAATACTACAGCATGGAGCAGAGAGCCAGCAAACCTGAGCCTCAGGTACTGCACACGCTGACAGTCAGACACACACACACTGACAGCACCCTTCTATTGCAGTGAAACACTTCACTCTGCAGCTGTTATGATGTTTTCCTGGATTTTCCTACACAAATCAGAAGTTTCCCACACACACATAACAATATTTAACTTTGGAGACTTAATATTGCCTCCTCAATTTTTATCAGAAGTAAGTCTTAAACTGTTTTTAGATGTTATTTTGTGTATTATTTATTGCTGATGAAGTTTTTTATTGTTAGACACATTTACATGTAGTCATTTAGCAGATGCTTTTGTCTAAAGAGACTTACAACTGAGGAGGCATTCAGAGATTCAACAAGAAGAGGCAATACACACAACAAGAGCTGATTTAACGTTGAATGTCAAGAAAACAGTTTCTATGTGCTTCTCTATAAGAAATAGGCCTGTCCGGGATACATTTGAGGTGCTGATTTAAAATAAAGTTATTAAAGTAGTGAATGACTCTAAGTATCTTGGCATAACTCTAGACATTCATTTAAAATTTGATAGTCATGTTAAAAATATAAGAAAGAAAGTTAAGCCAGGTCTAAACTGTTTCGTTTTATTAGAAGGTTTTTAACATATCAAACTGCAAAATTCTACATGCACACAATAATAATAATAATTAATAATAATTCCTTACATTTATATAGCGCTTTTCTAGACACTCAAAGCGCTTTACATATTGGGGGGAATCTCCTCATCCACCACCAGTGTGCAGCATCCACCTGGATGACGCGACGGCAGCCATTTTGCGCCAGACCGCACACCACACACCAACTGATTGGTAGAGAGGAGACAGAGTGATGAAGCCAATTATGATATGGGGATGGTTCGGAGGCCATGATGGACAGAGGCCAGTGGGCAGATTTGGCCAGGATGCCGGGGTTAAACCCCTACTCTTTCTCGAAGGACATCCTGGGATTTTTAATGACCACAGAGAGTCAGGACCTCGGTTTAACGTCTCATCCGAAAGACGGCGCTCACTGAGCAGTATAGAGTCCCCGTCACTATACTGGATCATTAGGACCCACACAGACCGCAGGTTGGGCGCCCCCTGCTGGCCTCACTAATACCACTTCCGGCAGCAAACCTAGCTTTCCCATGTGGTCTCCCATCCAGGTACTGACCGGGCGCAGCCCTGCTTAGCTTCAGTGGGCGACCATGTGAGAGTTGCAGAGAGCTAGCTGCCAGCTAACAATGATGTTCTCTCACTTGACGTATTGCATTACATGACTTGACTTGACTTTACTTTGACTTTATTAATCCCCAAAGGGAAATTTCACATCACAGCAGAGCTTTCCATACTAAAACCGATAAAACAAGTTGCATATACATAAAAACAACAATAACAACATTACATTCATACTGCACACCTTAGTTCCAAAAACAACGAGGAAACACTTGTCCATATCTAATACTAATTCAGTTCAGCACAAATCATCTGGTATGACTTTGGTTATACAATCTGATCACTGTTGGTAAAAATGACTTACTGTATCTTTCTCTGTAACACCGGGGTTGAATTAATCTTGCACTAAAAGAGCTTGAACACGATTTGACTGTATCAAAGAGGGGATGACGATCGTGGTTCCTCATACTGACAAATTTGTCCAGCGTTCGATCATGTGCAATGTCTTCTATGGTGGGTAATACACACCCCACAACAGAACCCGCCCTTTTTATGAACTTGTTTAATTTGTTTTTCTCCTTCTCCAACAGTCCCCCTCCCCAGCAGGTTACAGCATACAGAATCACAGGAGACACCACAGAATCATAAAAAGTTTTTAACAGTGTCTGACACACACCAAAGGACCTCAGTAGTCCTAACAAATGAATGCGGCTCTGGCCTTTCTTATACACCTTAATTGTATTTTCAGCCCAATCAAGCTTGTTATTTAGATATACACCCCATCATGGTCACAAGCCTCTTTAACTACATTGAAGCCTATTGACTCAATATATAAACAAGCAGTTAAAGTGATGGACTTGAAGCCTGTGCGATGGCATCATTGTGATGTTTTATGTGAACATAACCTTTTTAGTTTTGATAGTTTTATTAAATGTAATGATCTTAAATTGGTTTATAAATGTTTAGATAATCATGTTCCAGTGCTGTTTTCTGATCTAATCAGTCGGCATCAAACCTCTCACAGAGTCACACGAGAGCAGCTGCTAATGGTGACTGTCTAGTGCCAAAGTGTAAGACCTCATCTGGTCAATCTGTTTTCTCTGTAAAGGGAGCCCAACTGTGGAATGATTTACCTGTTAGGCTAAAATCAGAAAGTAATATCTATATTTTTAGTAGTGTTCTTAAAGCCTAGTTCACACTACAGGATTTTAAACATCGGCTGATCGCTGTGCAGTTCACACTACATGACTTGATTTTGTGTCTTTTAATCACTGTGGTGTTCACACTACGCGACACTACGTAAAGGATCCACAAGAGGGGGGTCACACACTACATGATCTGACAGCAACTCGTTCCCCAACAGCTCAGTCAAGCTACCAAACCACAGCCAATGAAATTTTGAGGGAGGAGCCGTCAGAAAAAGCTGAACACTATTGGCTGCTTGTGTGCTGATGACATCACTGACAGAGTTTCAAGCTTTCAATGGAGCATTTAAAAACCTCATCAGTCAGCTGATCCATCATCAGATCGAGCGCTCATCTGCAAAGTTCAAGTGGAGAGATACACAGAGAGTTTTAATTTTAGTAATTTTATAACTCTTTGAAATAAAACTAACATATCTATCACACCCTGACGTTCTCTAAATATCTGTGTATTTCTTTCTAACATTGTTATTATTTTAATTACAAAACAGTAAAGAACTGAGCATGTCTACCTTTAATTACCACATTGGTCAACATGACTGCATGCATATCTGCTTCTTTTCGCTGTGACTTTATATATGCATGTATTGTTTTACCTAGCAACGTAATGCTAAAATAAACAAAACTTTCTGATAGCAAAAACATAATTTTACTTCAGATATAAATTTTCAAAACAGCATATTCTGTGCTGCGATATAGCTCCTGTTAGAAAGTGAAAATGAAAGCGAGGCTCAGACCTTTGCATGTTCTAGTGTCTTAACTACATGTTTATAGGCTGTATTACCAAAAAAGATATTTTTAGGGTAATGCTGTCATAAAATATGATGACAGACATTCACAGCTTAATTTTAATATCGCAATAGAAGATTTGAATGTAAATATGATGTGAGAAAGGTCAGAATGAGCGGTATGGTAATTCTAATAGTTACAGAACTCTAGTTCCACTGTTAATAATATACCCTACTCTCGTGTCCGTGTTAACACAGAATGAAGCGAGTGCATCGATGCCCATTCTGGCCAATCACAGACGTTTCTCTTCAGCTCCTGAACACACGGCCATTCAGCTCATGCTGATATGCTCTCTCATTGGCTGCAGCTCGTCACTACATCTGACCACACGTGGGGTCGAGTCGGCCGACTGCTCTGGAATATTCAGCATGCTAGATATTGGATTTCCGTCTGCGAGGTGTCGGCGACGCTTCAGCGAGCCTCTTTGATGCGTTGTACATTAGTTCACACATAAAGACTGCCGAGCGCCGTGCACCCGCAGATTTTTCCCCGATCACAGCCCGAGCTGTCGGCGAGCTCGTTAACTTCCAAATCGGGCTCAAATCAGGCTTAAATTCTGTAGTGTGAACTAGACTTAAGTGAACAAAACAGCAGTGTTTGCACAAACATAATAGTTTGTAGGATCATGTCGCCTTTGCTTTTGCCTTCAGTAAATTTATGTAAAGAATTATAATGTAGTGTATATGTATTATTATATTTCCATTTTGTTAATTTTGTCAAGCCTCCTGCGGACAGGTGTTGAGAATTAGCAAGTCTGCTAAAACACTTAAACAGATGCATTTGGTTGTCCAGTGTAATTGTGATGTCCATGTCAAATAAATAAATTATACAGAGGAGCTGGAGGTGCTAGAGTTTGGTGGGGGAATGGCTTTTCTCTGTCGAGAAGAGTGTTTCTACAGGTAGTTTGTCTAGGCACACTCAGATATGCTTAATGTTTTGAGGTTATAATAATAATAATAATAATTCCTTACATTTATATAGCGCTTTTCTGGACACTCAAACGCTTTACATATTGGGGGGAATCTCCTCATCCACCACCAGTGTGCAGCATCCATCTGGATGACGTGATGGCAGCCATATTGCGCCAGAACACACACCACACACCAGCTGATTGGTGGAGAGGAGACAGAGTGATGAAGCCAGTTATGATATGGGGATGGCTAGGAAGCCATGATGGGCAGAGGCCAGTGGGCAGATTTGGCCAGGATGCCGGGGTTAAAGCCCTACTCTTTTTCATCCTGGGATTTTTTTCACAACCACAGAGAGTCAGGAGCTCTCATCTAACGTGTGTGTGTGTGTGTGTAGGTGAGCAGTCCGCTGGCATCTCCCACTCAGTCTCCGGCTCCGTCTCCATCTGGCAGTGTGAACAGTGTGTGTCCTGGTCTCGGCCCGCTGCCGCTCATCTCTCAGTTCCCTCGGCCTGGTGGCCCAGCACAAGGTACACGCACACCCCACATGCTCAGACACACAGATACACAAACATAGACACACACACAGACAGACAGACACACACATGTTTGTTTTTGTGAAAAGTGGGTACATTACATAGGCTTCCATTCATTTTCTACAGATCAAACCGTATATTATATTGGCCTCACCCCACCCTACCCCTAAACCCAACCATCACAGGAGACAGTGTACAGCTTTACTCCCTGAACAAACTCATCCTGTGTGATTTAGAAGCTCTTTGAGAAGTGAGGACGTCACCAATGTCCTCATATTTCACCTGCTTTTTGTAATACCTGTGTCATACCCATGTCATTATACAGATTTGTGTCCTGATATGTCACAAAAACACGTACACTCTCACAGAGACACACAATCACTCACAGATACACACACACAGACCATGGACAGACACACACACTTGTGTTAGCTACAGTACATGTTGACCAATAGAAGGCTATGCTGTTGGTTTGCTGGTGTGTTTGAGTTGATCCTGAATTCTTTTTAGTGAGCAAGCGTGCATGTGTGAGTGAACATGAGTGAAAGTGAGTGTGTGAGCGTGCAAGCAAGAATGTCCAGCTCTAACTGTGTCTGTGTGTGTGTGTCAGCAGACGGCCGCTACTCTTTACTGGGGCAGCCGCTGCAGTACAGTCTGTGTCCTCCTCCCATCATGCACAACCACAACCAGTCCTCCTACAGCTCCCATCAGGTACAGTGGTGTGTGTGTGTGTGTGTGTGTGTGTCAGTGCATGTGTGTCCATCATTGTTGTGGAAAACAAACCAAAAGCAGTTGATTTGTGGTGATTGATCAATACTCTGAGCAGTGTCTGATTATTGTCAGGTTTTTCTTTATCATTATCAGATCTGGTGCATCTTTGTTCTTTTTGATTTCCTTTTTAAGCTTTATTTAAAGGGACTCTATCATGAGGATCATCTTCTGTAAGCTGTTTGGACAGAAGTGTGTGTAGTATAGTGTGTCCACAGTTATATTGGACCGATAGAAATGCAATAAGTCTCTTTGTTAAAATTTCCTGACGTTAAAATAGGACCCGAATCCCAGTGATTTTGACTCATCGTTTCAGAAAGGCTTGAATAAACTCCATCACAAATACATCAAAATAAACCTACTTGGTATTTTTGACTAGTGAGCTGTATTTCAGCTTCATCCGAGTCTGTCTCTATCACTGACGGCTGTTTGCTTGACGTAACGCATAGATATATACACTAGATATCGCATAGGAACCCTGAGCATGCGTCAATAGCGCTGCCACATTGGTACAGTGCTCCTAGGACAAACGTCATTCAACCGCACTAGTCAAGACAGTGTGAAAATGTGAAGATGCTGGACTTTAGCGCTGTGTACGGGTGTAGTAACGAGCAAACAAAGAAAACAAAGCACAAACGCAGAACATTTCATAGGTAAGATTTAGTTTTTTATGTTTTTGTATGTTATGAACTTTTGTGGTTAACAAGTCACGTTATTGATGATAATACAGTCTCTAACTGCATTCACCATAAGGCAAAGTAGCACCAACTCACACTAAATTCTAAGCTTATGCTAGTTTTGTTGAATAAAATAAGCAAACTATGTTATGAAATATGACAAGAAGATGCTGCGCTGCCAGAAACTTGTATAATTGTCGGCTAAGTGAACGAGTCGTTCATAACGGAGATTCATTCACAAACGGATCGCTCCCTCCGTCAGAATGAGAAGTGAAAGCAGGAGAGGGGGTGTGTTTCAGGACATGGATTAGATCAAATTAAACAGGGAAGGAGGATAATGCATTTCCATGCACACAAACACACACTCTTTGTCAGGAATGCCCGTGCGGTCACATCCATCAATGTAGAAAAGTGATGTAAAATAATATTTCGTAATTGAAAAAAATATTTGCATACGGACCACCAGGAAAACCACCAGGCTTTGGATGGCCACAGTCCTCCACTTCACCTTGGTCCTGCATTCATTTCAAAGGAGCGCTACCCTGTACTAAAATGGCGGCTCTATTGACGCATTCCTTCTAATAGACAACAGTAGGGTAGGCGACATCTAGTGTATATATCTATGGACGTAACGCATGATGAGAAGCAGACACGCATGTGGGAGCGGTGGGCGTGGAGAAGCAGCTCATTTGCATTTAAAGCCACAGGCTACAATAACAGCTACCCTCTACTCAGACACCAAAACGGGCAGATTCTACATTACATAATCAATAATCTGATGGCTATTTTGAGCTGAACTTTACAGACACATTCTGGAGACACAAAAGACTTATCTTACATCTTGTAAAAGATGTAAAACAGGGGCCCTTTAAAGTGACTTAGGGCTTACTCACACTAGGCTATCCATACCGTGCCCAGACCCTTTTCCCGGATGGTTTGAGAAGTGTGAGTGCTCTGAATCGGGCTCAGGCACGGTACACTTGTTGGAAGTGGTGTGCCAGAGCGCGGTTCACTTGGGCTCAGGCGCGGTACACTTACAGTGTGAGTGCAAGCGTGCCTGAGCCCGAAACTGAAAGCGAGACGTGACTTTTAAGGGACTGTTTGATATGGATTAATTAATCATTCGTACTGTTCAATGAACACAAACTGTCGTAGATTATTAAAGACGCAAACCCCTCACTGCACGACAGCTGCACCTTCAGCAAACCTCCTAATTCCTGCAGCACGAGGACTTTATGATTGTTTATGAGCGTCTAAAGTGGCTGATCTGTTCAGCGAAATATTAGACTGTGTGTCACCGCATATCAAACCACTAAAACGATATAACTAAAGAAATCTCCACTGTGCTGAGCGAGAGCGCTTACTGAGCAGCGCATCATCGATGACGGAAGCGCGCCCAGGCCCGAATGTAATGTGAGTGCGGGCCGTCGGGGGAGACGGGAGGGGGGACAAGCGTGCTTTGGCCCGATTCAAGGCAACTGTACATAGTGTGAGTACGGCCTTAGTAATGACCTGGTTGTACATCATCTAACTAAATGAAAATGTGTGTGTTTGTTTTAAAGCGTCTGTATTAGCCTTTGATATGCATAACAATACTGTTAAAATGGAGCAAAACTTTTACAAGTTTAGTATTAAAGGGCACCTATTTTACCCCTTTTTAAAGATGTAATATTAATATTATGGTTCTTCTGAGTGTGCCAGTTTAGGTTCAGTTCAAAACACAATTCAGATTAGTTTATTATGATGTGTTAAACGTGTGATTTTGGGGGCGTGTACACAGCTCGCTGTTTTAGGGGCGTGTTGCTTCACATGAAAATTAGTTTCGACTTCCTGCTCAACTTAACAAGGGGGCGGAGCCAAGAACTCCCCCGCTTTGTGTATGGCAACAGACAGAGAGAAGCAACATGAGTGAGAGGACCAGCATTCAGCTGTACATGTACAACTCGGACACAGACCAAGCAGAGACTACAGAATCATTTGTGTCTTTGTAGAGTTTTACAGCCAACTGTGTGCTAGTTTAAAGCTCCGAGCGTGTACACTGAGACTAATAACAAACGCACTGAATTAACTTTGACTGAAGGGCATCATACACCGGATGCACCGCTCAGCGCCGCGACACAGCGCGCACATGACAGTTTATCCATGGCAGTTCAATCCAGAAATGCATGCCGCTGCTTGTCGCCGAGCGGCGCTTCTGGTGTACGACCTGCTTGAGGCTATAACTAAAGGGCATCATACACCGGATGCGCCGCTCAGAGCCACGACACGGCACTCCAGACGCGCACATTCGCATGTTATTTAAAATGAAACTATTCAGATGACGCTCTGTGGCGCAGCAGAAATATGAACAGTGTTCTGTGTCGTGGTTGGGCTGGAAAATGCAAACAGCTGAAGTTTAAGGAAGACACAATGAAAAGTACACATGTATGCAAACTATAGGTGGGCATAGATAAATTTTTTTAATCTAGATTAATCTAGATTAAAATGGCTCATTTGAATTCTTCCGAAGGCATTCAGAATATGTGTGCTACCCAAATAATAAGTCTTTGAGAACGGGTTTCTCAAGCCAGGTGGCGCATTAGACCAGGGGCTCATCTCCTGTTTCCAAAATGCATCACAAACTGCTTGAGGAACTGTTCTACTATGATATTTGGTGATGAAAATAAATGATGTTCAATAAGATGTGCTTGTGTTTATTAACTGTTTATTCAGGTAAACATGAATGTTGAGCTGTAGGCCTACATCAGCTCCAAACAGTGATTTCATACTTGCTTTTGATGTACGTACATACAGAAAATGCTGCTTCACAAAGGCAAGTTCACAGAGCCCTGACGGTGTCAAACATTGAGTATGTTTACATGGGCAACAATACTTTAATACGATTTGAATATGATTAAAACAATACTCTGATTAAGAGTCTACCATGTAAACAGCAATTTTTGATTACTTAATGCGACTAAAGTCATAACTGAACTAAACAGAAATGGAATTGAGATGTGCAGTATTTCGACAAGATCCACACAGGCGTCTGTCAGTAAAGGACCGCACAGACACACAGACGCACACACACACACACACACACACATTGCGGAATGCGGAAGTTTTTTTTCTTCTCATTTGGCGTGCGTTATTAAATTCCATAACACTCTCACCTGTCCTTACTCATTTATTTGCGTCTAATACCCCAGTTTGTCACGAAAGCATGAATTAAATGTTCGTGAGTTAAAGTGAAACTGCTCAACTGCAGTTACGCCCCATTCACACGGGGCGTCAGCTTCAACGCTTCACATTCACTTTGAATGGGTGACGTCAGGCGTTGCCGAACTGCATTGTGGATCCGTCGGCGCCGCTTCAGAGGTGTTGCTCGCTGCAGAAGTTGGGACATGCTCAACTTTTCAAGCGCGACTGAAGCGTCAGCCAATGAGATCGCTGTATGCAAATACACCAGCTCCAACAGTGGCCTATTGCTGACTAATTTCATTGGCTGACGCTGCTATAACGATCGCGTCAGCCCCAACTTCAGCCACGTCCTCTGTCAAGCGTTGACGCTGAAGCCTCGTGTGAATGGGGCGTTAGAGTCAGGCATCCTGCTGATTTGATTCAGAAGGGCACTTCTTTCCCAGACGGTTCACCGGTCAGGTATACATCCGCGCTAAACTATCAAGGTGAAAGTCATCATAGCTTGCGTAGAATAGACCCAGCTTTCACCCAACTTTGAGAATAGATTAACGGCGATATTTTTTTTTTTATCGCGCGATAAGAGTCTCGCGTTAACGCAGCACGTTAACGCCGATAACGACCCAGCACTAATGCAAACCCACCTAAACTCACAAACACTGGCGTAAAGGAGAGCGATACCTTGGTGAATGTTGAGCCCAATGAGCCTTACATCTAAAAATAGAGCAAGGGGGTTTCTTTGGTGACGTCGCTTTGACTTTGACACGCTGTAAATGGCGGACGAGAAACAACAAACTGAGCATATGGTAATGCACACCTGTCAATCAATATTGGTGGGCGGGGGGACCGCACTCCTACATCAAGTTGCGGTCGATCTTAAAACCGCTCCAATTGGTCCACCGTTTTTATGTTGTTAAATTGAAAAAAAAAAAAGGACTGAGTGTGTTTATATCACCCCAATATGACGCTCTATACACTATACCTACACATATGTCTGTCCAAACAGCTTAAGAAGTCGATTTTTCACCATAGGAGCCCTTTTAAAGCATTTTTTTTTCATTTTGTATATATTTTATTTGTTGTTAAATACAGAAAATTGCATTAGATTTTGTTCATT
Organism: Danio kyathit; assembly: GCA_903798195.1. Taxonomy (NCBI): domain Eukaryota; kingdom Metazoa; phylum Chordata; class Actinopteri; order Cypriniformes; family Danionidae; genus Danio; species Danio kyathit. The sequence goes on along the minus strand of LR812524.1, from coordinate 71,744,672 downwards.
TTCCTGTAATTAGATGTTTTAGTTGATATACTTAACATTCTCCAGCAAATGAACTGTTAAATAGTTTTAATTAACAGAGAAATGCAGTGTGATATGCAGAATCTTGTCTTATCATCGTCTTTCGGATGAGACGTTAAACCGAGGTCCTGACTCTCTGTGGTCATTAAATATCCCAGGATGTCCTTCGAGAAAGAGTAGGGGTTTAACCCCGGCATCCTGGCCAAATCTGCCCACTGGCCTCTGTCCATCATGGCCTTCGAACCCTCCCCATATCATAATTGGCTTCATCACTCTGTCTCCTCTCCACCAATCAGCTGGTGTGTGGTGTGCGGTCTGGCGCAAAATGGCTGCCGTCGCGTCATCCAGGTGGATGCTGCACATTGGTGGTGGTTGAGGAGATTCCCCCCAATATGTAAAGCGCTTTGAGTGTCTAGAAAAGCGCTATATAAATGTAAGGAATTATTATTATTATTATTATTATTTAGATTGTTTGTTTGTTAGTTTAAGTTCTGTATTTCTCCCATATGTTGGTTTAATTAATTGTACATGCACTGCAGGAATAGTCATCATCTGTGTGAGCCATCCCTCCACTCATGTCTCCATCACTGTGTTTGGTTGTTCACAGTGTGTGTGTGTGTTTGCTCAGAATCAGGGAGTGATGAAGCACGGAGCGCGGGGTAAACGACAAACGCTCAAATCTGCCTCTACAGACCTCGGGACTACTGACATGGGTGAGAGACCGAACACACTGCAGGCTTTCTGCTCATTTATGGACGACACCACACAAACACACGCTCTTTGCATGCTCCTGCTACAAGGTTCCCACACGTCTTAAAAGAAGTTGACTGTCAGACATATGGATTTAAGGCCTTGAAAGAACACCGCTGCTTGAAATTCAATTTGATTCCTTCATTTTCCTTTGCCGTAGTCTCTTATTCATCAGGGGTCGCCACAGCGGAATGAACCGCCAACTATTCCAGCATATGTTTTACGCAGCGGATGCCCTTCCAGCTGCAACCCAGTACTGGGTGTGTACTAAAAAAGGGTCATTAATCTAGTTTTGAACTGAGAGAGTGTGTCTGAGCCTCGGACATTCCAGAGTTTAGAAGCCATATATGAGAAATCTCGACCTCCTTTAGTGGACTTTGGTATTCTGGGTACTACCAGAAGCCCTGAGTTTTGTGATCTTTTTGATAGTAAAATGGTAATCAGCTGCTTCTGTGTCCTGCAGTGGTCAGTCGGGTGTTGGAAGTGACGGATCTCCCAGAAGGCATCTCTCGTCCTGAGGCTGAGAAACTCTTCAACCAGCTCTCGCTCTGCGGCGCCAAGATCCAGTGGCTGAAGGACCCTCAGTGTCCCCGAGGCCCCGGTGGCGGGCGTGGGGACGGCAGTGACCCCGCACACCTCTACACTGTAGTGGCCGTGTTCCCTAACACCATGGCGGCTCAAAACGCATCCTTCAAACTCAACAACAGCGGCGGCGGCCTATTCAAGCTGCGCGCTGCCAAAAAAAACTATGACCTGCGTGTGCTGGAGAGAGCCAGCTCACAGTGAGAGACCCACAAGGAGGAGATCATCCCGCTGTTCCTTACACACACACACACACACACACACACACACACACACACACACACACACACACACACACACACACACACACACACACACACACACACACACACACACACACACACACACACACACACACACACATCCTTTATATTACTTTACTTTCTGTCATTGACTGAAGAGCACATAATGAGACACATGCTGATCGT